>JAVYIG010000434.1:217500-595979 GCA_035222895.1 Strongylocentrotus droebachiensis
TTTTCACTTTTAGGATTTAAACTATGGTTTCTTCTTAGGCAAAAAGATTATAGGAGTCCTTTCATTCGTTAATCTTTTCAAAATTTGATAACAGGTGCTAGTACATGTTAAGAGTTATTTAGATGAATTTATAAATTTGAATAAAGGAAAATATGGCAGTATATTGTGCAGAATAAGATGTTTCTTAGTGTTTTTATTAATTCCTAGTAAAAAAAGGCTTGTCTCTCACATTTAATTTTCACGTAATTTATGCTCATAACATAGCTCTATGTCCCAATTACCTTTGCAGAAGAATATTAATAGGAGGTCCACTTTCACTGCCCGAAAAGGCCAAGCCATCCAGTCCAGGCGAAGTGTGGCCGTCGCAAACCCACGCCGGGAAACCTTTGTACAAAAGAAATCACCCAGATCCCAACCCTTTCCTGATGTGGGAAAGGAAAACAGGATTCCTACAGTCGGAAAGGCGGTCGATACCCCAGGAACCAGGAAAGCTCGTGCCAGGTCAGTGGGGACAGTCCTGGAGAAGATACTGACACCCCGTAAGGTACTGCCTCAGGGAGAGACGGAAAGAGTCATGGTCGGAGATAAAGTATGCACCTTCAGTCCCCAGCTCACAGCCAAGGCAATGATGGAGATTGCAGGAGAGTCGCCCTTTGCTGATGGGAAGATCAAGACGGAACCTCGGAAGGAGACCCTGGTGCTTTGTGATGGCATGTCTCCGCTCCTGGCATCGACAGGAAGCCAGAACCTGCTGAAAGCTGCACTTGAAAAGAAAGCGAGACATCTGCAGGGGTTGTCCAAAGAGCAGACGTCCACAGTGATCAAAAGCTCCTCTCCTGCATCCAGGTTGAGCGATGAGGACGTGCTGGAGCCGCTGGAGCTGGCATTTCTGATACCAGATGAAGCAGAGATTAGCAAGATCTTTGCCACATCTGCTTCATCAGTCTTTGAGCCACTGGCACACTCTGTGGGTGCACGGCTATCATCCACAAGAATTGATGACAGTGTTTACCTTGCCCCTGCTGCTGTCCCTGCTCCTTTTTTCCTGACAGTAGAAGAAAAGTCTCCAGAAAAGTCTCCAAGTAGTATAGAGGATGATTCCCTTGAAGATGTGAAGCCTCGAGTAAAAGAGATCATTGATGATGTTGCACAAGCGCAAGAGGAGGACTTACGGCTCACTGATGATTTTCAAGACTTTGATAAAGAGCAAGAAGTAGAGAAATGTGAACCAGGGCATGAAGATGTTGAAGAATTAGTCATTAAAGAAAGAAATCCTGAGGAACTTACCAAATCCGGTGATACAACCTTCTATTCTGATCTTGAGCCTTCACAGTTGATGGTTGCTTCTGATACAGTAGATGATGCAGAAGAATCGGTTAAATTTGATGAACTTCCTGAGCCATCGATGGAGCAAGAATCCCTTCACACCCCTGTTGAGACAGAGGTACATTTGGCACCATCACCTGTATCTGAGCCAGTGCAGAAGGTGCAGTCTTGGCGCATTTCACTCGGTGGCTCTGGACCTTCCACGTCACCAAAAGAAGCTCCAATTGTCCAGAAATCAAAGTCCAAACAGGAAGCTTCCACATGGAGGGTTTCTCTGGGTAGCAGCAAGCGAAGCCCTGGCGCCAGGCCTACAGCTCAGAAATGCCCCATCAGCAGAACATCTTCAAGAACAACTTCTTCTGCTCCATCATCAAAGCCAGCACCACCTTCGAAAGCAAATGAAGACTTCACTATCCACAAGAGCGCTGTCACCGGCCGCCTTAACGACCGCAAGAGACTAAGCGACCCCATCTCCGATCCGGCCCTGCGAAAGAAGAGTCGTCCATCTCCAGAACATAAGGCATCTACCAGAGAGACTCTCAGGTCAAAGGCCGCAGCCGTCAATAACAAGAATGGTACTAGTCTCTCAACATCAAGGCAGATCAATCGTACAGTCGCTCTAAGGAAGGCAGCAGCGACTGGCAAGGCCGTGCCAGTCAAGGCTCCTGCTTCGTCCAAGCCTAAGGGGAGGCCAAAGGCACCACAGGCTGTCAGGGGAGTGCCTATGGCTAAACTACAGTTGATCAAGCCCTCACGATCAGGTCAGTAGGAGGCTCCTTTCTTCAATGAGTCCAAAGAGCTGTGGAGGGTATTACCGAAACACTGCTCTATATTTTCCTTTTTTCTTCTTCACTGAAAAGATGGAAACATTCATTATGTACAGGGAGGTGTTTCACAGAGCCTTTTTCAATGACAAATGACAAAAAACCAGTGACAAATCTGCTGATAACCAATCAGAAGCAAGGATTTCAGTAGCTTATAACAAAAACTTGTCATTTGTCACTAATGACAAGTTTTGTGAAACACCCCCCCCCCCAGGACTTTATAAAATTTACCTGAGCTGTAATGTTTCAGTCATACTATAAAAAACTATCATTTCCTGAAAATGAATCCATACCAAGGCCATGGCTACCTTAAAATATAAGACAGCATGTCTCGATGACACACCTGTGTAAGTGTCATGTATTGTCTTTAGTTAAAAATAAATTGGAATGTTGTTGCTTTTAGAGTGTTGATACATGTAGATAAATCATCTGAATATTTAAATGTATTCTTTATATCATTCTTGATTGAGTTAATTGATTATTCGTGGTTATAATTAATTATTCATAGCCAATCCATCCTGAACACATTAAATGGATTGGGTATCTTTGCCTCAGATTCTAAACGAAATCCTGGCTTTAGCTCATGTTGCAATCATAATTATAAACCTTTAGGTCAGTCAGGAATCCCATGACTTTTACAAACTGATCGCCTGTCTAATTATCAAGATATTCATGATTGGATATTGAAATTTCTAAAACTGTTTTCCCAACGATATTTATAACACCAGTTTATTGGTGAGGCACTTTGTGATCATTTTGAAGAGCAATTTTTTTAGACTTCAATATTACTCCATATTACAGATGCTGATAACATGTAGTGATCATGTATCTCAACTGGAAACATTGTTAAACAATGCCTTTAATAGATGAATAATAATTGTATAATTCTTCCTTTGATTGATACTGCAGCCTTGCCGCGTCACCCGCTCCCGTTTGCTGCCAAGAACATCTTCTACGATGAGCGTTGGATGGAGAAGCAGGACAGGGCGTTCACCTGCTGGTTGAACTATGTCCTCACCCCAGACATTGATACACCTAAAGACCCTAATAAGAATGTCAAAAGTAAGTATAGCCGGGAAATCTTTCCAGTATCAGCTGTTATATACAGTGTTCATGTACTATTCATGATGGTTATATATGTAGTTATAAAATGACAGTGCAACCTATTAAAACAAACTCTTGGAACCTATGAAAATTACCTTGTTTTATTCAAACCTTGGTTTATAAGGGGTACAACACAATAGAATACAAAGGAGTGGGATTGGTAAAAGTACCTTGTTGTAATGACTCTTCATTAACAGAGTTCCTTATAATGAGGTTCCATTGTAATACATGTTATAATTTGATTTTTTTTTTTTATGAGGAAATTAAATACTGAATGTTATTATTAATCCAGCTTTTTCTCAGCCTCCAAGCATTTCATGATAAGGCTCTCAAGCATTCAGTGAATTCCTTCCTAATGGGCACCCATCGAGACTGGAGAGTCAAAACTGTAGAGTGATGTTTTGCCAAAGGATGTTAGTGCTTCAAGCTTGACAGGGATTTAAATCCCACACCATAGTTTAGTTTCAAATTCCCAGTGTCTATTTCCATCAACTTGACCTAAATCAAGAAATATGCAGTGAGGTTCTAAATGCATCACCTCATATTTTCGCATCTCCCTTTCTCCCCAACAGTCGACGCCCACCTCCTCTGCTTGGAGGGAGCCAGCAAGGTCGGCCCTGCCCCCTCCAGGGAGGACATCTCCCTGAGGGCTTACACCGCCAGGCGTCGTCTCAACCGCCTCCGTCGGGGGGCGTGCATGGTGTTCCAGAGCGAGCCGGTCATCCGCGTCATGCAGAAGCTGGAGGCAGAGGTGGAGAAGGGGCGCATCGTGGTGCGCTCAGACAAGATGCTCCATGCTGACCTCGGTAAAAAGATCCACTCCATCTCTTCATCCCTTTAAATTACCTGTGAATCTGTTGTTTTAAAGCTCTTTTGTTGTACAGTCAAACCTGCATTAAGACCACCTGTCTACAGATACCACATTTTTTGTTTCCCTTGGGGTGTTTATTTGAACCCCGTAAGTGATGTTTTCCTGGCATCTATTAACACAATGGAGACCATAAAAAGCAGTGCATGATAACGTCTTTTTAAATCAAGTAACAGTTAAATACACAGTTATATCCAGAGTTATCATGTGTTTGGTTAAGTTACCAGATGAGTTGAATATCTTCTCACAATATTTGCACTTGAAAGGGTTTCTCTCCAGCGTGCGTTCTTTTTTCTTTCTTTTTTTCTTTTTTTTTCTCTTTTTTTTCCCTTTTTTTTTTTTTTTTTTTTTTTTGGGCCGCCCAAGGGGGGGGTTTAAACCCCCTAAACCCCCCCCCCGTAGATCCGCGCCTGGCAATTATTACCCTTTTCTTCACATTTTTTAGTAGTTCATTGAAAAATAGCGTGATTTTTAATTAAGGTGAAGTTTTCCCCTCAATTCAATGCATGCTTTCTTTGCTCTCGGCCTTCTGTTTTCATCTCTTCGACTTCCAAATAATACTTTATTTTCCTGGTTCGCCGTCTTATAAAAAGTTTTGATTGATCCCACTAATCAATTGGAAGTTTGCAGTCCCCTATCTCTTATGTAAATAATCGCAATTACTTTTACATTTCCTCCCACAGTCACAACAGCTTCTGGTTTTAACTCTTTTCATTTTCCTCTCGACTCATAATAATTCAGGTATAAAGCAAGAGCTGCTCAATCTCATCCTCTGCTACAATCCCCTTTGGCTCCGCATCGGTTTAGAGGTAAGTTCTTTTCACTCTAATACCTACGATTATCGGAAATTGCTCTTGCTGTAATATCTATTGGAATTGTTATATATTTATTAGTTTATTTAGTTAGTTTTAAGAAGCTACTTGAATTTACTGAAAAATCAGGAATTTTTGTGTGCATCAAATATTCAAGAATTATGTGAGGGGTTCACATTCACAAGATTCTTTTTGCTGTGATAATTGCTGTCTTTAACCCTACGTTAACCCTATTTAGCCCGGGCTATTTTGAAACTGCATAGCCCGGGGGGGGGGGGGGGGCTTCTAAGGCCCCCCCCCTATGATCTCGGCCGTGAAACGACCTATCGCCGCGAAAATTTGCATACATGTCAATTGAAGTGTATAGAATACTATGGTAATTTCAATTTTTTGAAAAATTCACTCATTTGCATATTTATGGTAATTTATGCAAATAAGGTCATCAAATTCACATTTTGGCCCATATATCAGACATTATTCATATTTAAGCATTCTTTCTCACTACATATATTTGTTAGACCATTCTGAATAATAATACAACACAAATATTGAAAAACCAGGGTTATTCCTTATGTTATCTATTGTTTTGATAATTTCTTATGTATTTCTTTGTTTTGATAATTTCTTATGTATTTCTTTGTTTTTTTAACTTATGTATTTTATTGTTTTTGTTGTTTTATTTCATTTCCAACTATAATTCAACTATTTTGACCCCAAAATAAACACCTTAACTATAAACAAGACCAAATAACCAATGTTATATCTCTTTATTTGAAAAATGAGATTTCCATATGTTTTGTACACAAATCACAAAAATAAGCGATATTCGGGCTGAAAAAAGTCCAGTTAAAATAGGGTTAACAAATCACGAAAAGTTACATTTCACAAAATCTTCTGGTTTTTCAGTATGTCCTATGCAAGGTACTGAATCAGTGACTTACAGGTTGATGTTTGTGTTATACATCGTATGTTGATCACTTAACAAGAACGTTCTAAAAATGAAATGTAACTCTACAAACCGCTAAATGTAACTGTCCTTTTTGCGTTCCACCAGACCACCTATGGAGAGCTACTTCCCATTCAGGACAACAGCGATGTCTACGGCATGTCTCGCTTTGTGGTCACCCGTCTCCTAGGCAACCCGGACATTGCCGCTGTACACGCCCACCCGACCGTCCCGAACCTCTTCGGACCAGGTAGAAAGAACTCAAAATCGAAGCTTGCTTTTGAGTACAGGGACCCGTTTCACAAAGCCTTTTTTCAATGACAAATGACAAAAATCAGTGCTGATAACCAATCAGAAGCAAGGATTTTAGTAGCTTATAACAAAAACTTGTCATTTGTCACTGATGATAAGTTTTGTGAAACAGGGCCCCTGGATGAGTCTCTGAAGTTGATTGGTGAATCAGTTTACCCATTGGTTAACCCCTCATTCTCATAGGGTTTAATACCGGAACCCACCTTTTACTGCTGAACACATTTTTCTTATCTTTGGAAAGATAATGTGTAGGATTGCCATAGTGGTCATTTTGTTATTTTGCTCATGAAAACCATCCCATTTCCTAGTACTGTTAGGCTAGCAGGTTATTCTGGCCCAGTTTGCACTCAAGGAGTCATTGATTTGCTGTCATCCTATTCTCACAAAAGCAAAGAAAGAGAATGATTATATACATTTCACTTTAAAGACCACCCCTATTCACATTTCTGTGAGGCTACCACAGGCTGCATTAGCCTAATAAACATACTTGGAACTACTTCCAATGATGGTGCTGTAGTCCCACTTTAAAATCAAAGCACCATTGCTAATGAAAACAACCCCATCTCCCACCACCCCTAGGTTGCCAGGCTGCACTGGCCCAGTTTCCACTAAGATACCCTAGATGGAGTCCCAGTCCCAATCCCAATCCTCCTTATCCTAATGAAAGCAAATACATGTGTAAAAAAGATTAGTTGTTCATGAAACCAACCCCATCTCTCACCACCACAGGTTACCAGGCTGCTCTGGCCCAGTTTACACTGAAGAAGTTCCTAATGCTAGTGTTCTTCTTGGACCGTGCCAAGCTGACCCGACTCATCGACCACGACCCATGTCTCTTCTGCAAAGATGCTCAGGTCAAGGTAAGCGGGGGAGGATTTTCATTTTTTAAAATTATTATTATTAACATGTATTTCCTGCTCAACGGTACAATATGAAACACAATGGCCCGAATTCACAAAGGAGGTTTAGATTTAACCCAGGCTAAATCTAACCCTGGGTTATTTAGCCCAGGCTAAATCTAACCCACGGTTTAAACCTCGCTCGGTATTCACAAAGCGAGGGTTAAATAACCCATGGTCTAAATCTAACCCACGGTTTAACCCACGGTTTAAGCATGCCTAAGAGAGCAAAAAAATAAACTGAGCATGCGCAGAATTGAAGCATTGAACTGAGCATGCGCGCTCAGTTCACTTGGTTACTCCACCTAGTTCACCGTCGTCTGCTAAGTCCAGATTCAGTTGTATTTGGGCTATTACTCTTCGCCTACAAGTAGAGACTGAAAACCGACCGATTCCAAGTTGAGATAAGACTTTAAACCACTATTCACATACTAAAACAGTTCTCTGACAGATGTCCTCAAAATATTTCCGCATTTCGCATAAATTACCTCAATAATTCCTCACTATCGTTGTAATTTATGGCCTATAATCGTCCGACATAATTATGATCAGCTGGGCAGCCGCGCCAGAGCGCATAGTTGCTCACAACACACTAAACATCAACAGGAGACTTTTCGTGGAAGAGTCCAAAAAAAACTTCTGTAAACGACCCTTTCACCAGAGTAAAATCTATGATGTAGTGTTCATTTTAGAGCTATGTGATCACATTTTCGTTGATTGTTATGATGATTTTAGAGCGTAGGTCATGCACACTTTAGTTTAGCAATTAATCAATTCGAAGTAAGACTCGTGTTATATATAACGTAGACTCCGTAGAGGCAGCGAAAGAGATCGATGACGTTTAGTCCAGAATGTGTTGATGATGTAGAAAGAAAGGGCTGAAAGGTTACGATAAATACTATCTGATGGAAAATACTGGCATTAATGCATAAATGCATAGATGTATTGAGACAAAAACTGGGCTTACTAGTCATATAAAATAAGAGGACAGCAAAAACAAGGAAGTCTTGACATTTGATAAAGTATAATTCGGGGGGGGGGAACATTAATTGTTTTCTTAGGGGGTGGGGCTTTATTGGGGGGGGTAATTTTTTTCTTAATTTTTCTTAGGGGGGAGGGGGCATTAATTATTTTCTTAGGGGGGGGGCATTAATTTTTTCTGAATTTGTTTATTTGCTGTATTAATTCTTTTCTTAGGGGGGCGTTCATTTTTTTCTTAATTTTTCTGCTGTATTTAATTTCTCAATGGAAAAGTGATTTAAACAATAAGAAAAGTCAAACTTTTTTGTAAATTTCGTCTCTATTTCTCGCTCTTTCACCTTCCTTGTTTTTGTTTGTTGTTTCTCTTTTTTCACCAGCTCTCTACCCCACCTCTCTCAAATAATCTTTTTATTTCGTTAGAACTCCATTTTTTTAAATCCCTCTCATACCCCTTTTCTTTCTCTTTTTTCCTCCACCTCTCTCTCTCACACATACCCTTTCTCCTTCTTTCTTCATCTCTCTCTTTATCTTTTGCTCTCTCTCTCTGGGTGTTTGGATTTAGCGAAACATACTGAATCCATTTTAATTCATGGTGTGTACTGGGTAATTATAAGTAATAGATAACAGCAAATGGTATATTAATAATTAAACAAGATAAACAAAGTAGGTCATTCACTTGAAAAAACGTTTACCTCCTAATTTAATGATTTCACGAGAAAAACCACACCATCAAACAAGAGAAATGTATATTTAAATATTGATGATTTAATATGGATAATCAATACAAGTATTCAAGGTTATTGACAAAGACAATGTTGAAGTCGATGATGATGTTAGTGATGATAATGATGACAGCGATGTTGTCAGTGGCGATGGTGATGAAGCAGTCAAATAACGATTTCAGTGATGAGGTCGATGATGATGAAGATGATGACCATTTCCATTTCAAAGTGGTTGGTACCTTTTGCAAAAATGTTTTTGGGAGGAACTATATCAACCATTAGATTTCAAATCATACGGTCTAATTGTTTTAGACCACAGTACTGCATGGGTGTACGTTTCGTTCAGTAGAACTGCTGCTGTGTTGCTTCTACTTCTTCTCTTGATGTTGGGAACTTCATGAATTGTTCCCTTCTTCTCGCAAACGCTTCTGACACGTCTTTGATGACTCTGCATACAGAAGACTGTGAAAGCTGTGCCTCATCACCATGCATCTTTTGGAATGACCCTGTAAAAAAAAAAAAAATCATTTTAGTGAAATATCAACTAGTCTAGTACAATTTCTTACAAGTTACATGGCCAGATCAAATTCTCAAACTGAGAAATGTTTAATGTCCTTAAAATTGTAGAATAGATTTTTTATTAATTCAGGGCTGTCAACCCTCTTGCATTTCATGATTTAGAGGGAGTCTCACGCCACCATGCCCTTCTTCCCGCTTTGATGTAGAATCTCCCAGTTTATGAAAAAACCTCCCGCAAAACATGGTACCGGTAACCACAATTTTACCCTTTTACTTTTTCGCTCAGCCCAGATTAAATAGAATTTTAACATAACATTCCCATACTAAATAAGGTAAATTACTCACCAACAGCATAGAATCGAAGTGCTGTCACTACCTGTATAGATCTAGGTACTATTGGGTTGTTTCTGTATGTCGTCCTCCTCAGCTCTCCATCCACCAAGTTGATGAGGTAGAGCGCTGTCTCTTTGGAAAACCAGGACATGGTCCGGAATGATTCATCACCATACACTTCAAAAGGGTTCATGGGTCACGAAGGCCTCTCTGAGGTCTGCCTATCAACTCTCTGTTCCGGTCAAGCCGGCGGAGATGGTGAATATATTCAGCCATGCTGTCTCTGTCACAACAAAATAGAAAAAAGTGAATTAAAATTAGAACATGAAATGAAAAAATATTATTCATTGTTTATCAAATAAATCCTAGACCCTATGATATAACATGTTTTGCATTCTTTGTATTGTTGTAGACAATCTGATTTTGAATAGCTTTTGCAAACTCTAAAAAAAATAGTAACGATAGGCCTACTCGCCTAGATCTAGGCCTAGATCTAGACCTACTTTGATTGCATAAAGAAAGGAGTAGACCCTACTATTGATTCAATCATACTACTACTAGTCTAGATCTACTCATCTAGTATTGCTTTGCTTGGGTAATTAGGAAAGATGATGTCACTAAACCACCATAAGAACGTAGGGGCCAATTCCTGTCATGTTTTGTCTAGTGACTTCCGTTAGACCCTACGGCCTAGGTCTAGGTCTAGTTCTAGATCTAGACTACTATTTTGAAAAATATTTTATTCCATTTCAATTTCTAAATCTAGGGTCTAGAATAGGGTCTAGATCTAGGTCTAGATCTACACCTTTTACAATAATTAACAAAATTCTTTTCATAGATTCATGCCATGGTTTGGCGTGCCTTGTCCTTTGACTAATTTCTTGAGACTGAGGACTAGATCTAGGTCTACGCCTAGCCTAGCTAGGGCTAGGCGGCAGTAGTACGTGTTTGTGTGTATCACCACCACCGACTTCGAGCTCAAGCTCAAGTCTTATTCAGTCAGTACTGAGTGTCAGTGTAGGCCTAGTACTAGAGACGAGTCTAGATCTAGGTCTAGACCAGGCCTCTGTATATTAGTAGGCCTAGATTTCTCTAGACTAGACTAGGTCTAGTCAAATCCATCAGCGTGGAAGATTCATTTTCATTTCGGCATTTTTCGTTCTCCTCCGTTAGATGAGAAACAGCATCAGCAGAGCAGAAAATGCAAATGGAACTGTCGCTACCCCCCCCCCCCAGGCCAGGAATGTATCAAATGTCATGATCAACATATTTTTCTTCCTGAATCACACAATTGTTTGATGTTATAACTTATTTCGTATTGTTTAGCTGGCACATTCGCAGTTATTGCGAAATTGCCTCCCCTCGCAGGATTACATAAACACAACACAAATACACACGCATGGGTACGAGCTGCGTTAGGTCTTGCGACAAAGTTCGCAAAGGCTGTGCAACTTACGATTAGATTATTATTCGTGCACTTTTTACGCACATAAAACATGTTCAATTGTGCTTTCATTGTAGCTGAGCTGAGAATATGGTACAAATATGTTGTGAATAACTAAAAATACTTACAATGTAGGCTATCACAGTTGAAAAAACAGCAACTTTGTGAAGGTCTCTTCACTTTGTTTCACCACAAATTTGTCAACAAAATTTGTACGATCGTCTGCGCTAAAAAGCCAAAGCTCGCTGGTATGACGTCATATGACGCGTTAAACCGTGGGTTACATTTAGCCCGCTGTTTAAAACCACCCCTCTGAGCAGGTTAAAAATATGACGTAATATGACGCGATTTAGCCTGGGTTAAATCTAAACTTCCTTTGTGAATACCAAAATAATGACCCATGGTCTGAAGCTCGGTGTTATGACGTATTATGACGCGATTTAGCCTGGGTTAAATCTAAACCTCCTTTGTGAATTCGGGCCAATGTATATATGTGACCCGGCACCACAAAACCAACAAAAAGTCGCAACCAGCGATTCTCCGTAATCAGCTAAAATGTCAATTTAGGTGAAAAAAATAGATTTTTGTTTTTTTGCATTTTCTGAAAGAGTGGTCTTTTCTGTACCTAGTATCAAAATTTGGAAGTCTAAAACATAGTAGAAGATGTGTTTTAAACGGTTTTTCTAGACCAGTTTTTTTCGCACAGCCTTCGGTGTCTTCCAAAATTTGATCACTTTTCCCGAGCGAAATTATCGTAGTCCGGAAATGGTCGGTCGTTGCTAACGGGTCGTGCTACGCGGGCTGTGATTGGTCCGTTATAGCAATCAGTGCGGCGCGCCATTTTGTTTGTATCCGCTTTCACATCCGAGTTCCAGATTTGCGTTCGTCTTATATTCTCCGTTAACGACTTCGAGTAGCTTGATTGTACATCAAAGTGATGTATGGTCGTGCGTGCGGATAGGACGTGTTTTCACATCGCTCCCGAGATTCAACAAGAGACATTTAAATCCATCTTTATCTGTAACATCCTTCATCCCCGTTCTACATTTTTGTGTATTTCTTCATCTGCGGACATTAATATTTCCTTGGAACTACGCATTTCATCATTTTAGCAAAATCTAGCATAACATCTGATAAGAAGATCTACGAGCAACGTACAACGCAAATGGGACATCGAAGCGGCGGCGATTGGAGTACTAGTACCAGGCCAGCAAGCAAGGCAGGACCAGCCCGGCCGGCTCGGGTGGCGGCGGTCGGCGCGTGCACTTCTCGTCGGAGTACTACCAGACCAGCAAGGGAAACTTCACACAGTCAACGACCGACAAGAAAGGAGCTGCCGTCAAGTTTTTTTATCATCTCTACCTGTTTTTATGTGATTCCAGCATCATCATTTCGTTTCTAGGAAAGAGACATATTTTTACCAACCAGCGTAGCGAGAAAAAGACGCCATCTTGGAAGACGCCATCTTGGATTTGAACAGCAAGTCATTTCATCTCTTCACTCTTCATTCCGCACCTTCATTACGCGGGCAACATCAAAGCCCTATTTAACTGTGTATGGAACTGCATCATAGTAGCTGCAGCAGAGGAAATAGTGTATTTCCTTGAGGAGAAACCCAGAAAGACCGCAAGTATCACACATTTATCATTCACCATGTTGTTGTGTCTGTGCTGAATTTTCTATACAAAAAAAAATAATTGTCTAAAACTATTTATGCCTTGGATGTTCCTGCTTTTAAAGTCAAGCCAGTAGTGGAGAGCAGCAGCCCCTCATCCTTCTATGAAACTTTTTCCTGTGTTTTAGTGACATTGTGTACTTCATGTGACCGTAGTCTAGATCTCTAGATCTAGACGGTAGACCTACATTACAAACTTTGTGAATTCGTGTTTGGTGCAACGTACTAGGTCTATGCCTAGCTTGGATGTTCCTGCTTTTTAAAGCCGAGCCAGCAGTGGAGAGTAGCAGCCCCTCATCCTTTTATGAAACTTTTTACTGTGTTTTTTATAGTGACATTGTGTACTTCATGTGACATCTTTATAGAGTCTACATTACAAACTTTGTGAATGTCTTGGATGTTCCTGCTTTTTAAAGTCGAGCCTGCAGTGGAGAGTAGCAGCCCCTCATACTTTTATGAAACTCTCTCCTGTGTTCTTAGTGACATTGTGTACTTCACGTAAGAGTCTGCATTACAAACTTTGTGAATTTGTGTTTGGTGCAACGTACTATATTATGCCTTGGATGTTCCTGCTTTTTAAAGCCGAGCCAGCAGTGGAGAGTAGCAGCCCTCATCCTTTTATGAAACTTTTTACTGTGTTCTTAGTGTCATTGTGTACTTCATGTGACATCACTTTTATATAGAGTCTACATTACAATCTTTGTGAACTTGTGTTTAGTGCAACGTGCTACGTTTTTTCTACTCTTGAACTCACTGGATTCACCAAGTCTAGATACCATTTTATACAATACACGAACATGTTACCTAAATCACCCCAACAGGATAGACAATGCGGAATTTGCCACCGGAAGGGAAGTAGTAATCGCAGGTGGATATCATGCAATGACTGTGGACAGAATAACCACTCCAGCTGCTGTGGAGTAAGTTCAGCAGAATTCAGATCAATCGTGAACGGCAAACCATGGTATTGCCAAGACTGTTTAGCCCCTTGCACTAGGTGCAACAACAATGTCAAGTATGGCCAACGTGGCCTGGAATGTGACGAATGCAAAGCATGGACCCACAACCAGTGTGCAGGAGTTGACAACAACACTTATGACAATCTAGTTGAGACGTCGTTCAGCTGGGTTTGCCCTTTATGCGAAGCTATCAACTCCTCAAACTCTTCTTCCTTATCTGACGAGGAGGAAGCTGACGAAGACGACAACGGTGACAAGAATGATTGCGACCACGGCAAAGACAAGGAGAACAGAGACAATAGATCTTCATCAAAATTCAACTGGTCCAAGCTGAAGAAGCGGAACAAATTTAGATCACTGAATATCAACTTCCAAAGCATTATGAATAAGCGTGCTGAATGGGAAGCAATGATCCACGAATTACAACCAGACTTCATACACGGTACTGAAACCTGGTTGGATCCATCTATCAACAGTGCCGAATTTCTACCAGAGGGATATACAGCCCTGCGAAGAGATAGGCTATCAGACAGACATGGTGGAGTATTCTTTGCCTACAGAAAGGACCTCCCTGTAAAGCGTAGAAAAGATCTAGAAACCAATTGTGAGATCATGTGGTGCCAGCTTGACATTCAAGGAAAGCGCCCAATACTATTCGGGACGGTATACAAACCAAAGCACGACGACACCGAAACTGTGGATAAGTTAGCTGCTTCACTGGAGTTGATAAACAACTGTGCCAAACTTAGAGACATTGTGCTACAAGGTGACTTCAATCAACCAAACATCGATTGGCTTACTAGTTCAACCGTACTCAACCACTCTGCATCTAAAGAGTCAGCTGATAAACTGCTACAAACCACTCAAGCATACGGCTTGGAACAGAAGGTAATGCAGCCAACAAGATTGAACAATACACTCGACTTGGTGTTGGTCAACAATTCCTCCCTCATTGACGAGGTCTTGGTCATACCTGGACTGAGTGATCACCATGCAGTTCTGACCGACCTAAACGTAGGGGTTAGGAAGAGCAAGACTCCTACTCGTAAGATCTACATCAGACAGAAGGCAAACGTCGAGAAAATTAGACAGGAAATGAGTGACTTTAGTGATGCTTTCCTAGCAGCTTCAGAGAAATCTGTCCAAGAGAAATGGGACTTGTTTGAGAGTAAGATCAAACTAGTCGTGAACGAGCATGTTCCATCAAAGTCCTCCAGTAACAGAAGAAATCTCCCATGGTTCGAAAGGAAGCACAGACGGCTCTGTAGGAAAAAACAGAAGCTGTACAACAAAGCCAAAAAATCTGAGGATAATAAAGACTGGGAGATCTACAGGACCTTCAGTCACTCTCTCAGAAGAGAACTTAACAGTGCTAAACGGAACTACGTCTCAGATAACCTGTCCCACTGTATGGTAGAGAACCCGAAGGCCTTCTGGTCATTTGTCAAGAAAATGAGACAGGAAGAGTCTGGTGTTGCTGATCTCAAGGTTTCTAACAAAATCATCAGCGATGACTTGGAAAAAGCAGAGGCTCTCAGCAACCAATTTGCTAGTGTATTCAACATCGAAGATACATTAGACGTCCCAACCCTGGGAAGGAGCAGTGTTCCTGACATACCAACCTTGACCATAACGAACGAGGGTGTTCTGAAGCAGATCAAAAAGGTCAAGCCCAACAAAGCCCCTGGACCAGATGGTATTACACCATGGATGCTACATTTGTGTGCAGAAGAAATCACTCCGGTGTTGACAGACATCTTTCAGCAATCTACGGACGAAGGAGTTCTCCCATCTCAGTGGAGAGATGCCAATGTCTGTGCCATCTACAAAAAAGGGCCCAAGGAAGAACCTGCCAACTACCGGGGAGTTTCTCTAACAAGTGTGATCAGCAAGATATTGGAACATGTCATCCACTCTCACATAATGAAACATCTAGAGGCCCATGGCATCTTGGCGGATAACCAACATGGTTTCAGGGCAAAACACTCTACAGTGACACAGTTGATCCTTACTACCCATGACTTGACTAAAAATTTGGAGAATGGAGAAACAACCCACATGGCAATCCTTGACTTTGCCAAGGCGTTTGATAAGGTGACCCACGAAAGATTGATTGGGAAATTAGACTATCATGGAATTAGAGGTCCACTACTTCAGTGGCTGAGACATTTCCTCACAGCAAGGACACAGAAGGTAGTCTGCAATGGCACTTCATCAAAACCTAAGAAAGTCTTGTCAGGCGTACCGCAAGGAACGGTACTCGGCCCACTGATGTTCTTGCTGTTCATCAATGACTTGCCAGACAATCTTCGCAGCACTGCCAGACTTTTCGCCGACGACTGTATCATCTATACAAACGGCAAGTCCAGAGAAGAATTGGATACCCTACAAGAGGATCTCCACCAACTCGAAGCTTGGCAGAGCAAATGGGCCATGTCTTTCAACCCAGCCAAATGTACGGTCATGAAGATCTCCAACAATCGGGACCCACCGAATAGGAATTACACCTTCTGTGGTCAACCACTTCAAGAAGTGTCTTCTTATCCCTACCTCGGTGTGGAAATCGACAACAAGCTGAGATGGGACACTCACTTCAAGAAGCTCACCTCCAAAGCCAACAAGGTGCTTGGCTTCCTAAGAAGAAACCTCTGGTTTTGTACCAAGGTCATCAAAGAGTCTGCATACAAAACGCTGGTCAGACCCATCCTGGAGTACGCCAGTAGTTCATGGGACCCGTACCGCAAAGGGGACATCCTTCTCATCGAATCGATCCAACGAAAGGCAGCTAGATTCTGCATGAATGACTACAAGCAACTGAGCAGTGTTTCCCAAATGATCAAGGAGTTAGAGTGGGATTCACTGGAGAATCGAAGGAGGATTGCCAGACTTCAACTCCTGTACAAGATCATAAACGGAGAAGTGGGAATCAAGGCCGACACATACATCCAAACCAACAACAGAGGGGGAAGAACAACTAGAGGGAACAGCAAAAGAATCCAGAGGGTGTTGATTAAGAAGGACGTGCACAAATACTCATTCTTCAACAGGACAGCAGCAGAATGGAACCTACTCAAGGAGGAAACAGTTATGTCTACCTCCAGTACAGTCTTCAAGCAGAAACTTCAAATGTGAAACACCTCTCCTTCCATAGCACAACCGCGACCATACAAATCAAAACGTTGGTGAAGTACAGCTAAACCTGAATCTACCGACGCAACCGAAACAGAAACCGAAACAGAAACATCACATATCCAGAATTTGTTGATCAAGAGTAGACCTAAGAACATTATTATATTTTATACATTTGAGAGTGACAAGTTGCGAAAAAGTCTACAACGTCGTTACAATGCCAGGTTTTGTACGTGAGCAGAGCCGTGGGATGGTACCGGGGTGCACCAACGCAGATGCCCGGGTAGCTCGGGCGGTCAACGAAGCGATGATGCGGGGGCTAGCTGCGGGGGATCAGGCCAACCTTACAGCTTTGCTTACTGAACACTTCGGGCAAGACAGCGACGAGAGAATTCCTGATAATGTGGTTACAAATAATTGCCCAGATGTATACAAAACAAGATAGGTGACAAGCAGTGTTATGTAAGGGGGAACAAAAAGACTCCGGGTCCACCATGAATAGGCATTGTCTAGTGCAGGTGTCTTGGCACTATGTTGCAGTTCACTTAATCTGTTCAATTACAACTCTATACATTTACAACATAATAACTTTTGAAAGACTTAAGTCCACACATTGAAACCTCAGAAACATAATGAACAGACTATGTTTGACCATCAGGCCAAATTTCAGCCTAATCTGAAAATCTCTTCATAGTGGTTGCTATGGCCTTTTGATTCACCCTTCTATTGATTTCCCTGTGGTTTGCTTGCTCCGCATGCTTGAATAGCCCCAAACTTTAAAGCTCTCTTTCTCACAATTTAATACCAGTAACCTCCCTCACCAGCTCTTTTCATTCACTAAATTGAAAGGGTTAGGAAGCTTCAATTTGGACAAGTAATATACCATTTTAATGAGGAGAACTTCTTCTTTCATAATCAGATGAAATCAGGAAAATAATTTTTTGCGACTTTTTGGTGGTTTTGTGGTGCCGGGTCACATATAGATTATATATGTAACAGTAATATATGATTTCAACATAGAGTATACAGTAAATAATTCAGATGACAGAAGGAGGTGAAAACCCGAAAAGCATAGCTTGAGTTAGGAACGCCCATAATAAACTAACACAGTTACTGAGATATTATTATGAAAATTTCATAATAATAGGATAAAGAGAAAGCCAACCTATTACCAATTTTTTCTGAGAGGAAGCAAGAAAGTCTGATAAACATGAAAAAAGTTATGATTTTTAAAAGTTGTTTGCAATATATGCAAATTCAGTTGGCTGAATGTGCAATGTCACTATGAAAACCCTAACTGTAATGTAGTTATATATTGAAATGTATACTAAGTAGGATCTGTTCATTTTTGGAGAACTTGTAATAATACATTATCAATACTATATTTTAGGGAAAATTTGGATAGGATAAAACTAGAAATAACTGATATTTTAGTGCACAACAGCGGTTAAATATGTCACAGTGGAACAAGAGCCCCCACCCCCCCCCCCCCATACAAAAAATTAATGCATTGTCCGTCAAATGTAATGTATGCAAGCTTCCAATTTTCTTGTTTGCAGTCGAGTCGAGACATTCTCCTGGAGTTCTCTCGTCGGTACCTGAAGGGCGAGGGAGACATCACACGTCATCTCAGCTTCTTGGGCTATTCGGTCACTCACGTACAGCGTCCTCTAGATGAGTTTGACTTTGCGGTCAACAAGCTTTCTGTTGACCTGCGGTGTGGGGTCAGACTTGCGTAAGTTTTTTTCCTATAATGATAAGGATGTTATCCATCTTAGATGCTGCTTATAAGTATTGGCTTTCATGGTGATGTAGATATACAGTAGACTTGCAGTTGCACCACTACACACACTCAAGAAAGAAAGATTACCGAGTTCCTTTCAGGACTCCCCAATCCTCCCCCTCTCTCACATGGTGCAACCGCAAGCCTACTGTATTATCCATCTTATTGCTATAGTTTAAATTATAATTATCCAAACTTCTTATTATCTTACTAAGTATTTGAAATCTTCCTTTAAAGGTACTATGTCCCTTTTGCAGCCAACCTCAAATGCTGTAGAACTTTGCAGGAATTATGAATATGTCATGTATGTCCTATCTGTGAAATTTAAACGTTAGCAGTGTCCTTATATTCAAATTACGCAAGGAAACCTGTTTACAAGCTAGACTTCACTGTCAGACACTATTGAGTGACTGACTGGCTTTTTTCTTCTTTGGTAATAGCATACATGAAAAGAGTTGTAAAGGGTACATGAGCATTTGTCTACATCAATAACCCACTTCTTGTGAGGGCCAAGATTAAACTGATTGAATCTTTGCGCAGCATAAAACGTATGACCATTCGGTACAATTGTCTGAAAATCAAGACTATTACTTTTGGGCTCTATAGCCCTAAAGTTGATTTGACAACTAATAGTCGTTATTTTCCCACTTGAAGACATTTTCAAGCCCCACCTTTTTTAGGGATGTTCTAAATTAGTATTATCTTTCAAATGCAGTTGGAATTTAACTTTTTCATTTTTTGGGCTTGCAAATGGGACATAGTACCTTTAAGGCTTTTTGATGCTTTTAATATAATGTACCAACCACCAAAAAATATTTGTTTTGCTTGGTATTTTAGAGGTTCCATGTCGATAAATTGAAATTATGAGCTTCAAATATTACTTCTCTAAAGAGATATTGCAAGTTGAAGTACACTCAAAGACTCATTGATGCACCCATATATGCTTGCCTTAGTAGAATAAGGCCTGCATGTAACCCAAGTCCAATTTGGGTACACTGCGCTGGGCTTTATGTTATCCTTTAATTTTTCATACTCCGCAATCCATAGAAAGCTAAATGATTTATTTTTATTCAAAAAAATGATATTTGTAGCTGTAGGCAAGTAATTTTTTAAGGTCATTGGTAACCATTAAAGCCCATCTTTGCGAGTTTGGCCAGGAGGGATTAGAGCTCCCTGCGCGGTCACTGACAGGTGGCTATCTCATTAAATCAGCTCTCAATTAAGATAAGAAAAAGGGGATCATGGGGGACCAATGGTCACTGGTTAGGCATTGTTTGCTATATAGAGGGCGTACGTAGCTATAAGTAGTGCAGTGGGGCTTTAATGTCATTTATTCACATTTCCATGTTTTCTTTTTCTTTCTCTTCTCCAGACGCGTGGTTGAGCTGTTGACCCAGAACTGGACGCTGTCCAGAGAGCTTCGCGTACCGGCCATCAGCAGGCTGCAGAAGATTCATAACGTAGAGTCAGCTTTCAAGATGCTCAAGGAAAGAGGCATCAACGTGGAAGGTAGCAAACAAGACATTTATTATAATTTGATTTTCTACCAATTTACACACAATTGTCAGGTATGTGGTATGCAGAGATGCCAACTAGTACGATTAAATCGTATTTAGTAGGATAATAAGAGTGAAATACGATCTTAAAATCTTAAAATATGATTTTTCATTTTTTTCATTTTTTTAAACCATAAAAACAGCGGAATCGCATAGAAACATGTACAAGTAAACCCCTGCAACCCGAACAAAAACTTTGCTTTACAATTTTCTCATGAAAATTTTAATGAAAGAGCAAACATTTTTCTGACATTTTATTGGCCTGGGGCCGACGGGCTAGTGGTAATGTCAAGTTTTCGTGAAAATCTGATTTCCTCTCCAAAATCTGATTTTTTTTAATACTCAGTCTGTATTTTTGTGTCAAGAGGTTGGCATCTCTGGGTATGGGTCAAACTTTGTAGGTTCTTTTCATACACTGTTGCAGAGCTGCAAACCAGTACGATAATTAGAAGTAAATACGACAGTACGATTTTCCAAAAAAACAAAAAAATAAATGTCCATTCTGTCCTGTAAAGTATCGTACAAGCATCTCACATCGGCAATTTGAGGATGTTCATTGGTTCATCGAACACACCAGTCATGAGGAAATCATGCATATTCAACCAATGATCCATTAAAAAAAATTCTTCCTGTATGTAGGAACTGTAAGAGGCATTGATCCGTATTTTTGTTTTTAAATACAATTTTTGTCAGTAAAATACTGCTGTTGTAGTAGTGAATCCATGACGTAATTGTACATCTTCTTCGTTTAAATTTTAGGAGGTGGCCTGAATGAGAGAGTGATCGTAGATGGTCACAGGGAGAAGACTCTAGAGCTGCTCTGGCGTATCATCTTTCATTATCAGGTAAGCTTCATTTATTTTTAACAATGTTACCAAGTCGCTTTAAAATACATCTTGATATGGGGGTAATAATGGCAGTAATATCGATTTTGTTATCAATTAATGCATTTTTGTTTAGATTGCACTAATCGCAACTTTTGGAATTTATAAAAAAATGCTTGAATAAGATGTAATGAAATAAACTTTTTGCATATGCATCAACTGGATTGTATTCTAAGAAAGCTTTTTTCCATCCATGATTTCTAACAAATTTTTAGTACAAATTTTATTGACAGGAATTGCAAATCTAGTACAAAACCTTTCTTTTCTCAAAGTATTCAGAGCTTAACACAATAAAAAACTTTTTTGTTATACATGTAGGAATAACAGATGTGATAGGTTAAAGGTAAAGACCAGTAGTGGAAACGCCCCAATTTCAAAAAGTGAAATGGAAGCTCATATTACCAATCATGTGAAAGAATATGTTTTGACTAATACATGATGATAACAATTTTGCCGGGAAACCGCCTACTAATTGATATATTTGGTAAATTAGTTTATCTACATGGTCTGTGAGAGATAAACGCATGTGTCGCGCACGTGTGCATATAGTCCCATATACATCTTTCTGTGTACAGTGCTTGTAAATTTACGAAGACTGGGCCAAATTTCTTATCATTTTGATGATTCCAGAACCTTGCAGTACACACCAATACTTATATGCTAGATGATCAACCTTTTCTGATCGATTCCACGTTTCTTTCACAATGCAATCGCATGACCATAACTGGTCTTTACCTTTAAAATAAATTAAAAAGCATGTACAGTCAAACCTGTCTATACTGACCACCCAAGGGAAACACAAAAAGTGGTCTTTGTAGACAGGTGGTCTTTATAGACAGGTTCGTTTAGTACATGTTTTAATGAGAAACCATTTTTCAAGGGAAACACAAAAAGTGGTCTTTGTAGACAGGTGGTCACTAAAGTAGGTTTGACTGTATTTTAATGTCATGTTCTCTAAATTCTTAATTTTTTCTTTTTTTCTTGTAATCTGCTCAGGTTGGGGTGATGCTGAACGATGAGCACATCCGCGAAGAGATCGCATTCCTCACCAAGAACCGCAAGCTGAAGGAGAAGATCAGCGCCCTGAAGGAGGGGGGCAACCACGGCCCCTCCCACCCCAGCCTAGACGGCCCCCACCTCTACTTCAAGAGCCCTCAACTCATGCTGCTCATGGACTGGTGCAAGGCAGTCTGCTCCTTCTACGACCTACAGGTATGTCAAGGATTTTATGTAATTAATTTGATTTAAGATTGGTTGTCAATAAGGCATAGCATTGCATCTGAGATAATGTTGAATATTTCCAAAGCATTGAATAGTCAAGCCCCAAATTATTTGTCTGAATTATTATCTTTTAAATCACATCCATATGCACATAAATTACGAAGTACAGCTGCTTCTAAAGATACCTCACACACACAAAAGTAACTCTTGGGAATCGTGCGTTCAGTTCGTGCTCCAAAGCTTTGGAATAACCCACCACTAGACATAAGAAAAGCCTCGTCTGTTGCTGTCTTCATAAGCTTGTTGCAGATGCACTTGTTTTCAGGAGCTTTAGAATACTTCTTATTGTTTGTTTGTAAAGTAGCGCTTTTTCTATAGTAGCTGCGCTATATAAATTGATATTATTTTAGGCACTGGGACTTCTTGATTTCTTTTTGTCCCTACTACTCTCTCTCTCTCTCTCTCTCTCTCTCTATTTTGCTCTATGCACCCATTATTTGATTTTAGCATTTATGATATATAGGCCTATTATTCATGATTTATCAGTGTTTGTATGCATTGCAACAATTACCATTACACACTCTTTCCATCCATTTACTCTTTCCTCTTCACTTAGATCGAGAACTTCACCGTGTCCTTCTGCGACGGGCGTGCCCTGTGCCTCTTGATCCACCACTACCACCCCTCCCTGCTCCCCTACGAGAGGATTAACCAGGACACTACCCTCATGCAGTTCCAGAGGGAGGAGCGGGAGGATGATCTCAACTCATCCTGCAACAGCTTTGATGGAACCTGGTCCCATACGTTCTCACCAAGTAGGTTCTTCTTCTTCAAGATAATCTGCCTCTTTCAATAATGAAAATCCTTGCAGATGCCCTATATACTTGGCCTGATTGGGGTGTGCAGGTGGACCACTGCACCAAGGTTTCTCCCTACTCTTATACGAATAGTGCAGTGGGTTCTTAACGTGCAAGGGTGGTGACTCTCCTGTACACGAGGCCTCCATTTAACGTCCTATCCGAGGGTTCTAAAAGTTTGTCATCATTTACATTCTTTCCACTCACTATGTTTTGTTCGTTCACAGTCCTATTATAGATTCTCACCAAAAAAGTTCTGAGTCCTTGTCATCATTTCCATTTTTTCCCACTTACTATTTTTTTCCACTTGCTATTTTTTTCTTCACGTCCCTATTGTAGAGGGTCCTGTCTGTAATAAGATGCAGAATTGATATGAATTTGGATATGATAACGATTTACAAAGGAAATAAATTATGGTATTTTATTACTGTTTTTTAAAGACAAATTCCTACATTCTCACTTTTTGCGAAATGTAAGTCACAAGAAATCATGCAAGTCAGGAGTCTGACATTATGTCCAATCTTTTGTGTCAAAAGGTGAGAAAGGCTTAAAAGCCATAAAATCATATGTTGAGATCTTAAGGATTATTTAGGAAGCAGTCAACATTTCTGGAGGAACATGTGGTGCTTGCTGCCCTCCCCCCTCCCCCAACACACTCTCCCCATTCTCTCTAAGGCTAGATGAATCTTAAAAGTAAAACCCCAGCAAATCATGGTATATTTTACATGTTTTCCCGTATTGACATCTGTTTTATTCATGATTCTCTAGGTACTGGCAAGGAAACTGACCAGGAGAAGCTGCTGGCCAACGAGCGCCAGAACTTCAAGCTCCTCTACGAGAAGGTCAACGAACTGGGCGGGGTCCCCATGATGGTGCGATCGGCGGACATGTCCAACACCATCCCGGACGAGAAGGTGGTGATCACCTACGTCTCATACCTCTGTGCGCGCCTGCTGGACCTGAGGCAGGAGACGAGGGCAGCGCGCACCATCCAGCTGGCCTGGAGGGCCCACCACCTCAGGAAGGAACAGAACATGAGGCTGGTGAGTTTTTAATAGTCTCAGGGTATATTTCGGCTAGGACAAACACTCCCCCGGTGTCTTATCCTTGTTTTTAAAAATGAAGAGGAGGTGGTTCCAGTTTTTAGTCTCAGGGTATATTTTAGCTAGGAAAAACACTTCCCCAGTTTCTTTTCCTTGTTTTTGAAGCTCAAAGGTCCAAGTACTGTGCCTTGAGGGATGCCACGGTTGTCATGCAGATGGTCTACAGAGGAGAGGGTCCCATGTTGTTTGATATTTTTTTTACAGTTTTGTAAGATGGCTGCTATATTAAGCTTATTGTCATTTCCAACTGAATTTTAGTACCAAACTTTCTTTTGTCCTTGCTTTACATATATAGTAGACTTAGATATAATGTGCTCTATCATTGGTTTTAAGACCTTATTTAAAAAAAAAACATTTTGTCCCATGTCAAAGGACAAAAAATAAGATGGACAGAAAATATGGACTGGGAGAGGAGAAGCCAGGTTGTCTTTGTGATATGACCTTAAAGCCCCACTGCACTACTTATAGCTACTTGTGCCCTCTTTAATGCAAACATTGGCTAAGCGGTGCCCGTTGGTCCCTCATGGTCCCCTTTTTCTTATGTTAAAGATAAAGTTGAGTTCTGGTCATGCGATTGCATTTTGAAAGAAAAGGTGTGTAATGGATCAGAAAAAGTTGATCATGTAGCATGTAAGTATTGGTGTGTACTGCAAGGTTCTGGAGTCTTCAAAATCATAATAAATTTGGCCCAGTCTTGGTAAAGTAACAAGCACTGTACACAAAAAGATGTATATGGGACTACACAAATGGTGTCGGGGCCCGACACCTTGATTTCCTTATCTTTCTATGCTCATTACTCAGCCATTATACATTTTCTACCAAAATTGTTTGGCAAATGAGATTTATTTGTAATCGTGAACATTCAGTGTAAGTTTCGTTTGATTCTGTGAGAATTTAGTTTCTTTTTTTACCAGAACTCCAGTTTATCTTTAATTGAGAGCTGATTTGATGAGATACTGTAACCACCTGTCAGTGACCATGTAGGGAGGTCTAATCCCTCCTGGCCAAACTAGTGCAGACAGGCTGTAATGTGACTGGTGTTTGACCAAGTTATACCTCTTCCCAATCTACCCATTTATCCTACACTTCCTTTTATGTACCTTCTTCTACAAATACATGTCAATTGTTAACAGAGTAAGTCACTTCCTCCCATTCTTAATAATGCTGATTTTTCTCTGTTAATTACCACACGTATGTTTAGGTCCGAGAGAAAGCAGCAAGCAAGATCCAATCTGCCTTGAGGGCATTCCTCCTCAAGCGTCGTGGGGAGCGTATTGGTGGAGCAGTCGTAACCATCCAGACAGCCATCAGAGGCTACCTAGCCAAGCAGACCGCCAAGAGATTACGCCAGGAACTAGCCATTAGGAAGCAAGCCCAGGCTGCCACCTTGATACAGGTGATTATTTCTTTTCAGGGAAAAAATATCAAAAATTTTGGGGGCTACTTTTCAAGCTTGCTCGCATGAAAATAGCACTCTTTAATTTGTTTTGCATTGAACTCTATGCAAATCTTTGAGGGCTCTTTTATGACTTTTGGGCGTCTTTTTTGGCATTTCAGGGGCTAATTTGCCCCGAGCCCCCGTGTATTTTTTCCCTGATTTCTTTTCACCATAAAGAGAGTCTGGGATATATTTGTGGTTTCACTGAGGGGTGTTTCACAAAACTTGTCATCAGTGACAAATGACATTTTTTTGTTATAAACTACTGAAATCCTTGCTTCTCATTGGTTGTCAACAGATTTGTCTCTGATTTTTGTCATTTGTCATCGAAAAAAGGCTTTGTGAAACAGGTCCCAGGGGAGCAGCTGAACCCCCTTTGCGTTGTGATTTTTCAACTTTTCTTGAAAACTTAGAATTCATGACAATGTTAAAAACAAAATGATAATGAAGTTGATGATGATAACGCACATTGATAATTTACAAAGTACTAACTACATACTAAAATCTAAAATGTTTGCACGAATCCAGCTTAAGTTATATATTTACGCTTCAAACTCCCATTGTAATCAGCTTTTAATTATGTTTCTAAGTTTCAGTATAAGGTTTTATTTGCACAACCAGCGAGTGTTATAATTAATGCTGTTACTTCCCTTGCAATTAGGTATGGCAGCTCTAAATTTGGCTGAATATTCAAATTTCCTCTTTCGATTCCACCTTCAGGCTGCTGTCAAAGGTTACCTGCTCAGACGAGACGTTTGCCGTCAGCACCGCGCTGCCACCGTCATCCAATCAGCTATCAGGGGTCATGTGACGAGGTCGAGGGTCGTTAGGATGCAGCGTGCCGCGTCAATGATTCAGGGCTGGTATCGCTCGCAGCAAGGCATGAGGACGGCCAGGGAGAGATTCGTCAAACTCAGAAGGGCCTCGGTCAGAGTTCAGGCTATGTGGAGAGGAATCCTGGTAGGTTTTGTGTTGTTTTTTTCCTTTTATCTCATAGTATATACATGTATATGTATCACGGAAGAGGTTTACGGTACACCATGTGTAAAGTCCTCGAGGGACTGAGGAAAGTAGATAGAAAATAGAAGTGAGATGGAAAGGCGAGAAAGTGGAGGTTGGAAGGAAGAGTATCTTTCGGAAGTGAGTATAGTCCTGAAAAGGACTGTAAACCAGAAAGTTGTAGGCAGGATGAGAGGTTTGAGTAGAAGACTGGATTGAGTTGGAGAGTTGAGTAGGCGAGTAGAGTTGCAGAGCAGGAGCAAGAGATATGTATTTGTATGTTTAATTCTGTGGCTTTTTTAATATAGATACAGTCATACCTGTCTCCAGCGACCGCCCAAGGAATGTGCTTGTGGTCATTGTAGACAGGTTTGTTTAGTACATGTTTCAATAAGAAACCATTGGAAACACAAAATGTGCTTGTTGTATAGACAGGTGGTCTTTGTAGACAGGTGGTCACTAAAGCAGGTTTGAATGTAGTAACAATTTTGTAATACTTTTCATTAATTTGTATCAATGGAAAGCAGACACTGTAGATTACATGTATATGTATGCTTGAGGAAATACCTTTGTTCAAATGATAGCACGTATCACTTCTTCTTTTCCTTCTCTTCTATTCATATTGTTCAAGTCTGTTTTAGTTTAGAAATTCCATTTATTAGCTTCCACATTTGTTTTTCTTTTTGTTTTTGTTGATACGAAATGATATTTTTTCAATACAGTTTATTAGAAATGTCTGTACCTCATCATTTAAATCCATGCAAAAGATTGCAACTGTAAGCTTAAAAATGGCTGAAATATTTTGGATATAGCTTACATATATTTAAAGTTTCTTATCTTTATTCATTACAGGTCCGGAGACTGATTGAGCAAATGAAGGCAGCGCGCACTATCCAGTCGGTCTGGAAAGGTTACCTTGCGAGACAAATGTACCTGAAGCAACGATCTGCTGCTATAATTCTCCAGACTCATTACAGGAGACACTGTGCCGTGGAAGGTTTCAGGAAACTAAGAGGGACTGTCATCAAGATGCAGGCTCTGTACAGGTCAAAGGTCAAGGGTGAAGCTCAAAGGGCCAAGTACTGCGCCTTGAGGGATGCCGCGGTTGTCATGCAGAAGGTCTACAGAGGAAGGTTGGGTAGGAGAGATGTGCGTCGGATCAGAAGTGCTGTGACAATCCAGGCTGCATTCAGAGGTCAGCAACAGAGGGCGTCTTACATGAGGCTGAAGAACAGCGCTGTTCTGATCCAGGCCCATGTCAAAGGGGTCCAGTCCAGGAGGAGGTACACAGAGCTCCGACAGGCTGCAGTGGTTCTGCAGACTCGCTACCGTGGTGTCCTGCTTGGCCGCAAGGTTTGCAGAGATTACAACATTACAAGAGGAGCGGCCATCACAATCCAATCTGCAGTTCGCTGCTACCAGGAGAGACAGCACTTCATCCAAACCAAACACAGCGTCATCATTCTGCAATCTGCCGTTAGAGGATATCTAGCACAGAAGAACTACAGACAGGTTCGTCAGGCAGCTGTAGTCATGCAGACAAGATATCGTGCAGTTTTGCTTGGACGACAGGTTTGCAGAGAGTACAACATTTCAAGAGGAGCAGCTATCACTATCCAGTCTGCAGTACGCTGCTACAAGGAGAGACAGCGCTTCATCAAAACCAAACGCAATATCGTTGTTTTGCAAGCTGCTGCGAGAGGATACCTAGCACAGAAGAACTACACGCAGCTTCGTCAGGCAGCTGTGGTCATGCAGACAAGATATCGTGCAGTTTTGCTTGGACGACAGGTTTGCAGAGATTACAATGTTACAAGAGGAGCAGCCATCACTATCCAATCTGCAGTACGCTGCTTCCAGGAGAGACGGCGCTTCATCAAAACCAAACGCAACATCATTATTTTGCAATCTGCTGTACGAGGATACCTAGCACAGAAGAACTACAGGCAGATTCAACAGGCGGCTGTAGTCATGCAGACAAGATATCGTGCAGTTTTGCTTGGACGAAAAGTTTGCAGAGATTACAATATTACAAGAGGAGCAGCCATCACTATCCAATCTGCAGTACGCTGCTTCCAGGAGAGACATCGCTTCATCCAAACCAAACGCAATATCATCATTTTGCAATCTGCCGTACGAGGATACCTAGTGCAGAAGAACTACATACAGGTTCGTCAGGCAGCTGTAGTCATGCAGACAAGATATCGTGCAGTTTTGCTAGGACGAAAGGTTTGCAGAGATTACAATGTTACAAGAGGAGCAGCCATCACTATCCAATCTGCAGTACGCTGTTACCAGGAGAGACAGCGCTTCATCAAAATCAAACGCAACATCATCATTCTGCAAGCTGCTGCGAGAGGATACCTAGCACAGAAGAACTACACGCAGCTTCTTCAGGCAGCTGTAGTCATGCAGACAAGATATCGTGCAGTTTTGCTTGGACGAAAGGTTTGCAGAGATTACAATGTTACAAGAGGAGCAGCCATCACTATCCAATCTGCAGTACGCTGCTTACAGGAGAGACAGCGCTTCATCAAGACCAAACGCAATATCATTGTTTTGCAATCTGCTGTACGAGGATACCTAGCACAGAAGAACTACAGACAGATTCGACAGGCAGCCGTAGTCATGCAGACAAGATATCGAGAAGTTCTTCTTGGACGGAGGTTGCGTAGTGAGTACTGCATTGCGAAGGGTGCAGCCATCACCTTACAGGCTACATGGAAAGGTTACCTTGCCCGAAGAGAGTTCTTGCAAAAGAAATCAGCAGCTATCCAACTTCAATCTGCAGTCAGGTGCCGCCTATCCAGGCAAAGGTACATCAAGTTGCAGGAAGCGACTGTTATCCTGCAGAGGCGATTCCGAGCAGTGCTTCAAACAAAACAAGCTGTCTTGAGCTACTGCTACACCCGCGGTGCCATCATCACACTCCAAGCAGCATTCCGAGGATATCTCAAAAAAAAGGAGTACCAACGTACAAGAGCTGCAGTCATCGTCCTACAAGCATCTACACGATGTTACCTCGCTCGCAAGGATTTCACCCAAAAGAGGTCTGCAACAATCGTCCTGCAAAGGCGTTTCCGTGCTCTGGTTACTGGGCGCCAACTGCATGCAGACTATCATTGTCTTAGAGCGGCAGCCATCACTATGCAAGCCAGCTTCAGGTGCCATGTCCAGAGGATGTGGTTCCTCAGACAGAGATCCGCAGCCGTCGCTGTCCAGGCTGAAATCCGCAAGAGATTGGCCAGGAGGCAGTACATTCAACTCAGAAGCGCAGCCATTGTCCTGCAAACTCGATTCCGTGCACGCATGCTGATGCTGCAACTCACACAAGACCACAAGTCAAAGCGCCGGTCGGCGATCCTTTTCCAATCCCTGTACCGTGGACAAGTCCAGCGCAAAATCTTCCTCCGTCAGAAATCAGCTGCAGTGGTCATTCAGGCAAGAATTCGCGGATATCTTCAACATCGCAGTTATGTGAGGGTGCAACGGGCAGTCCATACCCTCCAGACTCGTTTTAGGGCTTCCATGACGGGAAGGGCCTGCTTAGAAGAGTACTATCTTGCAAGAGGTAGGATTATAACCATCCAAGCATTGTACAGGGGATACGCTGACCGAAAGATGCTGAATGCCCAGCAGGCAGCTGCAGTGACCATTCAGGCAAACTTTAAGTGCTTCATAGCCAGAAAAAGATATTCTAGCTTAAAACAAGCAGTCAGTGTTCTCCAGACAAGATTACGAGCTCAGATTCTTGCAAGGGAAACAAGGAAGTCATTCCAGAAGACCAAAGCTGGCATCATTGCCATCCAGTCACTTTATAGAGGCTATGCACAGAGGAAAGAACTTTCAAGACAACACCAGGCAGCCACTCTAGTACAGTCATCTTTTAAGAGATTCATAGCCAGATCTCGGTACTTGCAGCTTCAGCAAGCAACACTTGTACTTCAAACCCGCTACAGAAGTCTTCAGCTTGGTAGAGCAGTTTGCAGGGACTACAATATCAAGCGAGGAGCAGCTATAACTCTTCAAGCCGCATATCGTGGTTGCAGTCAAAGGCAAGTCTTGGCCAAACAGAGACGGGCCGCTGTTTTCATCCAGGCTGCAGTGAGAGCCCATCAGAAACATAGATCATATGTGTCTCTTCGCAACGCTGCAATTGTCGTTCAGAAACGTTTCCGTGCCCAGCTGTTGAGTAAGAGGATTTGTATGAAGTACAATATAATGAGAGGTGCTGCTATAACGCTTCAGGCAGCTTATCGTGGACACCTTCAACGTAAGGCTCTTGCCAGGCAACATTTCGCTGCCACTCTGATCCAAGCCACATTTAGAGGTTTTGTCACCAAAGGATGGTATTCATCCGTTTGCAAAGCAGTAGTGGTCCTCCAGACAAGATACCGTGCCCACAAACTTGCTCAAGCAATCCAGAAGGAATACAACATAATGAGAGGTGCTGCCGTCACATTGCAAGCTGCTTATCGCGGTCACTACCAGCGCAAGGTCCTGACTCTGCAGCACTCTTCGGCCACTAAGATCCAAGCCTTGTTCAGAGGATTTGTCAGAAGGAAGCGTTACCTGCAAGTGTGCCATGCTGCCAGGGTTCTGCAGAAGCACTTTAGGGCTTTGAGGCTTGGTAGAGAAGTACAGCAGGAGTACTTCATGATGGTTGGAGCTATTGTCACCATACAGGCTGCTTTCAGAGGACTTATTGCAAGAAGGGCGCTCCACAGACAGCACAAAATGGCAACCAAAATCCAAGCATGCTTCAGAGGGTACGTCCAGCGCATCGGGTACCAGAAGATTTCCAATGCTGCCCTTGTTCTCCAAAGGCGTTTCAGAGCTTTGCACCTCGGGCAGAGGACTCGTGGAGATTACATCCTCCAGCGATCATCAGCCGTCAAGATCCAGGCATTCTATCGTTGCCAGAGAGAGAGGAAGGCTTTTGTGACCAAGAAACAATCTGCAGTTAAAATCCAAGCTATGATCCGGGGATACCTTGGGTTTGTCAATGCCAAGAGGTTTAGGCAGGAGAGGACAGTTGCTGCAACAGCAATCCAGAGGCAATGGAGGGCAAATGCTCTCAGGGACCAGCAAGTAAGGTGTTACAATATCCAGAGAGGTGCTGTCATCACCATACAGGCTGCGGCAAGGACATTCCTGGTCCGCCAGTCTATCAAGAAGCAGCACATAGCAGCCACCCGCATTCAGTCCTTCTACAGATGCCACAGAGCCGTTCAAAGCTACAAGAAAACTTTGCATGCCATTCATGTCCTGCAGGATCAGTGGAGAGCACACCTACTTGCCAAGAAATTCCAGGAAGAATACGCCAACCTCAAGAGGGCTACCATAACTGTGCAAGCAGTCTACCGTGGTCTTTGTATTCGAAGGAGAATAGCTCTGGAGCACGCTGCAGCGACAAAGATCGAGGCCACTGTGCGACAGTTCATTGCCAGGAAGCATTACTTGAGTCTTAAGAAGGCAGCTGTTGTACTTCAGAGAAGATTTAGAGCCACGAAGTCTTGCCAGGTAGAAACTCTGAAGTACCATATCACCAGGGGTGCCTGTATCACACTCGAAGCAGCTGTAAGAAGCTTCTTGACCAGGAAAGCCCTAAAGAAATCCATCAGGGCAGCTACTATCATTCAAAGTGCCTACCGTAGCTTCAGGCAACAACAGAAGTACAACCAAGAGAGGATGATCATCATCCTGCTTCAGACAAGGATTAGAGCATACCTAGTTGGGAAGAAGGTGTGTCGTGAGTACGCTGCCATGAAATCTGCAGCTGTGGTTGTCCAGAGTGTGTACCGAGGCTTGACGGCAAGGCGTTTGGCTGCAAAGCATAGAGCAGCTCGTAGCATACAGTCCATGTTCAGGATGCATCTTAGTAGGCGAATGTACCTGAAACAGCGTAGCTCTGCCATTAAAATCCAGGCTATTTGCAGGATGTACTTGGCAAAGAAATCCTACAAGAAGGTGTACTCTGTTGTCTGTGTGCTTCAGAAGCACACCAGGGGGTACCTTGAAACAAAGAAGACCAGAAGAGATTACCTGCAGAAGAAGAGTTCTGCCATCGTCATTCAATCTCACCTACGGCGCTGCATAGCAGAGAGGAGGTACTCTAAGCACCGCCAAGCTGCCATCTGCGTCCAATCCCACTACAGGCAAATGGTGCAACACCGACGGTACCAAACCATCAGGGGTGCAGCCATTGTGATACAGAGGCGTTACCGGGCCACCATCCTCGCTCGGGTAACCCAGAAAGAGTACCACATGGCACGAGGTGCAACGATCACACTTCAGGCGGCGTTCAGAGGGTACATGCAGTGCTGTAGGTATAGGAATCTGCGGTGCCATGTGATCAAGATGCAGGCAAGAGCCAGGGGTGCAATGGCTAGGAGGTGCTTTGCAAACATGGTGAGGGAGAAGGAAGCAGCCATGTGCATCCAACGTCATGTTAGGGGGTACCAAACCAGGAAACACCTTGAGGTAATAATAATAATAATAAGTCTCTTTTTGGTTATAATTTTTATTAATGAAAAGACTTCTTACGCCGCAAAATGGAAGAATGACAAGAATACAAGCAGAGAAAGGGAGAAAAAGAAAAGTATAGTGCTTTTTCAGCCAAGATCTCGTTATTTACGAAACTCTTTAGGGATCGATGCAAATTAGAGGTTTACATCTCCTCTTTTTTATGTAGCATTACAGGTCCACTTTTGATATTCTAGAAAAAAACCTCATCTTTTTTGTTTACATAATACAAACAATGTCTCAGAAGATCCTTTGACCTTTAGAACTCAAATCATTACTGTTGAAAATCTTCAATAACCATAATTTCCTTTATGTTTTCATAGGCCCAACGTCAAGCAAGACTGATAACACTCCAGGCCTTTGCAGACCGAACCAAGGCACACCTGTCTGTCATCCGACTCCAGAGGGCCTTCCGTAACTTCCGCCTCCGCATGGCTTTCAAGCTAAAGATGGACGCCATCACCACCATTCAGACCTGGATGAGAGCCAAGCTTCTGCGTCTGCGGTTCCAGAAGCTCCGAGCTGCGGCACTTGTCCTACAGAGGGCAGCAAAGCAATATCTCGTCAGGAAGAACGTTGCTGCGACCCGGCTTCAGTCCGTTGCTAGGGTCTGGCTTGCTAAGCGACAGGTCCAGAAGATGCACTCAGCTGCACTTAAGATGCAGGTAAGACCCCTTTCTGGATTCATCATAGTGTTAACCAATTTCAGTCACCCCAAATAGGCTATTCAATTAAATTCAATCCATTTATTTTTCCTCTTTCAATTGTTCATATTTACAATGATGGTACATTTTAACATAGTCACATATTCATTAGATCAGTTTGCACAATACAATACATTAAAAAAACAAAAAACATGAAATTGAAAGGGAAGGAGGGCCGACTAAAAAGCAGAGCTTGTAGAGTGTAAGCCCCCCTGTAAAAGTAATTATTATGAATTATTATTTTATGAGAAAAAAACAACAATAATAATAATAACTGATTCAGTAATATGAAAATCACTTTTAAATGCAAAACATTGATGAATATATACATGTTTATAAAAAGAAACAATCAAAGTTGCATAAAGTCACACTACAAATTATATTTGATTGGGGAATGCAATATTATTTAAGATTATGAGAAATATTTGCTTTAAAAAAATGGCTATAAGTACTGTAACACCAGACAAATTTGAGACATGAAACTTTCATTATCTTATAATATGAGAGCAAGTTTCAATTTCAGGGCAAAGAATCTGTCACAAGTCCAAAAACTACATTGTTGTGTCAGATTCATTCATTCCACAGCATGAAACTTCCCCCAAATACTTGCAAGAATTGACAAACATTTTACACGCTTATAATTTTCTGGTTAAACAATCATAATACTTTCAAGATAATTTTTGTTGTTGTTATGATCACACTGCTTAATATCTCATGGATTGACCTTTGACCCCTTCAGGCTCTGTGGCGAGGTCACCGTGTCAGGTGTAGCATCAAGAGCAAGAAGGTCAGTGCGGCCCGGGCACGATGCCAGCGAGCCAATCGGAACGTCACCGAGGAGAAGAAGCTCTGTAACCGCACCGCCACCGCCTTGGACTACCTCCTCCACTACAGGAGCATGCATCGCATCTTAGAGACGCTCATCAGTCTAGGTGAGTTTATATTAGGTGTAGAGGTGTCGTACTCGAGTGGTTTAAGCACTTGATTTGAAATGGAAAGGTCGTGGGTTCGATCCCCAGCATGGCACTAATGTCCTCGGGTTAGGCATAAATATGTATTTGCCACTCCATTCCCAGGAGATCGAGGGAGAGGGACCTGGTAGAATGTTGAAAGCCTTTGTGTTAGTAATTGCCATATAGTAGGAATACTGCCCAGGGAGTGGTTATGCTGCCAAATGTGCGAGAATAAATCCGATGATTAGGCAATCATATCTGTAAAGCGCTTAGAGACGGTTTTTCGTATTAATTAAGCTCTATATGAATTCAGATCCAGCTTATTAAGAAAAGATTTATGGACAAACATGTTCCAAATAACTTCTCTTTAGTTATTTCCTTATTTTGGGTGTTTTTAAAATCTTTCAGTGTCTATTGATCAAGAAGGAAATCCAAGTTTATATGGTTAAGAAAAAACAGCATTACAATCACCCACATTTTAAAAAGTACTGCTGTAATTTGATGTTAGATAATAAAATTTAAAAAAGGGCTACAGAGCTACCTGGTTTATATGAAACAAACGGATAAATAAGTATGAAGTCAATTCCTACGACCCGTCCAAGTTCCCCATTACTAATAAACCCTTGTTTTGTCTTTCAGAGGTTGTGTCTCGCCTGTCGGCCATTTGTTGCCAGCGTCTGGTCGAAGCCGGTGCCGTTCCGGTCCTGTATGCGCTGGTCCGGGGTTGTAATCGCAGTGTGCCGTGCATGGAGATGATTGAGATCATCGTCAAGATTCTTCTCAACATCACCAAGGTAGGCCTCATTCACACTCACTCCATAAAGGGCCTTAAAAAACACATCTTTCAATTGTAAATGAATGGTGATTGGGGAGTGAGAAAAAAAATAGCTGCATGCCACAAAGTTCCCTTAGCATACTTGTCTTGATCTGTGTTGAAACATGAAAAAATATATAATGCTCAGTGTTATTTGGTTAATTTTATTATTTTCAATTTTCCCACTTTATGTGAGAATTAGGCATTTGATACATTTTTAATTCCTTCCATTCTCCTCTCCTTATGCAAAAAATTGCCCCCCCCCCCCTCCACCCATAATAATAATCACAAAAAGGTGATGGTATAGCAAAATTTGGGAAACATGTTCCTCTCTCTAATATGGACCAAGTCAAATAATAATAAACCTTTCTTGATAGCGTACATGTATATCACATTATGATATAATGTCTCTATGCGCTTCCAAGAACATGGGATATTCAATGTTAATGCACCAATACCCTTAGGTTTGGCATTCATCCGTGATTCAATCTTTTCTCTTCTCATTGATCATCTAGCATGATTCTACCCAGCATGCAGTGCTTGACGCAGAGGAAGCCGTCACTACCCTGCTTGACCTTCTTCAGATCTACCGGGAGAAGAATGCCCTCATCTTCTGCAAGACGTGCGTCATCCTCGGAAAGCTGCTTCAAGATACCACTGAGTCACAGGTGAGTTCTATCATTTGATTCTTTAAAAATATCTGTTGACTTGTTATTCTTTCAGACTCAAAAAGTAATGTGAATGTGATTCCATTGTATACTGGTACTTATCACTTGTGTATACCGGTAGACTAGTTAAAGATAGACCGGAGTTCTGGTAAATAGTGCTAAAAAATAAGTTCTCACAGAATCCAACAAAACTTACACTGAATGTTCAAGATTACAAATAAATGACATGTGCTTAACAATTTTGGTATTAAATGTATAGGGGCCGAGTAATGAGCATAGAAATCAGGGTAAGTAGGCCTGATACCATGTGCCTAACCTAGGTGACTATGTGTAAACGGGAGTTGTCATTTTTATCGAAGATCAATCTACGGCAGGATCAACTATCCAGACGGATTTATAGCCATGTTGTCTTGACATATAATTCCCATACCAGAGCTCAAGATTAGCTTCAACTTTATGACTCAGGGTAAACAAACATCTACTTTAAAGATAAAGTCGAGTTCTGGTCATGCGATTGCATTGTGAAAGAAACGTTGTGGAATCGGATCAGAAAAGGTTGATCATCTGGCATATAAGTATTTTTGTGTACTGCAAGGTTCTGGAATCATCAAAATGATAAAGAAATTCTGGCCAGTCATGGTAAAATAAAAAGCACTGTATATAAAAAGATGTATATGGAACTATACGAACATGCGGCATAAAAAGCTGTCCCGATTTTATGATGTCACTGCCATATTTAGAATATTAAAGGTAATACAAAGTTTTGGGCAATTTTGAAAATTGGGTGGAAAGTGATTCTTTACAATTTTGATATATTTGGATGCCCCTGTGGATGTATTATAAGCACTAAAAAATTTAGCAGCTAAAACACTTCTGCTTTCGAGAAAAATTAAATAAAAAATTTACTGGTGCTCCCGGTAAATTTTGATACATTTTCAAATAGCGCCTACGGCCGTCCAATGGTAGCTGCGACCATGATAATCTCAGAATATGTAGTTGTGATATACAAGTTCCAAACGAGAATAGCTAATAGGTCGATTTTAGTCAAGGAACATTGTTTTATAGTCTAATTATAATCTTGACCTTGAGAGGGAGCTATACAACATGAAGAGTGTATTATTAACAATTTCATAACTTTAGACTCGATTTCAACCGCGACAACGATCACTGAATATTGTAGGATCGCATATGCTTCCAATATGTTCATTTGAACCAAATTCATGACCCCATACCAAAACTTTGTATTACCTTTAAGGCATTTGATGAGACATGCTTTTCAGGAAACATTTTTTATCTGATGAACTTCTTCCACACTTGCATAATACAATGATAACGCTCACAAATTATTTGTTACCACTTCCCAGAACTCAACCTTCTCTTTAAACTCTCTTGTAATCTAATGATGCAGGACGCGCCATGTCACCATCTGTAATCTACCTTTAAATTCCCTCCTTTCTCTCTACAGATCATTCTCTCTTGTCCCAAGACCAAGGAGAAGATCGCGTCCCTCCACAAGCTTACGTCCCGCAAACACACCATGGACGAACGCCGTACCAAGACCAAGAAGCTCAATGCTTCTTCCTCCTTCCTCAGCCAGACATTCAACACGAGCTCCATCGCAGCGGCGTCGTTTGCCGCGGGAACGCCTCGCAAGCGTCGCAAGATCCTTGCCCTGGCCGGCGCGGAGTGGAACATCGAGGACCCCATGAGGGCGATAGACTTCCTGAAGCTGATGGCCGACAGAGTCTGAAGAAGTGTTGTGCTCGAACTCGGGGCTCGATGTTGAGAGTAGTTTGTAAAAAAATCTCATTCCCTGTCTCTCTTCCAGTATATATACGTACAGTGTAAATACTTGTTCAGATATGCACGGCAAAACTACAGCCTTTATTTTTAAAAAGGACGAAAAGTTGATATAAAGTGTAATACCATTCAAATTTCTCTGTCTTTACTCTTATGACACAGAGCTCAGTAAATATGTTTGCTATGAATATGTTGCTCGCAGTTGCCATTCATTTTACACCTATATATGATAAGCCTTAAAATTTGATTTCTTTTTTCATGTGATCAATGAAGTCGTTATCTTATTCATGTTTTATATAGACTTCAAACCTTTCTTTCTGGGGTAATATACTTCATTGTTTTCTATATGTATATTGTAAAAATGTAAAGTGCATTGAAATGTCAACAGACAAGAAATACACTATAAAAGAACAAATTATCATTATTATATTAAAACTGCAAAATGTGAAGCATCATGTCAAATTGTATTGACCATTCAAATCATTATGCAAATATTTAATTCCATCTAACTTTTAATTTAAAAGTGTAGTTTTTCAGAAGTCTATTTACTAGTGAAAAATTGATCTTTTTCATTTGACTGGAGGTTATTGATAACAATTTATTTTCTAAAAATCAAGATTTCTTTGAGAAAATATTTACATATTTTTCTTTCAATCACTTTGCACTTGAGGCCTCGTTCAAACTGTCAGCTGTTGTTTTATGAAGATGTAAAGTGTAAAATGCTTCAAATTTCTGTGTCTTGATACACTTTGTGGTGCGCAGTTGCCATTCATTTATGTTTTCGGTGGTTTACCAAAATATCTTTTGTTATTTTTTTTTCTGCTTATTTGGGAGGAATATTATGTGATTTTGCTTGAACAAAATCGTTACTTGAATCTGCGACATACTCAGTCAAACTTTGTTCAAATGGTGGATAGATGTATCATATGTTCTTTTCTGCTGCAGTGGGACCTTGGTATAAAGAGCCCTGATATATTAAACAAGGTATCTTTTATAACATGATTTTGCTAGTTCCAGCCCTTTATATTATTTTGTTGTTCACCCTGATATAATAAGGTAATTTCATTGGTCCTTAGGACCTCATTATAACGAGGTTCTACTGTATTAACTTATATGAGGTATATATATATATTCTTTTTTCCCCCTGATGTCACAAGGTAATTTCATTGGTCCCAAGGACCCTGTTATAACGAGTTTCAACTGTATAATGTTTTAGATATGATAATTTGTTTGGTGGGCGGCAGCTGTTCTATTAGAGTCATACAATGTATTCAAATTGCCCCTTCTTTGTTAAAAACGAAACATCCGATTCAAAATCAAGTCTTAACAGTGTAGATCAAATTTACGCTGGAAGCTTCCATATAATGTTTGTTGAGAGCCAGAGGAGCATTAGCTCTGTGTTAAACGGACAAACTGTAAGTCTGTAAACAATGTTGTAAGATAGATCATAAAGAAATAGTAGTCATTTTTATATATGATGTTTTGTTTGTTATGAGCTCTCCAAGTCTTTTGCTTGAAACTGATCAATATGATAATGTGTACCAATGCTTGAAATAATAAGTGGCTATTTTGTAACAGTAGCGAAAATTGTAAGCTATTCAAAGTGTTCATATATTGTATAGGCCTGTTCCATCTCAGAACATGTAATAACATCGATTATGGATTGGAAACTAACAATGGATACTTCCAAATCGCTTTTTGTCATATGCAAGATAATGAATTTATTCCCAAACAGTTTACACATTTGATTCATATAAATTGTTTTGTAATGTTTTGTACAGAAAGAGATTCTATCCTCTCGTTGTAAATAAATGTACATGTACTTCAAAAGCAAGTACTATGATGCAGCAACTGTATATAAAATGATTGGATTCTGGTACAATGAATGAACTGAATTTGTCCCTTGTATTTGTTTACTTTGAATACTGTAAAAAAAAACTCAAAATATAAACTCGTGTTTTGTATGACTTAGATATAAAATCCATATTTCTTTTATTGAATTTTCTCTTTTAATATTCAAATGCATTTTTTGATACCTTCTCACAGAACCGACTTTACAATGGGGAAAAACATCAAGAAAATTTGTTGAAAATATAATGGTTTCAGAAACATAAACATTTTCATAAAATATGTAACATGTAAAATATAATACATGCACGATAAAATTATTAAAATGTAGTTCTGGAAACTGCAGAATATTGGCAACTTTCTAAGTCGTAGAGCGGGGCATTCAAAAACAAATATACATGTATGTCTGTTTTTGGTGATTGCCCAAGGTTCATTTGACATGTGAACACTAACAAAACGCAACTCAATGTGACAAATAATTATGGAGAAAAATTAGAATATCCAATTAACACATTCATAAAATTTGGGTCATCTATTACACCCGATGCTCCTCTCATGATCTAAAATATGATTTGAATTATACAAGAGATACATGCACATAACTTCATTATACAATCTATCCGCACTCGAGTTGAGGATGTGTGCATCTACTGTATGAAGCCGTCAGTTGGAATATGATGGATGCATAAACAGCCTCAACGAGAGCGGATAGATCATTTAATGTATGCATGAACATGTGCATCCTTTGTTTTATACAGCGAAACTCAAAGATCCTTGTTGTTTGATGTTAACAAATTTCATTTCAAGATTATTTTGTGCTGAATAAGCCCTAAAGTTAAAGGCTTACGTTAGCGCTCCCAAAGAGATTATGGGACTTACCTCTACACGCGTCAATGCCAAGTGTGATGCATGTATTTACCCACACGCAGTATTAGAGCATTAACCTCTACACATTGCTGTGCATTTTGTAGGATAAAAGACTTATTACTTTAAGACATAGGGAAAGGAAGATGAAGACGAAGAAGAATCGGAGGAGGAGGAGGAAGGAGAAGATGAAGATGAAGAAGAAGATGAAGAAAAAAATGAAGAAGGATAACAAAAAGGTGAAGATGGAGGAGAGGGATAGTTGCAGTAAATGAATCACATGTTACTGCTTTCGACCAATCACTTGATTAGGATCTAGGAGAGGGTTGTATGAAACAAGCTTTGAAGGTTCTGCAGCTACTGATCCAATGAGTCTTAACATCATGATCCAACGTTTCAAAAACGTTGATGTCTTTGCCGGTTCCTCTAACATAAACGCCTGCATAAACGTGACATACGGCCACAATCGACTTTGCCAAATGTGTAGTGTTACTAGTGTATACTCTCCAATTAAATTCACAGTCTAGGATTTACATCCATTAAACCAATAAAGAGTTTACAGGTATCTGGGAGCTCTATACATTCAGTCAAATATGAAGTCTGATAAAAGGCCTCAAAATGTCTGAAATGGAGAAAGTCAGAGCCTGAAAAACAGCATTTCTGTCCAAAGGTATTCTCTTCAACATAAACGTGACACACACCCACAGTAGACTTTTGCCACAAATGTAGTGTACATGATACTATACTCCAATCATCATGGCGGTCTGGGGTTTAAATCCATATTACAGTTTATAAATATATCAAAGCTCAAAATATTCTGTCAATATGAGGCCTCAAAAGAAAGGCCTCAAAAAGTCCAAGCCTGAAAAAAAGCTGTTCTGTTCAAGGGTATTCTCTTCAACTTAAATATGACATACAGGCCAGTCAACTATGCCACAAATGCAGTGTACATGTATACTATCCTCCAATCAACAGCTCGGTGTAAGGTTTAGATCCATATTACAGTTTATATGTGCCCATGTCGGAGCTCTAAATATATTATGTCAATATGAAGCCTCAAAAAGGCCTCAAAAAGTCTGAAATAGAGACAGTCAGATCCTGTAAAACAGCATTTCTGTCCAGAGGTATTCTCTTTAACATGAACATGACATACAGCCACAGTCAACTTTTGCCACAAATGCAGTGTACAAATGCAGTGTACTATTCTCCACTCAACAGCGCAATTTAAGGTTGAGATCCATACTAGAGTTTATATGTAGATCGGAGCTCTAAATATGCTGTCATTATGAAGCCTGAAAAAGGCTTTAAAAAGTCTGAAATAGAGACAGTCAGATCTTGAAAAACTGGCATTTCTGTCCAAAGGTATTCTCTCAGTTCTTGGATCCTTTGCCAGGCGTAAATTTCTTCTTTTTCTTCTTCTTCTTGGCCATCTCTTGATCCTCTCCTCCTCCTCCGACGCTCTCTCTGTCTCCTTTCCTCTTCTCCGTTGATTTGCTCTTCTCTGCTGCCCTCTTCTCCTGATTGGCACTGCAAAGAAAAAGGCAGAAACAGGGTCGATAGCAAATTTATACAATACTCAATGAATGATGGTGATGATGATGATGATGATGATGATGATGATGATGATGATGAGTATGACGATGATGATGATGAGTATAACAATGATGGCGATGATGATGGTGATGATAATGATGGTGGTGGTGGTGGTGGTGATGATGATGATGATGGTGGTGATGATGTTGATGATGATGGTGGTGGTTATGATGATTATGATGGTGGTGATGATGATGATGACAATGATGACAGTGATGATGATGATATTGATGATGATGATGATGATGATGATGATGATGATAATGATGATGATAATGGTGGTGATGAAGATGATGATGATGATGAAGATTATAATAATGATGATGATGATCATCATGATCATGATGATAATGAGGATAATGATGATAATGATGATGATTATGATGATGATTTCTAATGATGACGATGCCTATAATTCCAACTATTAACTCTAGCTTCAGGAATATTGTACCTAAGCATAATAAAGTGGCAAGTACAACTGCTGCTTTGTTAAAGACGAAAAAACAAAAAGAATACATCAATTGTCTACAGACTATTTAAGATCCTTTGATGATGATGTTAAGAAATACAAGCTGCTTTTGTAGCCCCCAGTAACTGAAGAGAGTTTGAGGACTTCTGGGACCCGTTTCACAAAGTCTTTTTTCAATGACAAATTACAAAAACAGGTGACAAATCTGCTGATAACCAATCACAAGCAAGGATTTCACTACCTTATAACAAACACTGTCATTTGTCACTCATGACATGTTTTGTGAAATGGGGCCCTTAATAATATCTTACATTTTGATGCTGATAAGGTTCTTCTTCTTCCCGGACTTGAGGGCATCGTCCCACTCAGACTCTTGGCCTCGAATCGCGTATCTAAAATGAAAAAATAGATTCAGGAAAATTAATGACTTTTGTTAATTTTACTATAGAGGTGTCATAGTCGAGTGGTTTAGACACTCGACTTGAAATGCAAAGGTCTTGGGTTTGATCCCCTACACAGCACTATGGTCCTTTGGCAAGGCATTTATCTACATTTTCCACTCCATACCCAGGAGAGAAATGGGGAACTGGTAGGATGATAAATGCCTTTGGCTTAGTAATTGCCATATGCCATCACGGTGACCAGTGTAATAAATTCATGCTTAGAGTGCTTAAAGATGGTATTATGTATTAAGTGCTACGTAAATCCAGATTATTATTGTCCATATCATAACAACAAAAATGTACTTGGAGATTTCTAAATTCATACTTTTAAATCTTTGAAAATATCACAATTCCTGATTTTAAATATCAGTCCAATATTGGCATATTTGGATTTGTGTTGACTAGGTATTTGCATCATGCCTCTAAAAATGCTGGTATTGGATGGCATGCATGTTTATCACTATTAATGATCTGGGGCTGGCCCTTTAGTAAACACATCAATTCATTAGGATCTATAGCCCTTTCACATATGATGCATGAAACCACAGCTTTTTAAAACATTTGAATGGCAAGTGGCTGAAGAGGGGATAAGACAAAATTGGATGTGTACAACAAAGTATGGAAAGCATGTTATGCCAATGTCATATATTCAGTTCAGTTCAGTTTATTAAAATGCACCAGACATTGAAATCATGACGAATAAACATGATCCAAATTGAGTCCCCAAAAAGCTATGCTTGTGAGTGAAGGATGGACCTCTCAATCCCGGCGGATTGCCAAAGAGACCAACATGTTTCAAGGATTTGCGCAATTCTAAACATGGAAGATTATTTTTGCTGCGGATCACTGCGTCATATGGGAAAGAGTCCTTAGACTTACCTGCTTAGATCCAGTCCCTTCAGAGCTGCTAGCTCTTTCTTCTGTTTGGCCTCAATCACTGCTGCTGCTTCATCCTGCATGAAACGGATAAAGAGAGAAAATAATTTGTGTTTAAGGGGTCACTTTGTGTTTATGGGGCAACATTGCATTATATGTTGAAATATTCTTGATTGATATTGAGTTACATTATATGTTCAATTTACATTCACATGTTAAGATATTTCTTTTACTCTTAACAATTTTTGTCGGCTTCATGTTTGTTGACCACTCTCTCCTTCGCCACTGCTTTTTCTACCTTTCGTTTCACCAATCCATCTATCTATCCATCTGTCTATTGATCTAACTATTCATTTTCATTTATTTTAGAACGGATTGTATATAATTGTTTGAATACATTTTTATTTGATAATGCAATAATACATTCTTGCCCATATGGATTTAACAAAAATGTATTAACTGAAATGGCTCTAATTGATGTTCATGATTATTTAGTATCTTCCTTAACCCTATTTTAACTGGGCTATTTCAGACCAGGTTTTTACTGGGGGGGGGGGGGGGGTCGATTTTGACCCCCCCCCCCCCCCTAAGATCTCGGTCGTTTCACTGCTGATCGCCGCGAAAATTTGCATACATGTCAAGTGAAGTCTATAGAATATTATGGTAATTTCAATTTTTTGAAAAATTCACTCATTTGCATATTTATGGTAATTTATGCAAATAAGGTCATAAAATTCACATTTTTGCCCATAAATCATACATTATTCATATTTAAGCATTCTTTTTCACTACATATATTTGTTAGACCATTTGGAATAATAATACAACACAAAAAATTGGAAGAGCCAGGTTATTCCTTATGTAATCTCTTGTTTTGATAATTTCTTATGTATTTCATTGTTTTTTTAACTTACCGTAATTAACGGCGTATAAACCGCACCTTTTTGCCGCCGAAAAAAAATTCAAAGTCGGGGGTGCGGTTTATAGATGGTACACCAATTGTTTTTTTTTTTTTTTTTTTTTTTTTTTTTTTTTAAGTTTCGATTTATGGCGCTATGCCTGGCAATGTCTCCCAGCTCAGTAATCGGTGTGTTGACTCACCACTCGGAAACTAAAACAACACTCAAATTTGTCTGTCATCTTGGTTTGAAATTAATCTTTCTGATAGATTTCAATATGTAGTTTATAATAATAATTCCTCCAATTTTTCTTCTATTACATGGTGTACCACAAGGTCCTATCCTAGGTCCTCTACTGTTTTTTTTTAAATTTACATTAATGATCTTACACATTCAGCTGCACCTCGCAGTTAAATGAAAGGCCTTCCCGCGTGGGTTTTTTAACAAGGACCCGGCAAAAAAAAGTCGGCAAAAAAAAGGGCGAAAAAGAGGGGTGCGGTTAATACACGAGGGCGGTTTATACAACGTTAATTACGGTATGTATTTTATTGTTTTTGTTGTTTTATTTCATTTATAACTACAATTCAACTAAGTTGACACCAAAACAAACACCTAAACTTTAAACAAGACTAAATAACCAATGTTTTATCTCTTTTTAGGAAAAATGACATTTCCATATGTTTTGTACACAAATCACAAAAATGAGCGATTTTCAGGCTGACATGCGAAGAAAAAAGTCATGAAAGGAAAATTTTATATCTGCCGCGGTTTCGGAGTAGTCGCGAAATTTCTACAGGGGGGGTCAAATTGACCCCCCCCCCCCCCCCCCAGTTAACGTAGGGTTAAGTAATAAATTGCACACTATAGGTCTTTTCTTAGATTAAGCTAAGGCTTTGATTATATAGATCACTATATTTTGTTATACAAATTGGATTACTATGGAATAAGAGGTGTTGCTTACACATGGTTAACAAATTATTTGAAAAATCAACACCAAATGCAAGGCACTTGTGGAGTCCCTCAGGGCTTTATTTTAGGTCCTATTTTGTTTTTATTGTTCATAAATTATTTGATTTATTATTCAAACTTTTCGAAATTTGACACCAATATCCTCTATTCTAATAACGATATTAATATTTTATGTCAAACTTTAAATGCTTACCAATTCTTGAGCCATTGTCTGTCTGGTCGGTTCCATGGTCACCACCTTCTCTTCCATCATGCCTTTCTCCACCTCCCGTTCCAGGACGCTGTTTAGCTCTGTCACGACCTTCCTGACGGTGCGGTTGAACAGGGCCAGGAGCTGTGAGACAGGGACCTCAGTCTCCTTCTCCAGGACGTCCACGGTCTTGTGCTGTAGTCCAAGACCTAGAAGGATGCTCTGCGGATAATGAAGATAGAAATTATGATTACTTTTAATAATTGGTTCAACATTTCAAGTTACTTTTACAGTTATTCATCCATCTACTATCATTTAGCAAAATATGTTTATAGCTGGAGGTATGAACACTTATGATAACTTTATTTTTTATCATTTTTAATTGTACATGTATATGATCATTCCTGTTTCATGGCACATTTTATGTAAACATTGCATTATTGGTTCTTGGGACTACTGCATTATTCATTATATATGTTGATATTACTAAACCAAAATTAAATTGAATTGAATTGAAATAGCAATGTCTAGTCAATTGCTCGTTTTGTCTGGCAGGGCTTAGCTTACTTTTTCTCGTTTCTTTACTAGTTTCTCTAGATTCAACGACACTTTAGCCCCTATTTCATCATATAACGTCTTATTAATCGCAAAAGTCAAACTTCACTGTCAGTAGATCAAATGCAATGAAGTCGTTAGCTTTTAACAATTACTGCAAAGTGTTAGTGATAACAAGTTTTTTTAAACAGGGCCCAGATACATCTTGGATTAAATTTATTGACATTTTATTAGAGACTTTAAAGTTGCCATCAGTAAAATTCAAATTGGCAAAAATGTGTACTCTTGCAAGCTTCTCTCCAATTTGCTCTGTACAGAAAATGACGGAATAGATTTGTTTCATACAGGGGTTGTATAAAAACATATTTGCAGTAATTATATTTAGGGTGAATGAATAAATGTTTGAACTTTTTAGTACAGGGTAAAAGGGAGGGGACCTCGCAAGATACGTCACAAAGTTGCCAATTTGTGTTCAATTGATCGCACCTTCAAAAATTCATAACTTTCTAATATGTAATCAGTTCTGCTCAAACTTTCATTTCTTCCCATTTAAACATTGCGATGATTGGTTCTACGGCGGCAGATTTTCTTACAAACTGAACAGCGGAGAGTTGGAAGTTGATCTTCTTGAGGAAGACGAGTCTCGTCACAGAGGGCAGCAGATCAGTGATGAGGTGGTAGTCAGCCATGTTCCGCGAGTAGAGCTCAAGCCTTTGGATGTCATACTTGGAGAAGAGCAACTCTAGTTCCGTTGCAGTCATTGCTAAAATAGGGGAAATTGAATATTTTTGAAAATTCACACTTTGGCAACATTGCCTTTGTTTTTTTCTTTTCTTACATCGTCTCTTCTGCAGTAATATCTACATTTTTGCCACAACTGCAACTGTTGGGAGCACCAATTTGTCAAACCTAATATAGGCTTTCAATGATGTTTCAGTTTGTTCTTCCCATTTAGCATCAGTTCATGAAATTCATGAATGTACACGTAGTTTACTCTCTAAAAACGATTGGTATATTTCATATTCTCTTACGTTGATTGATAATGGAGAATGAGTAAAGACAGATTGATCAACTGATTGATTGAAGCATGAGAATGTAAAGAAAAACTTACGTTGTGGTTTCATCTTGTTGTAAGCCTTGCAGAAGAGAACACTAAGGGCTAGGGAAGGCTTGAAAGCTCTGAACTGATACGCACACAGAGACATGAAACGCTTCCTGAAATCTGCAAAGTTAATGCGACAAAACACTCAAATTTAATAATGAACTAGACAGAGAATTGAGAAGCTTTCTGACTATGGTTGGTTGATTGACACACACTCATCTTGCACTGTCCAAATTCCTACACTTCAATCCTGAAAGTGTCATGAAATCTGTGAGAAAAAACAAAACACTCATTTCAAATGATCATCTTGATGACGTGTTTCATAAATTATGGTTTCTTTTTTGTGAAAAATGAAATGAAGTTTATTTCAAATATTAATCTCAACTCTAATGTTGATATCATACTTCATAATTAATGAGCCTGTTTTGAACAACTCCTATGTCAAAGGGAACACATCAAAAATATCTTGCTCTGTATGTTAGGCATTCCAACTCTAAAACAGTGAAACCTGTCTACAAAGACCACCCAAGGGAGACAAGAAGAGTGGTCTTTATAAGCAGGTGGTCTTTATGTACAGGTTCCTTTAGTACATGTTTCAATGAGAAACCATTTTCAAGGGAAACAAAAGATGTGTTTTGTGTAGACAGGTGGTCTTTCTATACAGGTGATCGTTAAAGCAGGTTTGACTGTATATTCAAATTATAGGGTTTAAATGTTACTTCTATGCTGCAAGTTAAAATGCACTCTTGAGGAATATAAACTGACTTGTGAGCAGACCAGTCGTATATTACCCATTAGCATTTGAACTCTTATCCTACCATAATGAATACAGCCTAATGCCACAGGGCTAATCCCCATTGTGCCAAGCCTCAAATCCCCCTGTGTCAAGTTAATTTTGAGATAATAGGATTAACGCGATGGTACTATCAATAGTGCATGCGAAACTCTAAGCACAGTGCAATGGGCATGAAAAATAACTGCTATTACGAATGCGAGCATGCATGCACAAAGCAGTATAAGCAGTAGCTCGCTCGCATGAATGAAGCAACCAATCAATAACGCGGATATGAGTTAATAGAGAAAGGGTGTGCACTGAATCTGTGTCTATCTTGGGTTCTGTGTATGATTCCTACCTGTCCAGAATGCTGTGAGCCATGTTTCCTGACTGGCGCCCTCTGTGTCTGATTCTTGTACAGTCTTCAGCATGATACACGAGTGCTCTCCTGTGAGATCATTCTGAAGTTGAGAGAGATAATAATCAGACATTAATTTCTATCGTAAACTTAAACCGTGTGTTGTTGACAAAATTAAAATCTGGGTATGTACAATGACCACATTGAACCGGGGGGGGGGGGGGGGGGGGGGGGGAAGGATTCCTCACTTTTTACTTGTTCATGGAATTCTTTTTCTTGCTTTTTTGTGACACTATATCCATATATTATGCAACTTTTGATACTAAATACACACAGATTCAACAAACTGGTATATAGTGCAGCATTAAAAAAAGAGGACACCAATTTGCTGTCTATTAAAATAAAATACAAGTCTATCAATAAGCCAGTTCATAGTTGCAGTCTGAACATGAGCAGATAAAGGTCATTGCAGACCAAATTGTGAAATACACAGAGACGAAATACTGGATACGTGCTCATGAAAGTTATGTAATCATTATTCATTCGTGCACAAGCAGTGCAATCCATGATACACAGGTGGAAGTATTCTTTGTAAAAAGGGGAAGCAAAGGCTATTTATTTAGCACCTCCATCGCTGTAGGAGTGATTATTTCAAAATGTACAAAGCGGGACCTCTTCATGTTTTGAAGATGTGTGGATATTGGGGGTCATTTGGGACATGTGCTAACCGTGAACTGGTGACATGAAAGTTAGATTTGTGGGCTTCACCATTAAAAGTAGCTAAAGCGCCGTATGGCAGCCGTGCTAAAGCCAGGGTAATATTCGGGAGCCCAGGAGGGTCAAATCTGACTGACATGAGCGCTATACAAGAACCCACTATTATTATTATTATTATTACCTATTATATGACTGGTTTTCAGAACTTTTAGAACCCATATACTCAGAAAGTGAGATGAGAAAGAGACTTACTGCGGTCTGCCTCAGGTAGACGGGAAGATACCCTGCTTTCCTCCAGAACCTAAAATGAAACGGGGAAAAATATGCAAAAAGCATGAGTAAAAGAGCAAGAGTCATTCAAATTTTGATGCGATTCATATCTCCCACAATGGTTATCTGAAATGTAATTGGGCAACATTTGCTCAAAGTGATATTTCTTCAAAACGAAGGGTTAGTTTTGGGTTAGCTATAGTCTAAAGTCCAGATTGAATTAAGGATTTAGACGAGCATCATCAGCATTGCTTACTTGAGCAAGTCAGCCGTCAGTCCAAACGACACACCAATGTAGTCCAGTTTCTCAGCTGGTCTCTCGCTCAGCTTGGACAGTAGAGGGGGTAGGTTCTTCCTTGGGACGATCACCTCTTCCAGCAAACCCACGGCCTGATTGTAAGTAAGATAAAAACAGATAATCTTGCGTGTAAGACACTGAAATAAATTTGCCACTCTCCACCCAGGTGAAGTAAATGGATACCCGGTAGAAGAAATTCCTTGAAAGTCGGGGTGATAATATGATTCTTTGTATACAGTGCAGTAGAGTTTATTCATAGCGTAGCTGCACTATATAAATGGGCCTATCATTATTTTTATTATTATTATTAATGTATTTCTCTACCAAAACATTAAAGAGATAAAAATGGGAAAACACTGGGCAATTGCATTAGAAGATATCTTTGATAACAAACCTCTTTCTCCACTGTAGTGATAGTCTTTGTTTCAGGTGTTTCTGCCATACTGGGAAACTCTCCTTGGTAGTACTTTTGAAGAAGGCTCATAGCTCGGCTACCATACCCCATCTGTGTCAGAAAAGAAAATCAGGAAAATAAATACAAAGATACAAATATTCACCCCTCCCTATCTCCCCCTTCCTCGCATTCACCTCCCTTTCCTACTCCTGTAACCCTCCTCTCCCAATTTCTCTCCCTTACCTCCACACCCCCTCTACCCTCTCCTCCAAATATATTTGATTAAATGAATTAAAGGAAAAGAGCACTTACCCCTTGGTAATCTGGATGTGTAGCTATTCTCACCACCCTCCCGCCAGACAGGCTTGGGAAGTCGTTGTCCTGGAACTATGACGCAAAAGCAAAATCAAATCAAAATCACTATCTAAATTACAATTAATATAAAGATATTTAATCTTTCATTTGGAAACAAAATTAATAACACAAAACTACATCAATTATTCACTCAATCACATAACAATGTTAAATGTATTACCGTTGTATTTGAAAGCGAAATCAAAATAGAATTTAACTTAAACCGCTTAATCCTCCTTATAATAATAATTGGACTGGTAACCTATCACATCTCATGATAGCTGTTACATGCCTACCTGTTGTGAGATTGTCCATGGAATCAGGTCACCAGACGCTCTCTTGCCTCTACTCAGACTGCTCATTATCGTTTCTTTGGAAATCTCTCCCTCCAGACAAACCTGTAAGCAACAGAAAATTTAAAAATGTAATAAAGATGACAGAGTGCCACATCCCTCAAATACTCATCTCTCACTTCCACATTTCTTCTCTCTTTTCAGTGTTCTCCTTGCCCCTCCCTTTCCTGCCTCCTCTCTCTCTCTCTCCACCCCCCTCCTCTTCCTCTCTTTCTCTCTCTCTCTCTACCCCCTTCTCCTCCTCTCTTTCTCTCTCTCTCTCTACCCCCTTCTCCTCCTCTCTTTCTCTCTCTCTCTCTACCCCCTTCTCCTCCTCTCTTTCTCTCTCTCTCTCTCTCTATATATACATATATATATACATATATGTCTCTTTCTCCCTTCCATTCTCCCCATATTCACCTGTAAGACACACAGTATTTCTGGTAGACCGCTCTGTGATGGTTTCACTGGTCCTAACAGACAGAAGATATGATGTCACTTTCTCTGCCTACATCACCCATCCATCACTTACTCCACTCACCCCCCCCCCCCCCCTCTCCCTCTCTCTTCCTCTCTCTCTCTCTACCCCCTCCTGTTCTCTTTTTCTCTCTGTCCTTCTCTCTCTCTCTCTCTCTCTCTCACTCTCTTTATCTCTCTCTCTCTCTATATATATATACACATACATATCTCTTTCTCCCTTCCCTTCTCCCCATATTCACCTGTAAGACACACAGTATTTCTGGTAGACCGCTCTGTGTTGCTTTCACTGGTCCTAACAGACAGAAGATATGATGGGCTGGTGCATCAGAGAGCAGCTGAAGATCATTTGGAGTGTTCTACGAAGAAAAAAAAAAAAGATAAAAAGGTGACAATAGTACAATTCTCATCAAATATAAATTCTAAGTTTACACAGTTCAAATTGCCCAAACTTCCAATATTTGTGTTCTATTTAATATTTTTTGACAACAAAATACTTATGTTTCTTCTTGGAATTCAAAATAGGTTCCTGACTTGTGAGGTTAGGGCGACTCGACTCGACTCGACGTTTCCTCCAAAGTTTTTGGATACGATAACAGACTTGAACATAAAGAAATTTTTGTGATAACGCAGCAGTCATGTCAAAGAAAAAACCCACTGAAGAGCCTTCACATATTCTATGGTAAACAGCACTTAAACAAAAAATTAACAATGACATATTAAAGGGTATTAAAGGTGCTTTGCATTTCTGTATCTTACAATACACAGGTAAGTGAATACATATATAATCTCTGTTGCTCGTAGCTTGACCTTTTCATCCCCATTTGTCATTAATTCACCCACCCACTAAAAAATATACAAATGGAAAAGACAGATGGAAAACATTTGGATGACTCTCACCTTATAATGCGCAGCAACATAAATGGACATCAATCGTTGAAGGAACACCTCAGATGCCTTGTGGTAGCTGAACAGTGTATCTCTGTTGATGTAGTATGTGCTGAGAAGTCAAGGTTTTAAACCTAAAGTAATAATGTACATACAGGGCCCCATTTCACAAAACTTGTCATCAGTGACAAATGACAGTCTTTGTTATAGGCTACTGAAATCCTTGCTTCTGATTGGTTATCAGCAGATTTGTCACCGCTTTTTGTAATTTGTCATTGAAAAAAGGCTTCGTGAAACGGGTCCCTGGTGTATCTCATGATATTTTTCCAACAATACAGTCCATTAACAGTGTGAAGAGGTGTAATAGTCAAATTCTTAAGTATTTGACTGGTGATGCCAAGGTCATACATTGTGTAGGTTCGAGCCTTAGCATCGAAGTTAATAACGTCTTTTGACAAGGCATCTATTTACTTGTGCCACTCTCCATCCAAGTGTTAGGTGGGTAACTTGTAGGAAGAAAGTTCTTGAATTCTTAACAATTTAGATCAAAGCATATCTTGTGCATATTCATTTTGGGTTTCAGTAATAGAACTTTGAGAAGAAATTGCTTTAAAGTACTTTTTGAATTGCATAACATACAGGAGATGGGTTGTGGAACCAGCAAATAATTGAACATGAAGCTGCACTCACTGAATATACAATCAACAAATACATGAAGGCCAGGGATGCCAACCTTTCAGAGCACAAATCCGTAATCATAAGGCTAAAAATCCGTAATTTGGAGACAAAATCCGTAATTTTCTGCGCGACGCAAATTTTTCTGCACGCTGGCAAGCGCAGCTCCCGCAGGCTAGGCAAGCGCGATAGCACAACAAGTTAAATAAAAGTAACATACCTGTTCATTAGTTGGTGTTACACGATGCATTTCCATTTCTTACTGTATTCTTCTTTAAAAGTCTGTAACTTCTTGCCACGCTTCTTAGTTGTGGAAGACATGATGATTGATATCTAAATCCAACCAACATGAGTTCAGATTGTCGATGAAAATCGACGAACGCTGTGACAGCCTGTGAGAAATCCGACAGTGTACACGGCGCTAGCGTAGCGAGGCCTGGCGCTGGGCGGGCGGTAGCGGCGCGGCCAAGAGAGGTATTTCACCCGGCCCCCGCTCGCGAAGCACATGTTGTATGCACATGTATGCACTGAAAGGGGTGTGCTAGATAACAAATTGTCCAATCGGAAGCCCTGTGGGATTTCTATGCATGGATTCAAGGCTGGCTGCGCTGCAATAGTCAAAAGTACGTGCTAAACCTTAAACGTGCTAAACCTTAAAGTGCTAATTTTGAAAATCGGCAAAATCAGCAAAATCCGGAATTTATGGTATGAAAATCGTACCGCCCGTAATCGGCCGATTTCCCGTAGAAATTACGGGAAATCCGTACTAGTTGGCATCTCTGGAAGGCGCATATGGAACCATGTTATCTATACAGATCATCATGCAGTTGGTATGACTAGCTCTGCTCAGTTCTCAGCTCTTATAATTTGTAACAATTATAACAATGTACCCAGAAAGGATCCTTGGGGGAACACCATGCATTTGATTTCCATATAGACTTTCCATATTGAACATTCAGGGTAAATCTGGTTCAGCTCTGGGAAGTTATATTTCAATCTAGAACTTGGGAATATCATAGACAAAATTAAAAGAGTTTATTCACAATGCAATTTCATGAGAAGAAGTCTCGACTATCTACCATATCCATGGATGGAACTTCACAAATATCTTCTACAGGAGTCGTATTAAATACACTGTACAAGAAAAACTTAAGTGTTCCAATTTCTTTTTTCATTACCATTACTGTTTAATATCTATAATCCTGGTACAATACAATCTTCAGCAGCAGAAGTATAATTGTCTAAAGGATATAAGTCGCAATCTGCAGGAAGAGGGCAACCTGATGATATCCGCTGGACCTCGGCAACATTGAGACACAGCAGTTCATTGAGCCACTTCTCTACGCTGTCACCTTCACTGTAACGTATCGACTCTTCTAGCGTCACCTCATGCAATACACGACCTGGAGACAAGCAACGGAGAGGTCAATTTTTTGTATTAGAAAAAAAACAGTCCTATTCTTTCAATGCCATAACAAAACAGTTGAGCAGGAAATCAGTTTTCTGTTTGTAAACCTTGATAAAATATGGATGAACTGCGGATGAAACCCATCGCTCCCAGTACAATGTGAGCAAAAATGGACCAAGGAGTGATCCTTGAGGAACCCCACATGTTTTTTTTATAATTTTCATTTAGAATCCAGAGCTATTGATACCATCCATGTCTCTACGTTATTCATTTATACGTCATTCGGTATGTTTGGCGACACTGCATTACAACGTAAAATTACCACCATCATTAATTAGGACAATACAGCCCTCGGGCTGCAAAGCAGAATTCTGAATAAATAAACCATCACTCTTCTTATTAATACTATTATCATTAATATTACAATCATTTAATAGTAACCTTTGACCTTACCTGAGGCAGATGACCCTGTTGAAAGGGAAGTGGATGCCTTGCTTGCAGCAGAGCTGCTGACACCAAACGTTGCATTCTGTTTTCTAAGCTGCTGAAGAAGCTTGAGGGAGAGGGATCTGCCAGTACCCTCATACCTGTCAGAGCATGGTTGATTAAGATTTAAGGGAATGTGTAAAATGGATGATTCACATATTATTGTCTGAGTAATTCCAGATTTAAAAGGTTATTATGTAAATATATTTTCTTAAACACATAAAAACTATTCAACAATTCTCATACTATGGGTACCTGTATAACAGACAACATCATTGTCACCAACCTCACTGCCACCACAATCACTTCTGAGTCAGTCGTCCTCACAATTATCACCTAGACTACCACACCAACACCACCATCATCATGATCATCACAACCATTAACCACCAGCAACCCCACTACAACCACCACCACCATCACCACTACCACTACCACCAATATCACCCCCGATCTCTCTTACCCATTGATGGTCGAGGACATAAACACCAGATATGGCCTGAGGAGCTCCTTGACAAGAGGAAGCGGGATTGCAGCTGCCTCATCAATCACCACCACCACCTATACCACCACAACCACTACCACCACCGCTACCACCACCAATCTCTCTTACCCATTGATGGTCGAGGACATGAACACCAGATATGGTCCGAGGAGCTCCTTGACAAGAGGAAGCGGGATGGCAGCTGCCTCATCAATCACCACCACCACCTATACCACCACAACCACTACCACCACCGCTACCACCACCAATCTCTCTTACCCATTGATGGTCGAGGACATGAACACCAGATATGGTCCCGAGGAGCTCCTTGACAAGAGGAAGCGGGATTGCAGCTGCCTCATCAATCACCACCACCACCTATACTACCACAACCACTACCACCACCGCTACCACCACCAATCTCTCTTACCCATTGATGTTCAAGGACATGAACACCAGATATGGTCCGAGGAGCTCCTTGACAAGAGGAAGCGGAATGGCAGCTGCCTCATCAATCCCCACCACCACCTATACCACCACAACCACTAACACCACCAATCTCTCTTACCCATTGATGTTCGAGGACATGAACACCAGATATGGTCCGAGGAGCTCCTTGACAAGAGGAAGTGGGATGGCAGCTGCCTCGTCAATCACCACCACCACAACCACTACCACCACCGCTACCACCACCAATCTCTCTTACCCATTGATGGTCGAGGACATGAACACCAGATATGGCCCGAGGAGCTCCTTGACAAGAGGAAGCGGGATGGCAGCTGCCTCATCAATCACCACCACCACCACCACCACATATACCACCACAACCACTACCACCATCACTACCACCACCAATCTCTCTTACCCATTGATGGTTGAGGACATGAACACCAGATATGGCCCGAGGAGCTCCTTGACAAGAGGAAGCGGGATGGCAGCTGCCTCATCAATCACCACCACCACCACCACCACATATACCACCACAACCACTACCACCATCACTACCACCACCAATCTCTCTTACCCATTGATGGTTGAGGACATGAACACCAGATATGGCCCGAGGAGCTCCTTGACAAGAGGAAGTGGAATGGCAGCTGCCTCATCAATCACCACCAACTCTGCTTGGCTCAACTTATGGGCGTCGCCGGGATGGATGTACTTTGGAGATAAATGCATAAGGCAATGGTTATATGTGATGTTGTAACTCCAACAAAGTAGCAATACTATTACTACAATTGTTTGTATGATAACTGCTACAAGTACAATGAAAAGGAAAGACCCTTCCCATATTGATTCTGGTATTCCAGACTCTATGACATCAAACATAATTTTTTAAAGAACACTTTCCTTATGTGATATGTAAGCAGTTTTTATTTGTCACGAAAAAAGAAGGAAAAGTACAATTCAGGGTAAAAGTTGTAACAAGGTTTTCAACAAACATACTGTTATCATAATAACACATATTAGCGATTGAGGCACTGAAGACATTAATTTTCCTCTTTTTTTCAATATGATCATAATATCATATGAACTGTTTGCGATATCAAATATGTTTTTCATACACTTTCTCAAGAATATTCTTTAATACCTGTATGGTCTGTCTGTGCTCTCTGAAGATGTTGACTCTGATGACGGCCTTGTTAAACTCTGGGTTGGTGGACTGGACTAACTCATAATCAAGATGTTCCTACGTATCAAGAAAATAAATGTTATGATAAAGAAAATTTATTAAAGACCGTCAGTACTAGTTTGGCTAGGAGGGATTAGACCACACAGCGAGGTGACTGACAGGTGGCTATCTCATCAACTCAGCTCTGAAATAACATAAGAAATAGAGGATCATGGGGGACCAACAGGCAAAAGTTTTCTATATAGAGGGAGCAAGTAGCTACAAGTAGGACAGTGGGGCTTTAATTCATCTTTACTGTAAAAAAAACATTGAACATTCAAATTGTACCGGAGTGTTGGCTCAGTCAGTAGAGCGTCCGTCTCACAACCGGGAGGTCGTGTGTTCGAACCCCGGCCGCGTCATACCAAAAGACGTTAAAAGATGGGAGTTGTTGCTACCTTGTTTGGCGTTCAACAATAAGGGATAGAGCAACGTCAATCTGGCGCTGCTCAGCGGGGCTCACGATCAATTGGACAAAAAGAATTTCCGTTTCGGTTTAATAAAATTTGGAGTGGACTATTAGGCTATTATTATTATATTATTATTAAAGCATGAACATAAATAACCCAGGAGAACTTAGTATTGAGCTTAGGAAGAAGAAGAAATCTGGGGTTTTGAAAGCATAAAGATCTGGAGGCAATGTAATGATTTATCACAAGTGAATCTCTTATTTTTCTTAGCGGCTTACCTGGTAGTCAAGGCCATCAAAGCCTTTGAAGATGAACTCAAACAGGGTGCGGATATTCTCCGGGCTCGGCGCCGTCACAAAGATATTGGAGTACCTGAAGAATGAGAAAGAGAAATATATGAATGTCATAAGGTGCAGTCACACAGGCAGAACATTCAGGGAATCTGGTTCCACAGTTTTGCCAGTGTGCTACATGTACTATAAATAATAAAACAAGACTGTTCATGCATAGGCTAATGCATTTGTCTTCCTCTTGCAATCTTACGTTCATCTTCATAATTAGCAATTCTCTAGGCATAGTCCCTTGAAGATTACCATAAGAAGAAGAAGACTATAAGCAAATATTCCCATTATAATTTGAGATATTTGATTGCTTGATTTTCAATTCCTATAAGTTTTATAATGGTGACGATAAAATGTCTGTCATGTGACTAAAATCATCTCCAGCTTCATGTAGCAAACAAATTAATCAAACAAACACTGTATGGTAGCCTTGCTGCCCACAAACTTAGTTTTAACGCGAAGTTTAACACATAAACCAATGGTGATTTAATTTTTTTCTGGTACCCAGAATCTTGCGGGAACATCACTCATGAACTATTGACGTCTCTTTAAGGTAATATATCCAAAATCAAGACTGCAATTTCGACCAATCAGATGGCTAGATTTCTAAAGAGAGTATAAAATGATTATTACCACACAGCAAAAATTTAAGTGTTTTAAATACTGCAAAAATGAAGTCAAACTTACCCAAAGGCTACGGCAGTTGCGATAGCCAATCCCAACGCAGCAGACTTGCCACGCCCTCTTGCTGCTGTCATGGAAACCGTGCTGCGAAGCGTTTTCTCTGAAATGGACTCCACAAACTTCAGCAGAGCTTTGGCCTATTGACAGAAGAATAGAATGGAATAGCATTACAGCATTGTCCTTCAATCTGAAGAATACCGCAACTGCATGTCTACAGCAAACTCAGGAAAAGCTGCAGAATACCTCATCAACTAAGTAACCCATACCCTGACCCTGGAGACTGCCATAAATTTCTGTCTCGTTGGAAGCGTTCTGTCATAACACTGATACCAAAGTCCTATCCAGTGACTTGCTGTTCTGACTTGAGACCTATTTCAATTACACCAATACTGGCGCGTGTGTTTGAAGGTTTTCTTTCGCAGTTCCTAATTAGAGACTAATTAGATGAAGCAATCTTATCAACTGTAATAAGCTTCTTGAGTGATCGAACCCAGGCAGTCAGAATCAGTCCCTGTATCTCCGAAGAATTATCTCTGACCTGCGGAGTGCCTCAAGGGACCAAGCTGGGTCCTTTGATATTTCTAACGCTGGTAAACGACGCTGTGATGGATTTTGATCAACGGTGGAAATATGTGGACGATTTGAGCATTCTTGAGATCCACTCCACTTCTGGCGTCTCGACGTTAGCGGATCATCTCGACAAGCTGACATGTTGGAGAAGGGAAATGACATGAAATTCAACGTTCAGAAAAGTAAATCCATGTCATTTGACTTCTCCAAAAACAGAGGGAATCCTCCGAGCTTACATCTGAAAAATCAACCGATGGTGGAAACGAATTGCCTGAAGCTGTTTGGCGTTCTTATACAGTCGAATCTCAAATGGGATAGCCATATCTCTGACATGGTCTAAAGAGCTGGAAGGAGAATATTCATGATATGTCGTCTGCGGAAAGCGTCAGTCCCGATGCACGACCTAGTGAATATATATTCCACATAAATTTGTCCATTATTAGAATACGCATCTCCATTGTGGTCTACAAGCATAACAACAAATCAAATCAATGATATTTAGAGGATCCAAAAGCGTATATGTCGCATCATCCTGAGGGATCGGTACATCTCCTGAACACGCTTTGGAAACACTTGGCATCAATTGCATGTCCGAGCGACATGAGCAGTTGCTGCTCTCCTTTGCCAAGAGCCTGTTGACTTCTTCCAGGCATCGAAACTTCCTTCCGCCCCTACGCAGCGAAATATCCTCCCGACGTCTACGTTACTCGCACCACTTGGATACCCCCATGTGTAGGACTGCTCGGTACCGTTCATCAACAATGCCCTCTGCAATAAGACTGCTTAACACAAATCTATAAATCATTGAGTGTCCCAACAATGAAACTGTTATTACATTTTTTATTCCATCATTTCATTATTTTATTAATTAATTAATGTTCCTTTTTTTTACTTCAATTTTATGTCCTTGCTCAATATTAAATTTGGGCTTTTTATCTATAATATAATGTGCAATATCTTATACGAAATTATGTAATATTGTTATTCAAATATCTTTTACGAAAATAAACTTATAAAATAACATTTGCCGATAGATCTTGATTTAAGTTCGAGCCAATGCATTGCTAAAAAGTAAAAGAAGGGACCATTACGGAGCTGCCACGAACGCAATTGTGCATCCAGCCGAAGTCGCACCAAGTCTATTTTCTGATCTTTGTATCCATTTCATGCCATTTCGCATTACACCGTACATTGTGGTAGGGGTAAATATCGGCTACCAAATCTGCCTGCGATGATTTTTTAGCTAAACTTCCAGTAATTTATAAGAATATTGATGAATTTGGTATCAGTTTGTAAAAAAAATTGAGTTCTACGAGAAAATTATGTTTTTTTTTGTTTTGTCAGTTTTTTTTTTTTTTCCTCTTTGAAATGTCAAAGTTGAGGGTGCGGCCTTATCGCCGGCAAATACGGTATGTATTTCAGTTTTGTATAAGTTTATATCTCTCTATATTTTTAACTTGTTTGTAAATTGAACATTTTCAGCCTGCGAGCTGTTTGTTTGATGTGATTTTTCAATATCCCAAACCAATTCAATTCAATTCAATAATCCTAATCCTGGCCCAATTCCTGACCTTAAATACATGGTACATAGGTGTTGTGCTGTATTCTGCAATCAAGCATAAACTCATAATTTACCCTGTACAAATCTGCCACATTTCTGATGACACTACAGCTAACATTGCAGCTTTATGTTAGATTTTCAACAGAAAATTATCATGACAGAAATATCATTTTTGTTAATGAAATAACGGTTCATTCATACCTTGACATCAATATTATTCTTTACATATTCAAGCCAATTAATTGACTAATATTTATATGTAATATATGTTTATGATAACTTTAAATTTATGTAAAGTTATATTATCGATATGTAAAACGTAAGTAAAGCAAAATTCCCTTGGATTAAATTTAAAATGAATTTATTTTGAAATGAAATTGAAAATGCATTCAGACATACCTGGTCAAGGGTTTTTGTACAGTTGATAAGAGCTCCGACGGGCTGTGTGTCCTGCAGGGATGCTTTTAACTCCTTCAGTTCAATCTCCGCAGGGCTTTGAGAATCCTCCTATAAAAAGTGAAATGAAATAATATTTACAGGAAGAGCTTATTCCTCAGCAAAGGGCTTCTAACCTATACCACACTAACCCATGTCTTTGGAGGGTTTTGCAGTTTTCGTTTCATAAACTTATAATCTCACAAAGACTAAACTTGGGGGTCTTTCTTGGGTGCACAAACTTATATTTTCTTTACCGATTTGCAATTCATTTACCAATAGAATAATTATATTTTGCCATGCCGTTTTAAGGACACACAATAGAAGTTGGCTCTCATGGGGAATGTGACACCATTCTTTTTGGAAACTTCAATTTTACTCAAAGGTTACAACTGCCAGCAATGTTTTGATTAACATGATAACTAAAAGCAGTGGTTGGGTTAGGGTGGGATCTAAATGTGCAATGCAGACACAATTAACTTCAATGATTTACAAGCATGTAGTTAAAATATTCTTTTGCCCAGCTTCTTGTCTAATGCTTTAAGCAGTCACAATGTTGATTCTCTCTGCATCATTCTTACAAGGTTGTCATTTAAAATGTTATCATAGGTTAAAATTACGATGGTCTTGTGTGATTACAGCTAGGGACAATTCCTCCTACAACTACTTACCTTTGTCTTCGGGGGTATGGCCTCGATGTTGAGAGTGTGTTGAGACAGAGGTAGAATCTGAAGCTGATCATCGACCACCATACAGCTATCACATGATGCCAGCGAGAGCAGGAATCTGTGTATTCAAGTATAGATGTTTGCAAATATTGACTAATCTGAGCTTGTGTGAGAAAAAAAAGGCAATATCCATTCACTTAAATGGTTTATGTTACGTTAACAACCTCATGGTAGTATGCTTTAGCAACAGCTTCTCCACTGTCAATATCCTGCACTAACCAAAATCTGAACTAGATGGATCTTGGACTGCGCGCAGTCGTAAATGATGCCTCCGCCATAGAGCAATTTTACAAACCAAAACAGAAGCAATTTTTTAAATTCAAGTTTGATTGTAATCCAGTAACAGGTTTTCAGAATATCGTGATTACAAGCTTTTTTTTCATATACATGTATGACCCATTGGCTCAGTAAGATACATACATATCTTGAGTTTGATGGTAATTCATCAAGCCCAAACTCCAGAGAAAAATAATGTCCCGACCTACAATCAAAATGCATCTCTCTGCCTAACCCTATAATTTTGACAAACATAAATCCCAAGCAAACATCACTGGGGCAAATGTCAGAACACCCAAATACTTGTTAAATGAAGAAGAAAAAAAAGACTGGAGTTTCTTACCGTTCGTTGAAGCGTGCAACGACGTCCTGATGGGATTCGGTCCGATAGCGAGAGTGAACGTCCATGGACATGGTGTAGAGCTGCTGGAGGGACGACACGCTGCGCAAAAGGATCACCACGATGCCACCCCCCTCCACCGTCTCAATGGTACGAGCCAAGAGGTTAGGGGTCATGGCCTCAAAGTCCTGGGTTGAAAGAATTCAAAGGTATTTTGTAGTATATTGTATGTTTTACGAGACTATATGAATGTAAGAGCACAGTGGGTGTGACATACCGTGAATCTCTGTGTATAAGACACACCTTTTTCCCGCCGTCAAACCTGGTTTAGGCGACAACCTGTCTACAAAGACATTTGTTGTTTCCCTCGAAACATGTACTTAAAGAACCTGTACATAAAGACCACGTGCCTATAAAGACCACTTTTCTTGTCTCCCTCGGGTGGTCTTAAATACAGGTTTCATTGTAAGAGCCCTGAAAGACACACCCAGGGGAGATGTAGAAGCGTGTTGGACAAACCTGGAGAACACACATGCTGTAGGTGTCACCAAGGGTGTTATCTATTCACGGTAATACAAAGGACATCATTTATCCTCTGCCACATAAGAAATTATACACTTACGACACAAGATTGGTTTGATTTTTTTACAGGGCTGTTATATTCAATTTACTACTATGAAAAGCAAAATTTATTTTAAATAGAACAGGAGCTCCTAGATAAGCAAGAGCTACATGCCTTCTGAGTCGTGTGAACCAAAACAGACTCACAAAACTTGCTCTCAAAAAGCCCAGTTAGAACGAAGTTAAACGGAGAATGACGATTCCAAATTTGGCTCTGGAAAGTTCATGTACAATAACATTTGGTAGACCTTGTGACACATAAAGGGATTACTAGACGGATAAATCAAAACCAAATAAGGAATGAGGTGCATCTAACATACCTGGAGAACACACATGCCGTAGGTGTTACCAAGGATCTTGTGCGTCTCATTATAGTAGCAGTAGCGGATGTTGGTAGCAGCGATGAAGAGCTCGAAAGGATCATCATCGCTCACGTCCACCATCCCTCCTTTAATCTTCTTCTGGAGCTGCTTCATACGCTTCTTTCGATGACTGCAAACATTTTAAAGAAACACATCACATTCAAATTGGGGACACAGGGCTGCGTCTCACAAAACCGTCATAAGTACAAGTTGAGCGACATCCCATTGAAACGCGTCTTAAACTTAATACACGCATTTCAATGGGATGTCGCTCAACTTGTACTTATGACGATTTCGTGAAACGCAGCCCTGGTATTTTCTTGTTTCTACTTTCTACATTCCGCTAATGAAAAGGTATATACTTGAAAGTGAGCCAAGTCAATGTCAAAAGTTACAAAAGTAGCTACTTTGTGTTAATAAGTAGTAATTATAGAACTCTTAATATGTTGCTACTTTGATGATTTGAATGCTTACTTTCTTTACAAAAATGGAAAGTGTGTGCATGAATTGTGCCCCTTCAACTCATGTATCTGGCATATTATGTAGGGCTCTGAATCGAAAGTTATTGAAAATAAAAAATTAAAGGGAGTGAAGAAGAATCTTCTTCAGGAGCTGCTTCATTTTAGGGATATCATTATTTTAGGGATATCTTAATCGAAGTTTCAAACAAACATATCACATTCAGGAGAGGAATTATTTCAGGGCTAAATTGATCACAATTTTTCGTTAAAATTTCCAACACTGATTTTGTTTTCCGTTATCGCACATTCTCCCAATGAAAGGGCATGTACCGGTAAGTGAAAATACAAAGTTTAAAGATAGCCAATTGATGTCCATTAACAGTGATTTGATAAATCTTAATGTGTTGCCACCTTAGTGGTCACTGGCAGGTGGTTATCTTATCGAATCAGCTCTCATTAACATGAGAAAAAGGGGACCATGCGGGATCAACGGGTACCGCTTAGGCATTGTTGGCTGTATAGAGGGCCCAAGTAGCTACAAGGAGTGCAGTCCCGCTTTAAGGATTTTACTGCTCATTAACAATGGAACAAAAATTGACATGTGTTAGAACAAATATCTACTCCTTCTTGAACTTGAAATGTTATCCTTTCAGCAGCTATACAAGATATTCATGTCTCTTGAAAACCTTTTTGGGGCTCTGAATCAGTTCAATTCAATTCAGTTGTAATCAAAAGTGACTGCAAATAGGATTTCATTTTTAAGTCTTATCCTGCCCCAGGGCTAATCCCCATTGTGCCAAGCGACAAATCCCCTGTGTGCCAAGTTTATAACAAAATAATTGGATTACCGGTAACGCGATGGGACTATCAATAGCGCGTGCAAAACACTAGGCACAGTCCAATGGGCATGAACATTAACTGCTATTATGAATGCATGCAAACATGCAAGAAGCAGTAGCTTGCTGAGGTGTACAAAGCACTATAACAATAGCGTGCATGCAGCCTTATGGCAGGCTATGAGTTAAAGGGCTTATAGAATAAGCCTTTCCCATTACAGAAAAAGGCATAGGCAATCTCTGAAAATTGAACTCCTCTTAATTTTCAAGATTCCATTGCCAATTTCTTTTTTTTAAAGGGCTTAAAGAATAAGCCTTTCCCATTACAGAAAATGGCATAGGCATTCTCTGAAAATTGAACTCCTCTTAATTTTCAAGATTCCATTGCCAATTTCTTTTTTTTAAAGGGCTTAAAGAATAAGCCTTTCCCATTACAGAAAAAGGCACAGGGGTTCTCTGAACATAGAACTCAACTTAATTGTCAAGATTCCATTGCCAATTTAAGGACTGCTTTGAATACTATCATATTCTTACCTGCTGAATCCGAGCTCTTTCTTATAACACCACAGCACAGAAGGTCTGGCCTTAACCACTGCCTTGGACAGCATATGATGTAAAATCACCACCTTATGGAGAACAAAAATATAAAGGGAGAAAAGGAGAAGTTATCATTTTTTATGGCACTCTTTGGTGGAGGAAAATGTATTACAGATTAAACATCTTTTAGGGAGGAAAACTCTCACAAAACATCAATTTTTATTTAACAAGAATTGTGTGAGTGAAATGGAGACAAACCTACAATTTCATAATATACAGGAGGAATATGTTCTTTTTCAAAATTATTCATGAAGCATCTCCAAAATCTTAGGAATAATTATTCTTCCATACACTGATCAAAAGATCTGGGGGTCTGTGGATCATTATCATCATTAGCATTATATCATCATGATCAATATTACTATTATTATCATTATTGTTATTATTATTATGATTATTATTATTATTCTAATCATTATCAACAATAATTTCTGTTTTAGTGAAACATTGGTTGGTTTCTATGAACGGGCCCCAGATATCAATGGTGTATCTCATAGAGAACCTTCTGACTTCATAGTGTCAATAGCTATGCATCAAGATCTCAAAAATCCAAACATAGATCTGACACAGCAGGCCTGCATTAAGGCAGGATATGGCATGTAGTCAGTGGGTATGTTTGTGTGTACGAGTATTTGATTAGTTGGTTGTAGCGCATGTGAGTAATTCCATAGTGTTTGTATTTTACTTTCTTGCATTACCATGCCCGCATAGTGGTTAATGCAGAGATGAAAGTTTGATACAAATTTATTCTGGATATGATATCATTCCTCATGATTATTGTGCCCCCAACACAGATCATAGTTTAAGAGTAGATCCTAGTGAATTCTATTTTCAGCTGTATATGATCTGAGTTAAGCTTACTGCTTTGTATCAACTATTTTCAAAATATGGTTTCGTCTCTGTAATGTATGAATGATGACGATGTGGACTGTCTTGTGGCCCAGAATGTCAATGAGATACTGAGATACAGTCAAGTTTTTGAGACCCAAATGAAAGTTCAATGAGTCGAAATAAGAAAGATAAGATTGACACACTTTGAGTAGGATAGAATTTATTCCTAAACATACAATAACTGGTACGTACCTGATCTTTGCCTTTGTCTCCCACAAGAACAAAGAGTGACCTATGACCCTGGGTAACGCCATTCTCTATCTGCACTCTGATGCGGTTGTCGATCTTCTTACGAACCATCTCGAAAATCAGCTCCCTTCTGAACAGGTCTTTGTCAAATTTAATCGTCAAGTCTCTGCAAAATGTACAATTGTCATGTAATTTAAGTTGGAGCAAAGTCATCAGGATCATTGATTTAAATTGTGACAGAAATTCACACAGATTATGAACGGTTCTGCAGCAGCAGGGGGGTGTTTAACAAAGATCTTAAGTTGAACTTATCTCTAAGTTGGATTTAAAAATTATGGAAAGCAGTTAGCATCTATGGAAATATTTTGTAAAAGTTATTTCAAAACGCATAAAATGTTGATTAAAATCATTCATATTTTCTATTATCATGGGAAATTACATGTTCTTAAATTAATGTTCTGGAATTAATGAAAAGTCTGAAATACTTGACTTTATGCTTTTGAATATATTTCATTGTAAGGCTACAAATGGCTCTCCATAATATTTAAGTCAATTGTATGACCCACCCCATGAACCCCGGGGATGGTGCGTCACTTGTCTAATGTGCGTCGGATTTTACTATACCATGACGCACATATGCGGCAAAACTATGACGAACTTCAGGCTACCAATGACGGTACCTCGGTCAAAATTATGACGCACCAGTTGTTGATTTTGACTGTCATTTGAATACATTCAGTGACGCACCTATGTAAAGTGACTGACATCGACACACCCCACCGTCAATATTGTGACTGACCATAGGAGTAAAATGACGGTACCCTGAGTCACACCTTGATGGTAAATGACCCAACCATGACGCACCTTCCCCGGGGTCCATAGGGTGGGTCATACAATTGACACCTGCATTAGAGTTGAGTTTGACTTAGAATCTTTGTGAAACACCCTCCAGGTGTGTCATCCTGGGCTGGAGATTCCGATGTAAACAGGTAATCGATAGATAGCGTCTAACCGTAATCAGTGTCTTTGCCTGCGTCTATACCCCAAGGGTTAGCTTTAGGGTGCTCTCTCCAATTCATGTCAAAATCTGGATGACCAAAGTTATAACATTAACTAGTTTAATTAAAATTTTGAGTACTGCCTACCGGTAGGCCTAGGGGTACTGGTCCGAGAATTAGGATCGTCCGCATAAACGAGGATCGTCTTAGCTTCGTAAATGCAGACAGACGTGTGATCGAAAGTAAGGATCGTCCGCATAAACGTGGATCATCTTAGCTTCGTAAACGCAGACAGACGTGTGACCGTAAGTAAGGATCGTCCGCATTTTCGCAAAATTTGTATTTCCGATCGTGTGTGATGCTCCTTGATGCATTTCACACTTACTTTGCACACAGACTTTCACGTTATGAACGATAAATCATTGTGAAGACGGACAACCCGTCAAAGTAGACCGTGGACTGGGTGGATTTTATTACGCGGTATCCGTTTTTCTCATTGCCAGCACGCAGATCGGGAACCCTACACCCGCAGCGCAGAGCACCTAAGAATAAAAACAGGACACAATTTATCCGCAATTAGGAGGATATCCTCATTTATGCAAACGAACCTCATTGTTGGCCCAGCGCCCCTACTGAAAAGTGATGATTTAAAAAAAAAATTAATGTAAAAATCTTGGATTTTAATTTAAGATTTCAATGTTTTTAATTATTTTGAGAGGGAGAAACATACAAAAATGTTAATCTAAATACTAGATAAAAATGTGCCATGAATTTGAGTCCAAAACGATTTCTAACAGCCATAGATCCACGCCTATTCAGAGCAGACAAAAGTTTATTGAAATAAAGTGAAGAAAAATTCAAACACACACAAATACGAGCAGATGGGACTGGTGACAGTTACACCAATCTCATAACACGCTCTGTAATTAACCAATTACGACAAATCAGTACAAATTTACACTTATGAAACAAACTGTTCAATTTATATCACAAAATATAGGCATTTTTACACTGAAACAATCAAATTCATTAATAATATCAAACTTACAAAAAATATTGACGGGTGAAGCAGACTTCTGCACGTGTGTAAATAAAACGCCCTCTTTCGACTGGGCTTATGTAGTCAGTGCGTCATGCAACCTGGCATGGCCGGTTTACAACTTTTTGTCTTTTTTAGCGATTCAACAAAATAAATAATTGCATAGAGCTGAGATCGTATAACAAATTATTGATTCATCATTCAAAGTCAAACCTGTTATTATTTATGCAAACTAATTGTCAAGGGTAGGTCTACATATTCACATACAACTTATAGAATGATAGGTAGCTTTAACTAGATTCCGGTTTGGACGTATTAGGTATAACTTGAGCAATCTCTCAATTCTGATTGGCTAAAAGTGTGATCACCTTGATCATCAACACTTGCAACTTTTTGTTCGAGAGGACTACTAACCGAGGTGGGGGGGGGGGGGGGGGGGGGGGGTGGGACACAAGTTCGCGTACCAGGAACAGTTTTAGCCGGGAGTTTTAGAAACAAAAATTGTTATCAAGAGTCTCACTTTTAGCTAGATTCGACCCCTGCTTTGAGATGACTGAAATCGGGTAAAAACAAGCACAACTAACTTGGTGATTCTTACAATGCCAACATGTAATCTGTTTCCACCCCCCCTCGATGTTACTTTCTCGCTACTTTAATTTTTAAGAGGGGGTAAGAGGACATTTTTTTTTTGGTCTCGAAATTTGAAAATTTTGTTCCGTTGGGGGGGGGGGGTAGGTCACCTTTTTTAGGTCAGCCATTGGCATAATTTTTTTTTTTTTTTTTAATTTTTGTTTTAACCAAAAAAAAACAAAAGGGGCGGGGGGGGGGGGTTTTCCTCAAAACCATACATAAAACATACACATAAAAAAGCTCAAGGGGGGGGGGGTTAACCCCAACCCCCCCCCCCCCCCCCTGCGTACGCGCTTGATAGGAGTAGTAGTAGTAGTAGTAGTAGTAGTAGTAGAAGTAGTAGTAGTAGTTTAGCAATAGGAATCAGTAATGAGCAACAAAATCAGAGGGGGGGGGGGGGGGGGTCGGGGCAGAAAAAAACGGAAAATCATGTAATTTCAGCAACATTTGTAAATCACTGGTATCGAATTACAAATAAACCACGTTCATCTGCCCCCTCCCCCATCAGTACGTCAGTGATTATCATAATAATAATATAGGTCTAGTAATAGTACCAATAATGATAATTTGGTATGAGTTAATGATAATAATAATAATAATAGTGATGATGATGATAATAATAATAATAATAATAATATTCATATTTGGCTTTTATATAGCGCTTAATACAATGTCTCTATAAGCGCTTTACAAATAATACATGTAATAATAACTATAATAATGATAATCATATTGATAAAAATATTGATATTTTTTCACAAAATGTCTACATAGGCACATACACTGTCGCTCATAAAGTTGGAATATTTTTATTCACCCCAATTTATGGAATTATTTTGACAATAATTTATTCCTAATAGATCTAGATAATAGTATACATTCTCATATTTTATTGAATAATAATTTGCCAGTGTTTGTCTTGCGTGACTGCTAAAGCATGTGTATGCTAATATGCTTATCAACTAGGAGACCTACGCCCTCAAGTCATAAATGACAGTAGTGAGGATTATTAGGGGGCAGTTCCCACAAATAAAAAAACACAAAGAAAATGCAATAAATTATCAATAATTCATTGCATTTTTCCCCGGTCCTCAACTTAAAAAAATGCTCTGTACGGCCATGCATTATGGCTCAAGTCATGGGCAAACAGAAGATTTTTTTAGTGTTGGGGACCGGGTGGAAATTCAATGAATTATTGATAATATTGTATTTTCTTTGTTTTTTTTATATGTGGGAACTGCCCCCTACCCTAGCCCCCCGGCTGCGTACAGTCATGGTTCAGTGGCAAAGCAATGGCCTCGTAACTGTGAGGCCCCAGGATCACAACCGTGTCGATGTGCTATATTAGTGCCCTTTGTGGGGCATTAATCCTCACTACTGTCATTTATGACTTAAGGGCGTACCCTAGTTGATAAGCATAGAAGCATATACCGTACCCTGCCCAGTTACCGCCCCCCTGTTACAAGTGGCTTATTAGACACAACGGCCGTCTTTCATCGCCCGAGTTTCTACGGTGCGCAATGAAGGCGTGCAACTAATTTGCCTATGGCAGCATACACGTTGTAAGGAACATGTGCACGAAATATGGAACACTGTCGATCGCGCATTTAACGGAGATACGCGAATGACGTCACTGTGCAGCAGTCAGCAATGCGCTTATTTAGGTGTGAATCAACCTTTTTAAAAAAACATCAAGTTCCTATTCAAAACGATCAGAAAAAAAATATGGTGGAAAATTTACTTTTGTTTAAAGAGATATGGAAGCTAAAATTCCTGATGTTTTACCTGAGCGAATTTCTTGCGGAAATTATTATTTATAAAAAAGTTATCGAGGTTTGAACTCGGCCATGTCGCCCTGTGATGCCCCTGCCCTATTTCCGCCCACTCAAACACACGCGCTAGTTCAGTGTTTGTACCGTGCGTTGTTTATGCTCTAATAGAGAAAAGGTTATCTCCCCGTGGTTTGTTAGTCTATTTGTGTGGTTGTTTTAATTTATTTATAGGTCTGCGGTTGGTTTTTTTTGAAAGTGCATACTTCATTGTCTTTTTTCCAAGTTAAAACACTCGGTTTACTCCATCAAATCGCAACTCGAGAGTATGAAGAAGGTGAAGAATACACAAATACTATAAAACTACATTCGACCTATATGTAACAGTTTGTAAATTGGGAATTAACCCCCCCCCCCCCCCCCCCACCGTATATGTTGGCCTACATTTTGCTGATAAAAGGAAGATCAGAAATGGGATAACATGGTCACCAGGCATAAAACTCTTTACTGGTATTACAGCCATGCACTTGTCAAAATCTGCCGGACGGATTAAATGTTGTTTCACTTTTTGATGAGCAATCTGTAACATGTTAATATCTAGACTTGAAATTTTGCAAGCTCACTTGCATGGTCTACAAAATAATCATTTAGATGTGGCCATTCATTTTTTGTTGAGTTTAAAACCAGAAAGTAACATTCAGTGTAAATTGAGTAGCTCTTGAAAGGTTCTAGGTCAATTACCCCCGGCCACTTATACCAGTGGTACAAAAATTACCCCCAAGGGCGATTACACCCCCCCCCCCCCCCCGAGGACAACCAACCCGAGGAATTTCGATGACAAGTGGGTACAATGTGATCATTGTGACCAGGGGCGTACGCAGGGGGGGGGGGGGGGGGGGGGGTTAGGGGTTAAACCCCCCCCTTTGGTATTTTGATGTGTGTAAACCCCCCTAAAAAAACCTAAACCCCCCCCTTTGGTTTTTTTTTTTTTTTTTCAATTATTAAAAAAAATATATATATATATGCCCACGGCTAACCTAAAAAAGGTGACCTTACCCCCCCCCCAACGAAGAAAAATGTCAATTTTTCAAATTTGGAGACCAAAACAAAACAAAAAGTGTCCGCTTACCCGCCCCCCCCCCCCCCCCCCCCCACTGAGCGACTTTTCGGCTGACTGAGTCGTTGCGATTTTTTTTGGACTCCAAAAAAAAATTAAAAAAAATGTACGCTTACCCCCAAAATATTTTGGGTCCGATTTTAACCCCCCCCCCCCCCCTTGAAAAAAATCCTGCGTACGCCCCCCTGATTGTGACACCTAGATCCATTTGGAATGCACAATTTTGCGTAGATTAAGGATGAAATATATTGCTGAAGTGGATTTCAAATGCAAATTTTGTTAATTGTTGATGTTGTTTTTCAAATACTGCTAAAGGTATTTGTCGATTGTCACGATAGTAATTCACATTACGATTTTCAACAATTTATAAAATTAGAAAATTTGATGTAACTTTAATTTCCGAAGTGTTCTAATTTTCAGCTTCCATGACATCTTGAAAAAAGATTGTGTATCACTCATATTTTTATTCTATTTATTTTTATTTTTTATGTTTGATCAAATATACATTTGCTACTACTACTAGTAGGCAAATCGATATCTACGAATGTCAATTTTTTCATCTGTATATAGTCGATACTGTATCAGTTAGTTCATAACCAAAGGGCAATGGCCTTTCAAGACAAAAAATATAGGCTGCCTTTGTGACGATAAAATTATTATGGCGTGACGTGTTTTTATCCCAATGGTTTTATGATCACATTATCATCATTATCATCATTATCATCATTATGGTTTATGACATGTATTATTGCGACCATATCCAGCGAGCTATTAGTGTTCTTGTCATCAATCCGATAATTTTGGTTTGAGCAAATAAATTTATTAGCTTGTTCAGACAAAGAAAATATAATTTTTTAATTCTATTTCCAATGTTACATACATTTTACATGTATTTCTCTCACTTTTGCATTGGCAACTTAAAAGTGTTTTTTTTTATCAACATGTTTCGCCGTTCAATAATTGAAACCTATATTCATTAACAACAAAAATGTAAATGAAGTTATTGAAATAACACAAAAGCTTCCAGAAGAACATGAAAGCTTCGAATAAGTGAAGTTCATTTTGAAAAGAAGACCAATTCTGCAGCATCAGGAGGACTTCATGAATAATTGTACTATAATATTTCATCACCAGTCCTGCATGACGAAGTGTTGCAGCGGCACACGAAACGTACTTTTGATCCCTTGTTGACCATAATATTGCGAGACAAACAAAATAATGTCACTAGCGATATTATTTTCGAATTGTAATATAGTTGACATAATTATTTCTAATTGAGATGTGACGTTTCTTCTCGAATTGAGTATTTGATTATGATCATCGAAATATCTCTCCATTTTGTTTTTGTATATTATGTTATCCCTGAATTTCCTTCTGGACATTCATAAAATAAATTTCCCGATACTGGTTGACCATATATATATATATAAATGCATTGTATTATACTTTAATTTAACAGAATAAGAAAATGTTAGGCTATATACCAAAATGTGATCTTTAATTGAAAACAATTATCATCATTATTCCGAACATCAATCTATGAAAAAATGTATTGCTATTTTTATCAATATTCGTTATAGATGAAGAGAGTGTAGTGTTGCTAAATGCAATCTGCAAGTTATTTGTTTTCATATCAAATAGTTTAAAATGGTAATGTTTCTTTATAATAGATCTGTTCATTATCAGATGCAAAAATATAATATGCATGTCTTGTTATTATTTTGATGTAATTTCATATTTGTTGATATTCATTACAGATGCATGTGAAGCCAAATAGGAATTATATCAATATATTTTGACTCGTTTTACTTTTATTTGATATGTAACTAATAATGGTGATACTCTTTATAAATGAAACAAAAGGGCATTGTGAAAATGTCTTTGTGCATGTAAAGAACATTCGACATGTATGTGAATTTTTCCTACATTTGGTTATACTTATTATTATTTTTGATGAGCTATACCTATATTGAATTTTTTTATTTGTTATTTAGATAGAAAATTGTTTATTGAAAAAGTGCATGACTCGTTGATTCAACAATAACAGTATACACATAAATATAAATGTTTGAACAACTAAGTCGAATGACTGAGTAATGAGTATGTGTAACTTTAATGTTCGTTATGACATTATTTGTAACAATATGTTAACATTCATTTTCCTATGGACTAAAGAAGATAGAAGGTGTTATATTTTTAAAGAGAATAGTGAGATAAGTGACATGAAAAATATATAATAAAGAATATTATGATGAACAGAGAGTGTTGCATGATTGATTGCAAGTGGTGAATAACAGTGAACTGGCATTATTAATACAGAGTGAAATTAAAATATAATGAGTGAAACGAAAAAATGATATATCTGAAAAAAATTATGATCGGAATAGAAAGTGTTGCATGATGATTGCAAGTGGTGAATAACAGTGAACTGGCATTATTAGTAGGCCTACAGAGGCAAAAGAATAAATAAAGAAAGAAATATTAACTATCAAAAGAACATGTAGATCGAATTCTACTGGGAAGCAATTTTACTTGGCCTAACGTGTACCCGAGATGTTTCCCTTTTCTATACTTTTGATGCGCGCCCACCATCGGGCGGAATTAGGGCAGGTCTAGGCGGAAATAGGCAAGAAAAATGCCTCACGCAGACGGCGCACTACGGACAGTCGCTTACGATTTCAGACGTAAGAATGGCATGGTTGGATTCGCTAGAATTTCATATCAATTTCATGGGACAGTTAAGCGTTCACCCGTCCGCAATAAAAAAAGAGATTTTCAGCGCCCGTTATAAAGGCATGGGAAGAAGCAGAAAAATCGGACTTTGGCCGGGTTTGATAGGTGTAGCATTAGTTGTGGAGGCTGTCCGGAATAGATACCAACATCTATAAAATGCCTGATATTTCCTCTTTGTAATCATGTAACTTTTAATAATTTTCGAAAATAGATAGTTCCGTCATTTTTAAGATTTCAAAACACTTATGGGTAGAATTTGGAAGAGATTTAAGCGTAATTTAGAAGAAATGTGCTTGTTCACACCCCCTGTGTGACTTTTCCATTGGACTTACGCGCGAACGGTATAAGCTACAAATTATATACCATGTCGAGAACATAGGTCATTTCCTCAGCTTTCATAATATATTAGATTTATTATGATTGGTTGAAAAATAGGTCCGTCAAAATGACTTGACAAATTGTTATGTCTGCAAGAAAATATAACCTGAAGTGGCTTTCTTGAGTCGATGCGACGTGTGCAATAGCTATGTATTGCTCGCTCTTACACCGCTGATGTCTAATTGAGCATGACGTTTAATGGTAACAAAATGCCACTTATTCATATCTATTAGTTAAATGAATGTAACCAAACTATAAAATAATTACACAGGAACAAATATTTCCATATCATAAATAACAATACGTTTTCAAAATTAGTTAAATTAAGATGTATTTATAGGTATGTATAGCCATGATTAAGAGATTTTTGTTGTGTAACAGGATTCCGGACTGTATCCATTCTACATGCAGGGTATACGCGCGTGTAGTGTGTACCGTATACTACGCGCACTTGCCATTGTATGCGCTTAATATGCCATGTGTGTTGCTATATGCCTAATGTGTGTGTGATGCGTTGGGGGTGTATAGGGCCTGTGTGTGTGCCACGGCAGAATACATACAATGTTCTCTTTAGCTGTACCACATGTTCAGGAGACCGTGATCAAAACACTGATATCATGCACTCTAATTTTAACAAATTAATATATTATTCTGACGGTCCGAGTCACAATTTCCACTGTTCACAGCTAGGCTTATGAGCCTAACATCATACACCCCCATTTGCTATAATGGACACGTCCAATGTACTTTTGTTCAGCTACGCTCCTGTTGTGCGACGCGTTTCCAGCGCGTATCAGTAAAACCTGCGTTTGACTCCGCACAGTGTTAAGTGCTGGTATTTTCTACGTCGCGTTAACTGTCCAAATCGAGCAAAACTAATTCATATGCGGCTACAAATTGATATACATTAGCGCCTGTATAATTCATTTTCAGAGAAGTTATCTGAGAAAAACTGCCTATCGGGCGGATACCGGGCAGGGTACGGTACATGCTTTAGCAGTCACGCAAAACAAACACTGGCAAATTATTATTTAATAAAATCTGAGAATGTATACTATTATCTAGATTTATTAGGAATAAATCATTGTCAAAATAATTCCATAAATTGGGGTAAAAAAAAAATCCAACTTTATGAGCGACAGTGTATAGTCCAAGTAAACTTTGCATGAAAATAAATTGATATTTTTGTCTGGATTTAGAAATTGAAAGGAGAATTCAGGAAGTTGTATAAATGGTCAAGAAATTTAATTAATGACATCTAGTTCTCTCTCTATTAATTATTTTAAAGCAAACAAAAAAGAGAAAGCAAAGAAAGTTATCAAAAGTCATTAAAGATTGCAAAATTGACTACTCTAATATAGTGCTTCCTTTCAGAGTGCTAGTTTTATTTATCCCATTAATATTATGTGGTGCACTATGGAACTTGATGCTTTCACTGAGGAAGTTGACCCATAATTTACCGGATTTTGCAACAAATATCACCATGGATTGGCTAATGGGGTAAATGTTCATGTTTTTCTTTTTTCTATTATTGTAACTATTGTCTCTCTTTGGCTTTAGGTTATTCTTTTTATTTACGTTGGTAGATTTTACTTCACTTCTTTGCCTTCGTCCGTCATTGTTCGTAGCACGTTCATAAGAAAATGTGCATTGACTTTAGTGTTGACTGCTCCGTAGTCTTCACATTATCATGTGGATCAGGCCGGGGAGTTGTTATGTTGACGTCGCGTCGCGTTTATCTAAGGACCTCGCCCTCGCCTGCCGTACCGCACGGCTAGCTAGCGGCTCTGTGTCACTAGCCTGCATAGCGCTTGCCTTAGGGCAATGGCACGTCACTGCACCAGCAGATTGCATGGAGAGAAAAAATCAAAAACCTCTGTCAGCTCAGTCTGTAACATGTCATGAAAACAGAAGAATATTGCAGCAAGAAACTGTTTTATTACAATGAATTGCTAAAACGTATTGACATGTGAAGTTGTGAACATGGTGAATTGTGATGAATGATTATGAATTCTGATGAGTGATGTGTAGCTTCAAGCTTGCGAGTTGTGTAATTTTTCTCATTACAAAAGATGAGAACTTTAACTAAGTCAGAACTTCCACTGCCAGTGTCCGTGGCATGAAGCGTATGTGACTCTGAACATGCTAAAGCACAACTGCCATGCCCATGGCGGACACAAGTTCATGAATTTGAATAAATTTCATCCATTGGAAAGTTTACTTTTTTTTCTTTTGAATTTTTTCTTTTTTTGAGGGGTGGGGGGCTGAACATTATGTCATCATCTGTTCAAAGATTTGTTTGTGTTGATGACTGCTTGCTCTGAAGAGGTTTTCAATTTCATCTTGCTGTATGTTGTATATTGTGTGGTGATGGTTCAGTAGGGGGGAGGGTGGGGGTATTCATGGACTCTAGTCTAGCCTCTTCTTTTGCCAATTCAGTAGGATTTGTCCGAGAATAAGAATCGTCCGCACAAACGAGGATCGTCTTGGTAAAGACGGACAGACGCACCCTCTAAAATAAGGATCGTCCGCAAAAAGGTTCTTATTTCCGATCCCCACGTTTGGCAATGCGAAAAAAACGGATTCCGCTGGAATTTTATTGATGCATTTCACAATTGACATTGTACAGAGACTGTCACGTTATGAGCGATAAATCCTCGGGAAGACGGACAACCCATCAAAGTAGATGGTGAACTGAGGGTATTTTATTACTTGGAATCCATTTTTTGGCATCGCCAGCGGGGGGGTTGGGTAACTTCAAACCCGCAGAGCGTTGATAAAAAAAACGTCCGCGAAAATGCAGACGATCCTTATTTTTGAGGACGCATTTTGTCTGTGTTTATGAGGATATCCTCGTTTATGAGGACGATCCTCATTCTCGGACCAGCGCCCCTACTGACTGTGCTTGCTCTGAAGTGGTTTTCAATTTCATCTTGCTGTATGTTGCTTGTTGTGTGGTGATGGTTCAGTAGGGGGGAGGGTGGGGGTATTCATGGGCTCTAGTCTAGCCTCTTCTTTTGCCAATTCAGTAGGGGCGATTGTCCGAGAATAAGAATCGTCCGCACAAACAAGGATCGTCTTGGTAAAGACGGACAGACGCGCCCTCTAAAATGAGGATCGTCCGCAAAAAGATTCACGTTTGGCAATGCGAAAAAAACAGATTCAAATTTTCTTGATGCATTTCACAATTGACATTGTACAGAGACTGTCACATAATATGAGTAGATGGTGAACTGAGGGTATTTTATTACGTGGAATCCATTTTTTGGCATCGCCAGCGGGCGGTTTGGTAACTTGAAACCTGCAGAGCGCCGATTAAAATAGCGAAAATGCAGACGATCATTATTTTTGAGGACGCATTTTGTCTGTGTACTTTATGAGGATATTCTCGGACCAGCGCCCCTACTGACTATGCTTGCTCTGAGGTGGTTTTCAATTTCATCTTGTTGTGTGATGGTTCAGTAGGGGGTATTCAGGGACTCTAAGCCTCCTCTTTTGCATATACAGTAGGGGCGCTGGTCCGAGAATAAGGATTATAATAAGTGAAGTAAAACAGGGTGGTTAGTGATATAGAATAAATGGTATGAATGATGGCGGAGTTTGACCACCGTTTTACTTACGGTGCGGTGAAATGTATGAAATGGACGGAATGAAGAAGGAAACAAAGACACTGACTAACACTAACTAACCTTATATTATATAGTACTACTCAGCTAACCTCAGCTCAGCTACTCCGAACTCCCGGGTCTTGAGGTGAACCGGGAGTTGCATGATTCGAGAAGCTAGGTGATTCTGGAGTGTGTGTGTTTGTCACAGCAGCAGAATCCAGAGTGAGGAGAGGGCCTGTGGCCAGGACGCTTATAGACGACGGGCGGACGCGTATTTAAAGCGCATCCAAGATGCGTACATAGTGTGAATCCTGGCGCGCTGGTAAAATATCCGCCGCCTGGTTACACATATGTACTTACGCGTCCACGAAAGGGGAGTAGAAATTGGGATACTAAATGCCATTTTACAACATAAGTAATTATAACCTCAATCATAGCTTTCGACCAAATAAGTAGCCCCCGAAATGCCAAAAAGAGCCCCCAAAGAATTGCATAGGGTTCTACGCAAAACAAATTAAAGAGTGTAATTTGAATGCAAGCAAGCTTGAAAAGTAACCCCCAACATTTGATTTTATAAATATTTTTTCCCTGGCTCTGGCTTTTCGGGTATCCATTTACACCTGGGTGGCGAGTGGCAAATGTAGAGTAATGTCTTGCCAAAGGACGTTTATGCCAGGCTGGGATTCAAACTAATATTAAAACCCTCCCTTGGACTGAGACTCTGAGAGTCGAGTGAATGAGGCACTTAACGACTAACGAAAGATCTATAAATATGATCTGTTGAAAAACATGTGGATATACATGTATAACGTTAATCTCTGTAAATCTCTGTGTACATGTATAAGACGCATCTGTGTATTACGACGCACCCCTATTTTGGGGGCAAAAAACAAATATACATGTATATATTTATCCTCCGAGTCCAAACAGAAATTTGGACAGGCTAGATTTCGAGTGGTGAGTCGATATCTCAAAATATCCTATAGATCTACCTGTGTATAAGACGCACCCCCGACTTTTGAATTTTTCTGGCGGAAAAAAAGTGTGTCTCATCCATGGAGATTTGCGGTAGATGAAAAACCTATTTTTCCACCAAAGTTGGACGAAAAATCTCTCACAAAAAGAATACTCGTTATATTTTTTTTGTTTTGTTTAACCTAACTGAATGACCTTTGCAAATGTTTTGTTGTCTTTTGTTGAATGTACTTTGTGGTCATGATATTTTCTACCGACTGTCAAAGCTGTTTTTTGTGTGATTATCATTAAAGTGCTGAGTGATTTGTAGAAAAAATCATTGTTTTTATTCTATAATCTAGAAATGTATGTTCTTACTATCAATATGCCTTTTGAATTTTCAAAAAATTCAATCGGGAAGTCTGTTAAATTAGAGTTTATAATTTGGTTTCTGACACTACCCAATTCGTTTCTCCAGCCCCTTCGTTAAACGATCGAAGTGACCTCTATATGCAAATTTCGGCATACTACGTCACGGACAGTACTCGACCGTACTAAGGATGTTGCCTTATCCGTACAATGTGTTCGCAATGTCATAGTACACGAAAACTTACAAAATCTGGACTGGTTTACAACATTTACTTTGTAAAAGATCCCTCTCAAACTTCAAGAAAAAAGAGATGCTAGACTTGATGAGTGAAAGATGTATCGCATAAATCCCAATTTCCTCCATGAGATTCACAGAATTTGCTGCAATCCTGAATTGCTCAGTGAAATCGAGCCATCAATGTGCGTACGAATCAACGGTGATTGTAGTTGAAATAAAAACATGCAATCTTTAAAAATTCATTTAAAATCAAATTTAGCAGGAAAGAACTAATTGATTAAGAATTACCGTAGATTAAAGTTGTATTCCAATATTGGAAGTATTTTCTTCACAAGTAGAATCGTAGAATCAATCAAAATATGGCAGTAAAGATGAGCTCTAATTCGCCCATTGGCCCTTTGCAAGCGTTTGAAACGCATTGCAGCAGCTATGGCACTGCTTTTCTGTGACTCTCTGAAAAACTGCGCATGTTTACATCGAAATCTAGAGGTGATCCCGGGGAAACAATGCCCAAATTTGGACATGCCATTCATGAAACTGAGAAAAGAATCCATGCGTGTTGACTTTGTTGCCTACCCCCGTACTTTTAATATATTTGAGCAGGTAAAAAAAGGTTCCAATTTATAGCGATCTTTTTCTTATAAAAATGTAATTTTTGCAAAAGTCAGGGTTAGTATATATATAAGTGATATTCAAGCTATCTTTGAGCCAAAAATCTAAGGGAAATTCATTTAGGATCAGGTAGAGATAATCACAAACGTAAGTCTTGACACTCGATCGCCCTCAACCCCTGGTGATTCTGTGCTGAACACGTACGGACCGAACGAAATATTTGCAACTAGAAACTACTTTCCATGGATAAATTGCAAATTTTGATAGACTACAAACGTTGAATGTAAGTTTTCCATAATTAAAGACTCCATTATTAAAGCAATAACTCGGTATTTATTATAGAAAAAGAAGTTGAAATGTTGAATGTGTGTACGAGTGAAATGCCGGGAGGAAGTATAAATGAAAGAAGAGCGTGATGTTATCATGAAAGTCGTAATGGCCACGTGCGCGCACGTGGAATTTTCCATTGTAAGCGCCAGCATGTGGCTCTTCTTCTAAGTGTACAAACTCCCTCTTTAAAAAAGATGAAATGCAAGAAATTATTAAAACACTGTTTCAAGGGAAATTAAACACTGTTTCTAGGGAAATTACGTAGAAATGAGCAATTCTAGTGACTCAGCTGTAATTGTAAATATACAGGTGTTATTCTGCTGATAAATTTGTAACATAACAAGAGGTTTTCTGGACATTTACCATATTTGTTTTCCTTTATCAAAAAGCAATTTTACATGTACTTGGAATATTTTCCCACCATGACTGCCAGAATTTTAATCCAGGTTTACATTGAAATATCATCTTAAATTTGTATTGCTGTTTATTTGTACCAGGTATTGATATCAGCAATTGTACTTCAAGCTTTGGAAACTTTACTTGAAAATCATCTATCCTCCAGATCCTCAAATCGATCCTCAAATTTTATCAGGAAACCTTTTTCCTGTAATATATATATATTTTGTAATCTTTATTTTTCATTGTTTTTTCTTTGTTTGTTGCCATGGCAACCTTATATTTTAATTTAAGAAATGTTGTGAAAAGATGTACCTGCCATCATCTTGGAATGCAAAGTGTTTTGAGTAGCAATTTGATCTGGAAAGTAAATATATTACTTTTTAAATATTTTCTTTTATTTTCTTTGTTTTGTTTCCATGGCAACCATATATTTCATTTCAAGGTTTCTATTAAAAAATTTGAAAAGAAGAACTCCATTTTTTCCAAATTGAAGGATAAATTGTGTTCTCCAAATACAATGCAAAATTGTCATGATTTAATGGACTTCAATTTTTAGTCTAACATCCTAATGCCGATAAGATTGTTGTGATGGTGATCGCTGGAAGTTGCATGGGTCAAGTCTGCTGAAAAAAACTTCATATGAAACAAGACGACTTCACAAAATTCATCTTTCCACTAAACAAATCATATTCTGTCTGTAATTAAATGTTTTGGTTGAAGTTTTAACATACGTTTGGGGTTAAATAGTTTTTAGTGTGTCAATGACCGTTAGATCATTTTATCTCCATGGTTAGATCTTTATAAGCTGCCGCTGTGCGAGCCGTGTACAGCAAGGCGATGAACGAATGTTGTTGTTCGGTACAAGGCTGGCCCTGGCGGTCGTCGTGTGGGCATTTTCGGTGGCTAGCGATAGCAGAAGAAAAACGAGTGGCCGCTGGTCGCGTTTTAGGCAGGTGGTTGTTAAGACATGTTTGAATAAATGCTAATGTGAAATAATATGCATTGTCTGTAAGTTCCCCTTTAAATTCGGCAGAAAATGTCCCTTCCTTACGCAAGTTTTTCTGCTAGCTTGTATCTTTTCACGAAGTCATTTTCTGTGAAGTGGGCGTCGCATATTTTTACACGGTTGTTATGGCAGACACCGGGGCCTGTAAAATCCATGCGATAACTTTTCACAAATTTCACCCATTTGTTTCGTCGGCTGGGATCCTTCTTTTAACTCAGAAAGCCGTAAAAACTTGCTGTCTTGTTTCGAGATGTTCTAGAACATCTGTAAACGATGCAGTTTGTCGGCATTTTGCTGAATTTCGACAGAAACGCGTTTTTTGATAGGGTGGTATTTTACTATATCGTGATGTTCGTAAGTGTAATTCGCGGGTACTTTCGACATGTCAGATTAGCGCGCGGTCAACACTACTGAGAGTGACGTCAGTGGTGACGTCAAGTCCTGACCTGCATCACGTGACTGTTAGTTAGCTTTTCAGAATTGACCGCTTGTGTTGGCTGAAAAATGCCAATTTCAACACTTAATAACAAAAAAACGGTAAATCAGAGAGTAAAACAACTTTGATTTATTTGTTCAGTATATATCAAATAATGTATACCCAGCATATTATTAATTTTTGAACACATCAAAATACGAGTAACTCAGCACTTTAACATCCATTTTTAACATCAAACATTTCCAACTACTCGCATGTCCATACTACATGTACATTATGTAAAATTGAGCAAGTCATGTTAAAACACCAACACATGCATTGTAGGCATACCTTTAGAACTAGAAGGGTGTTCACTCTGCCTCTACAGTGTATGTAAAATAATGGCTCCAAATAGATGTTTCTGTATGTGCACAATGAAATGTAACTGAGTTCAAGACCTAATCCAATGTACCGGTACATGTAAATACAGCTTTATATCAATGGAAAGCTGAATGAACATGGAATTCAAAGGTAAAGGAAATAAGGAACGCAAAATATTTTCCCATTTAACCTCAATTTTTTGCAGTCACTGGGAAGACAACACTAACAGGTAGGCCCGATCAGAGGCAATGAGCCGTGCTTTTCATTTGTTCATTTATTTCCATCTTCATATAAAAACAATAGATCATTACAACAATATGCAAAAAATTACATGCAATCATACAAGTTAACAGTATCAAAGACACCAAATTTACTAGTCGAAAATGAGAAAAGGGGAACTAAAATAAGGCCAAAGGGCCTTGTAAAATAAGTTCCCTAAAAGTATAAATTATCATTTGGGTTTTCAACTTATTCTGTTACTGAAAGACATGTAAAGAAATTAAAAACAAAGTGGATAAAAAAAATTAAAAAAAGCCAGAGGAACAGCAAAGTCTAAAATATGGTTATGTTTTATGTCATTATTTGGACAAATAATAATTTTTCAGATATTTTTTGAATATTCTTTGGTTATTACAAAGGGGAATATATTTTGGTAATGAATTCCAAAAGTCATTGTGAATATTTGAACTCCACATATTGCACATAAGATTAATGTCATTCATAAAGTCAATACCGGTAGCTAGTTTTTAAGTCAACAACTTCCTATTGTCAAAGCTCTTGATCTCGAGTTTTCAGAGAGCTGTTACTCCTCTGACAGACAATACAAGCAATGGATACTATTGTAATTGATGGCTTATAAGCTTTTGATTGATATCTTATTCATCCAATTGCCCCTGTGTACATTTCAGACTTGTTGACTATTTATAACCCTCAAACTAATTTGCGATCTGCAGGTAAATACCTGCTTGAGAGTCCTCGAACACGTTCTCTTCTAGGTGATCGATCATTTACTGCCTGTGCATCGAGATTGTGGAACGGTCTTCCCCAAATCCTTCGCTCGTGTCACCAGTTATCCACTTTCAGAACTCAACTATTAAAAGGCATACCTATTTCAGATTGCTTACAATTAGTCACTGTCTTTCTATCTTTCCCAGTTGGAATCATGAACAGACATTTTTGGTAGTTTTTCAGTCTCATCAACGCCTTTGGATAGGCAACTACATGTAGATGTTGGCACTCTATAAATTCCTGGATTGGATTGGATTGGATTTACTTAATTTGTCACTACTGACAGGGTCTTTAATGTGTAGACAGGCGTGGTGCCTGTATTTATTTTTTCCATGAACACCATCTCAGAAACCCTTCAAGACGAGCATTCCACACTTTGTGGTTTTGCTTCTGAGCCCTAAAAAATATACCAGATGTATGAAAAGTAAGGGTACAAATTTCTGCACTCAGTGTGTCCATTTTTGTTGCATGACAACATTGTTTGTGACATCACGAGTTTCATAAAGGAAATTAAGTTTGAAATCCTGAAATTGGTAACATGAAGATAGTTTCAAAACGAAATCTTACAGGCAATGTTTAAAGGTAAAGACCAGTATTGGAAATGCCCCAATTTCAAAAAATGAAATGGAAGCTCTTTATTACCAATCATGTGAAAGAATATGTTTTGACTAATACATGATGATAAAAATTTAGCCGGGAAACCGCCTACTAATTGATATATTTGGTAAATTAGTTTATCTATTGGACTGTGAGAGATAAACGCACGTGTCGCGCACGTGTGCGTAGTCCCATATACATGTACATCTTTCTGTGTAAGTGCTTGTAACTTTACGAAGACTGGGCCAAATTTCTTATCATTTTGATGATTTCAGAACCTTGCAGTACACACCAATACTATTATGCTAGATGATCAACCTTTTCTGTTCGATTCCACAACGTTTCTTTCAAAATGCAATCGCATGACCATAACTGGTCTTTATCTTTAATCTTTCCAACATGGCTCATATTAGTCATAACAGTGCATATTGTTTTCAGAGACACCTTTTATTAGACCAATGCACATGTTCAACTTCATGAAGCACTGAAATAAGAATATGATTGTTTTTTCAATTTGAAGAATAAAAGGTGATCAAGTTGGCCCTTCAAAATGTTGTCAAGCACTAATTCACAATGAGTCAGTGTCTTTACTGATTCAGCCAATTTGAAGTGCCCACACAAGTGATTACAGCTTTCAAAAACTAATAAGTTTCTCATTTTTGTCCGATTTCATTCAAACCCTCACTGGTGACATTCGCTGATATTTCTACTTTAGTACTTTTTATTGGAGTAGTTGCCTCTCAAGGTTGGATTTTCCCTTTAATACTGGAACAATTGTAGCCCGGCAATTTCTATTGATAAGATTTAATGAGAGATGGAAACTGAAGCTATTGAAACTGGTCCAGTACATGCACTCATCAATGACATATCCTGCTCTTTGTACCTTTACTGTGTTTACTTTAACTCACCAAGGTTATGTACTTAAGCTCATTTTTGTCTGAAATTTCCCCGAATCGGAAGTTATTTATTTAGTTAATGGTATATTTATTCAAAATCTGTCTCGCAGTCTAGGATGCATTGTACCACTGTTGTACAAACATAGACAAAATGCACATGTAACAATACTATACCAACATATTAATGAAGAGAAAGAAGGATACGCCATTTGGCATGATAAATGTGGATCATAATTAACATGATAAATCTCATTCAATTGACTAATTTTCCGTCGAGAGGAAAAGAAAGAAAAAAAGCAAAGGTAGAAGTCAATGTGAAGAGAAGATAAAGAAAATCTGTCAAAATGGAATTTAAAAAGTAAGTAAAAGAACAGGAAACGAATGAAGAGAAGGGAGAGACTGAATGTGGAAGGCTTCAGTAATATGAAGACTATATTTGAAAACTTCTATTTAAAGGCTAATGGGAACTGACCCACACCAATGTTCATACATGTTCATACTGGAATGTGCAAGCGTTCTCATTCCTGAAAATGTTAACTAGAGCAAGCAAGGCCACAGCCTGGCATCAATGCTGTCCCCCTCCCATTCACACTACAAAATGTGTTGTATGGTCAGTTGACATGACAGCTGGCCAATCGTCTACACAATTTCACAATTGACCCAGTTAAACAGTATGAATATGATACAACAGATTTAGTAAATATGATAAGTAATTAAAATGTCTGGCTGATGGTCATACACTGTACAAAATGACACGGAAAGGTATAGCGAAAAATTTGTCATCGTATTTTCTTGCATTTTACTGTAATACAAAATTAATTTCCAGAATTTCCCCATGTTCTTTTTTTTCTTCAACAAAATCGAAATTTAATTGAAAAAGCGATATGAAATTTCTTTACACAATGTCGTTTTCTGGTGCGTACACATGTACATGTACGTGTGTAAGCATGCCTCTTTCACTCTACCAAAATTCTTTGTACAGTGCAACATTTCTGTAATACAAGTTTCTTATAGATTTTCTCTTGTCTGAACAGGGCTTCTTGTCTGTCATCACTGCATCATCCCTCTGAATACCTCGGACATCTGAGGGAGGATAAAAAAAAAATTAAAAAAAAAGTTTTCTCTTCTGCTCCATCTGTCTTCGCTTCCAAGTTCCAGTCAGCTTCTGAAATTCATAAACAGGAAGAAATGTTTTAAGAGACTGGGAAAAAACAACCTCAAAATAGATATTTTTATGTCTTATTGTGTCATTTTATAGATTCACTTGTAAGCAATTGACAATACTGAATTACTGAATTCATAGCTTCTGTTTTCTTCCGATTGTTTGTGGACCGACTTTTGTTTGATTTGGTTTTTCCTGCCTATGGAGAAGAATTTCGTTGAGAGTTTGATGAAGGACCCTTTAGTTAGAATTTTATTATAGCATGATAAAACAATCAATTTTTCTGTAATGAATTCATCAGTTTACAAGCAGTTAACAATCTCTTGTGATTAAACTCATCATTTCTTGTCGAATCCAAAAGAGTTGTTTGCGGAGTTGTTTTGCCGGAGCTGATGTTGATGTACGATTTCCTGACCAAATAGAAAGTGACCTGCCGTGTACTCCTAGATGGAAATTGGACTTGTCCATAAGGGAAATTAGTTTGGAATAAACATCCTCCAAATGCCCTCAAAACATGGATAATAATAATAATAATGACAATATTTATAAAGCGCACATATCAATCTCTAGAGATGCTCAAGGCACCCTACAAAATAATTTCAGTTCAATAGCTCCAAAGTAAATCGATATAGGTTTATGAAGTCGGTGAACTAAAAAGTTGAACACTAAAAAGGGAAACTTAATTGTAACCAGCAAGCATTAGGTGGGTGTTAAGTATGGCTTTGAAAGTTTGAAGAGAAAAAAGGTAACTTATTACACAGAGAAGGAGCTGCTGATGCAAATGCTCTATCCACCCCCCCCCCCAAGTTTCTTTTAGTTTGGATTTTCCTAAGCCTAGTATTATACTACTGTAGATGAACATGCAGTACATTGTGCCATTGTCAAATAAGAGCAATTTAATTGTAACTACTGTAATCATTAAAGTCTCTAAATTAGCAATGTGGTGTGAAATGTAAAATCACTATTTTTGTGTACCAATGTCTATTACGAATGCAGTACCTTGTGCTGTTCTCGAATAAGAGCGATGTACATGTAATTGATACAAAATTAAAAGTCTGTAAATTGGCAATGCTCAATGCTGTGTAAACTGTAAAAATCACTTTTGGGTAATTTTTCAGTATAAAGTTTCCATAGTGTGAACAGTCTTGTTATTGTTATGTCAGGATGTTTTAACAAATTACTACAATGTGTGCTGCACCTAGTGCACCTCATCAAGGGATGTTACAGGAAGAAAAGCAATTTAAAAGTCCCCCTTTTTAGTGCAGGAATTTTTCCATCAAAACTTCCCAAGAAAAGATACAAGTATGGGTACAGGATGTGGAACCTTTCACACTTGGGCATCACAATTTGGTCCAAAGTTTTCATCTACTGGTAGTTGTTGTATTATTAATAATGAGGGCTTTTAATGAGTAGTCCTTCACATATCTTGGATGTATTCAATTAGAAAACCACAAATTATTTTCAATTTTGTTGTTGTTGCATTTTCGACAGATCTAGCCCTTTCTTTCCAAGCTATAAACTGACTAGCTCCCTGTTTGGAATAATAATAATAATATTAATAAGACATAAATTCTGCAAAATGCCCCTTTATTTGTTTCCACTTTCTTTCCATGTATAAAAGAATATGAGAAAGCTCACAGGTTATTTCCACATTTTGATCTAAGCTCGAGCTTCCCTTTACTCGATCCGAAACCTGGGGGACGATGATCTGATTTTGGTAAACAAGTATAGGAAGCTTTTCATTCCCTGTTTGGTTAGCGATCATTTCCGCCTTCAAAATTCTCGTGGGGGAAATTGAATGTGCTGCTCAATTTGGGTCCCTTGTCCCCGAAGTTATCAATGAGTTATTTGTGAATCTTGGCACATGTTCCACCCCTGTCAATGATAGTTTAGCTTCAAGTCTCAATTATTTAATCAATAAAAGCGCAGAAATGTTTATTGCCTTTAAAGGAAACCAAAACCTTCATACTAAGTTACTTTTATTGTGAAGTTTAAGATATTTGAAAAATATCAGTGACAATTTGAACAAAATCGGGCAAGGAATAAGGAAGTAAGAGCTTTTTGAAATGACTAGTCACTAGAGGGCGGTATTCAATTTGATGACATCATCTGTGAACAACTCTCCATGCCTTTTGTACATCAAATTTCATGTTTTTCCTTCTTTCTTGTGATTGAGATAATGTACTCCCCCGAAAGCAAGATATAGAATGCAAAATGATATTCTACTTCACATGTTATGAAGTCGGATCAAGAACACAAATAAATACGAAGAAAACAAAAAAATTGTGAAATTTTATGTACAAAAGGCATGGAGAGTTGTTCACAGATGATGTCATCAAATTGAATACCGCCCTCTAGTGACTAGTCATTTCAAAAAGCTCTTACTTCCTTATTCCTTGCCCGATTTTGTTCAAATTTTCACTGATTTTATTCAAATCTTTTAAACTTTACAATAAAAGTAACTTAGTATGAAGGTTTTGGTTTCCTTTAAAACAAAACAAAAATGGATAGAAAATAAAAATGTGGGTAATTGAATATGTCAGGGAAAGTGTTTTGCAAAACAAGCTATGGTATGGTTCTGTTTGTACTCTGTTGTAATCTTATGCGAAGGCTGTCTCTTTTTCTTATTAAGACACATATGGCAACAATGTCTGGAAAAGAGGCTGTACGTTTTTAGGTTGTCATATTGATATTGCATACAGGTTTTGATTGTAAAGTCCAGTATTTATATTTAGTTGCTGTTGAATATGTGGTGTTTGCCAAGCACCCTTATCTCAGGCTATATAAGACAATTCGCTGGTAAATTAACCCTTCATTATGAATACTATCTATTCAAGTGATATCGTCACTTTTTGGAAAACCCCTTTCAGTATTGCTCAATTTTGTCGTCTGTGAATACCAGTTTTCCAATTCGACCAAAAGTACTTTAGATGTGTAGTGGATTGCAACTGACGTTTTAAAGATTTGGATGTCAGTTTTCTGGGCCTTGTTCCTTTTCAAAGATGAGTTTTTTCTGGTAAGTTCACTTTTATATTTTTTTCCACCAAGTCCAATATCAATTGAAAACGGCTGAATGCCCTAGTGCAACAGTGATTAGATTGATGATCAGATTTCTGTAATTCACAAATTATGTGTGTGTTATGCTTTTTCCTCGGTTTGATAATAATAATAATAATAATCAATATAGTAATGATATTGATAAATATACTATTACTTGTAATACTTCTCGATATGATAATGATATTAATAATATTAATAATAGTAATAATGATGATGATAATAGTAATAGTACATTTCTTTTTATTTTCTCCTCTGTAATGCATAGGTTCGTTTATTATAAGTTTATAAAATAACTATTATATTCAACAATTCAATTATAAGATTTAGCCTTTTTGCAAAGATAATTAATGATCTCTCTTTCACGTGAGGGTGCTGACATCTTTTATTTTTCAAATTAAAAACCATATAGGCATACATTTTTAAAAAGCAGCCAAAGGCTGAAACAAATTGAATTTACACAAAATAAAAAGTTACATTCAAATACAATGCATGTAGGTGAAGTATGTAATTAAAATAATTTAACACAGGTTATTTTTCTACATGTTAAATCGACATTTCATTATTTGTTAAATAAAAGACCCTAGAAAGTAATTGTTTTTAAAAATTCATACATTAAATTACAGAATGTCTAGTACAGTGTACAAATACATGTATGGATTCATAGGGCCAACATTTGCGAACAGGTACATGAACATGTGTACTTCTTTAAAAATGTAGTCATTGAAGTCGGAACTCTCACGGTACATAATGTGTCAGTGAAATTCTGACAAATTGGTTAATGGGATCAAATTAGGTCATCTAATTTTCTTCTCTCTTTCTTGATATGTATACGTACACTGTACATCTAGGTCATTAGCCTGCATTTCAGGCAGCTCTCATTTGTTTTCTTTCACTAAATTACTTTTTTTTCCTGTAATGTTGGAATGTATGGCAGTATGACAACTTCCTCATGAAGCTCAGTCTCTAGAAGCCTGATTTCGTCAGACCGAGGTTGCTAAAATAACCCGCTATTTTAACTAGCTCTATCTCAAATTAGCCAGCTAATTTGCGTCTTTATCAGCCCACAGTTGCAATCAGCAGGCTATTTGGTCAAGAAAATATCCCAAGAAATCTTGGTCTTGTTTCCAAACAGCCCGGTTTGGGGGGAAATACATGTAGCAGGCTAATTTGGCCTAGTTGGTGATGAGCGCATCGGTCTGCTGAAGACGCAAGCTTCGGGAAAATATCCTGTGTCTGAAAAAAGCGGGTTATTTTGCAACTTCGGTCTGATGAGGACAGGCCTTAGTTTTCGTTGATCAAGGTTGAAGGACAAATTTGCAAGTTGTTGAATTTGCATGAAGCCACGACTACTACGAATGACCGATACTTTACAATAATTACCATTTTATATCAGTGGATCATGAACTCATTACCGAGTATCACAATCATCATAAAATTAGAATTATTGCGGGAGAAATAAATTGAAAGCAATCTATTGAAGTGCCCCATTAAGATCAGTGTGGTCTCAACTGTGCTGGATGACCAGGTGATGGCTTGTGCTATGGTGTACCTACATGTAGTTGCTAGATGCTATTCGACAGGGCTTACTTTAGTTATTTAGACGAGCGACATTACGTGCTGGAAGTATTTTTGCATGTTGTTGAAAAGTCGCGATTTAGAAATGATTTGCAAAATTCTCAAAAATTAATAATTTCCGCAAAATTAACTGTTTATTTTGTACGTCACATCTCTGAATGTAGTATTAATGCCCCTCTTGCATCAAACAGACCATAAGTACATTTTGGAACTTTCTTCCACAATATACAAAAATATGTCTCTAGAAAAAGAATGATATCGGCGACACATGATAACATGTATGAATTAATAATGCAGCATTCCCATACTTCATATGTATGTATGTGTGCTCCATCCCACTGTCTATGCATTGCATAGAGAGCATGTACAGCTGACATTTTGAATGGTCGACCTAGTTCTTCTGATTGAAGCAGAGCTGCAGACCATTGCTGAGAGAGAGAGAGAGAGAGAGAGAGTCTGTTCAGATTTGCAGGGCTCAATGTTTTTCATTGAAGCCTGTTTATAAAGACCACTCAAGAGAGACAAGATACAGTCAAACTTGTCTATAGCGACTGCCAAGGGGAAACACAAAAAGTTGTCTTTGTAGACAGGTGGTCACGAAAGCAGGTTTGACTGTACACAACCTGTCTAGTGGTCACCTCTCTATAAAGGCCACCTGTCTTTAGTGGTCACCTATATTGCCTCCCTCTAAGATGAGACATGTGCTGAAGAACCTGTCTATAAAGGACACCTGCCTAGAGTGGTCACTTTCTGTGCTTCTCTTTGGTGGCCTTTATAGACAGGTTTGACTGTACGTAAAAACCTGTACAAAGACCACTCAAGGGAGAGTACATACGTGTATGTGGTCTGTGTCTTTAATGAACAGGTATTGATGTGAGGCAAAATAGTGGTCTTTATTGACAGGTGGATTGACAGTAGTCGCTAAAGCAAGTTTGGCTTTAATATTTTGACTGCCCTCTGCTTCAAATGTTTATTCATTTTCAAGTTTTATTTCTGCATTTTCCATAAGCAATAACAAAAATAACAATGAATACATTTTAGCAATAAAATGATAAGTAATACAAGTAGTAATTCACAAATAAATAAATATAAATAATCAATAGTACAATTGATCGTATTTGAAAAGAAAGAAAAGGGGGAGAATGCAGAAGACCGATATCGTAAGCAGAGCTTGAAATGATACCGGCCTTACGAAAGGAGGAGAGGAGACAGGAAGAAAGAGCGGGTGAAGAGAGTGCTGTGCAAAGTGAAGAGTGCACTGCGCGAGCTCCTCAATCTATCAAATAATTTCCTTTTTATATACAAATAAACAATGAATATTTATATTAAAACAAAGTACATGTAGTATATTATGACCAGAATCAAATTTTCATACCTTATCAATAAATATTCTTTCATCTTCACTTTAAAGGAAACAAGTGTTGTACATAATTTTAATGTTATAAGCAAGGAGTTCCACACATCGGGTCCATTGTGTCTTATTGATTTTTGTGCCAAAACAATTTTAGGGTTAGTTAAATGAAAATCCATAGAGTACCTCGTGGGGTACGAATGTACATTGACATTATGAATATAAAAATCATGAAAGGACTTAGGAAGTAAGTTGGAGACATATTTATACATAAAAATAGCTGTTTGAAAAATGTGCATCTCAGTTACTTTGAGAGTTTTCAATGTTTTAAAAATAGGTGTAGTGTGTGCTAAATAATCAGATTCGGTACAGATTATTGAGCCCAAGCAACAACAACAAAAAGGAAGAAAGCAAAAGTCACAGTGCATTGATATTTAACGCCTACAGGAGGGTGTATTTTGCCTACACATGTACATTGTAGATGTACATGTACATGAAGGAATTTGGGGGCTCCAAATTTTCTGACCCTATTTCTCCTTATGGACCTCACACACTATACGTCTGGTACCAAAAGGAATAAAAGGACATTCTTATTAACAATGCTGGAAAACGACGATTGCTCTGATTGTGTGAATGGTCTTCCAGAACCCATTGAGGTGTGCTGAGGCTTAAAAACAGCAGAGGTGAAGCAGAAATATCAGAGTTTAGAACAGGACGAAGATTGCAGATAACCATTCACTCAGGTTGTAGACAGTTTGTAGTTGGCTTTGTTACCAATGGCCCCCAAATATCCTCCAAATATCCACAGATCTCTGACACGTACAGTGTAAGGTCTGTCTTCATCTGCTCGATTTTGCCAAATAACCCGCTATTTTTTAACTATCCCGATCGCAAATTAGCCAGTTAATTTGCGTTTTCATCAGCCTGCAGTTGCAATTAGCGGGATATTTGGTAAAGGAAATATCCAAAGAAATCTTTGTCTTGTTTCCAAAATATCCCACTATTTGGGAAATAGCGGGGTAATTTGCGAAATTTCGAGCTTCGGGATGATATCCCGAGTCTGAAAATAGCGGGTTATTTGGCAAACTCGAGCTGATGAGGACAGGCCTATGGAGACATCCCACTTTGTGCATTTTGGAACCAGAATCATTCTCCGAAAATCAATGAAATTTCTGCAGGTGTTTAAAAAAAGCATGTTCCAGAGGTGCCGTGGATTTGGGGATTTTTTCTGGTCTTGTATGAGCAGCTTAGGACAAAGCACTGGAATGTGTGAACAAAATAATTAGCTTACAGTGTAAATATGCAGCTCATATCTCACAATATTTCAAGACAAATAATTGTCATGTATTTTTTAGGGGTACTCATTGATGAATGTTGTCTTATCCTTGGTAAGAAAAATCTGGAATAATGGAAGTGGCCTACCAACTTCATGGATGAACCATTTTGATCAAAAACCTTTAGGCCTGCATACAGTTTGCGATCTTGAATGTGGTACATGAACTGTCGTTTATAGGCCTGTCTTCACTATCTCGAGATTGCCAAATATCCAGCTATTTGAACTATCCCGATCACAAACTATTCAGCTAATTTCTCAATTGTCACTAGGCGCATCTTCATCATCTCGAGATTGCCAAATAGCCCGCTGTTTCTGATTTGGGAAATAATCCTGAAGTTACAATTCACGTCTTCATCAGCTCGAGATTCGACCTTGAAACTCGACCTTGAGAAATTAGCTCGAGATATTTTGCTCAGCGTTAGCGCATAGTGCGAGTCTTTGGTCTGGTGAAGACGCACAGGATAAATAGCTGGATATTTTGCCAAATAGTGGGATATTTTGCAAACTATCCCAAGATATCTTGGGATGACAATCCCGACCAAATATCCCGCTAATTGCTACTTCGGTCTGATGGAGACGCAAATTAGCTGGATAGTTTGCGATCAGGATAGTTCAAATAGCTGGATATTTGGCAATCTCGAGATAGTGAGGACAGGCCTACTGTGATAGTTGTACATGTACATGTATGAATTAATGCACAAAGACGCGTGGTGATATGGATTGGAAATGTAGGCCAGCAACAAAGTAACTTGGATGAATAAAAAGTGCATGGCCTACCTGTATACATCATTTTCAATCGTTATTGTGTATGAACGCATTGTGGTTAGGTAGATTAGATTGATATGCTTGTAGGCTATGTACAACCCATTTTCAAATGCTAAAATTATGATACTTGTATGAACACAATTCAACACATCGAGATGTGTGGTGACACGGTTGAGAATTATATGCATGTAGGCCAGCGATGTAATAACTTGATGGATGAATGCAAGGTTGCATACATTTAATATATATGTTTAGTGTATCTGTTGTTCCTTCTAGATATTGTATTGCCTGATACTGTCTATAGACCAGTTCGTAGTTAGCTTTGGTACAAATGAGTCTGAAATATCCACAGATCTTCGACACTTGGAGACGTCCCACTTTGTGCATTTGCTCAAATAATCACTGCCAAAGTAATGGAGGTGCTTCATGAATACCTTATGTTTGCCCTCTTGAGAATGTGCTGTCAGTGAATAGATGAATAGTGATCACAGGAATTAATTCTTTGAAATGCTAAAGCCCGGGTAATAAATGTGGAGCGCCAGGAGTATCTAGTAAGAGAAACATGAACGCTATATACAAGAACCCATTATTACATACAATACTTTTATGACCCAAGAACCCTGTAGGGAACATGTACATCAACCCCCCCCCCCCCAACAACAACAACAAAAGTTGCATCATTACTTAGCCCAGATTTCTGTACTGACCTATTTAAATTTTACTGCCCATATTATCGAAATTGCTGACATTTTTCAACACCCATTGTTTCAATCTGCAATTCTGCATGCGTTTTTATGTGTATGTTTAATTTAGAGCTATTGGAACAAATTTCTGTATTGCACAGTTTATTTACTATTTAAATACTATAGGCCTATTAAAAAGTAAAAGCTATGACAGACTTCATGGAGGCAAAATGATACCATTTAATGTTTTCCCTTTTTTCCCCTTCATACTCTGTAATTGCGTACTCGCTGTACCCAGACTGTCAGGTTATGTATCAGTATTTATTTATTTATTTGTTATTTATTTATTTATTTATTCATAGGGAGGAGGAGTTGAGTTACCTGTACAATATTTGCTTTTATTTTATAATGTAGATGTATGCGATTAGTTCCCTATACAGATTGTACGAGAACCTTGAAAGCAAAGCCAGCTGCCCCATAAATTGCAGATAATGAGCGTCATCACTTATTAGCTATTAAAGGGATTGGGTAACTTTGTCTCAGATTCTGAAACAAAATCCTGGAATTAGCTCATGCTTCAATGATAATTATAAACCTTTTGGTCAGTCAGGAACCACATGACTTTTACAAGCCAATCGCCTGTCTGATTATCAAGATATTTATGATTTGAAATCGAAATCAAATTTTGCATTTTCCTAACGGTTTTCATATCGAACACTACAGTCTAATGAGGAAAACGAATATGGTAAAACCGGTCACTCAAAGATTGTTACTTTTTTGAGGCAATTCTTGATCGTTTTGAAGCGCAATTTGTTTAGGGTTTCAATATTACACCATATCACAGACACTGATAACACGTAGGGCCGTGCATCACAGATTTAACATTGTTAAACAATGCCTTTAATCTCACTCCATATTTCTTTTTAAAATGGGAAGAAATCAAAAAGTAAACTATTAAAAAATTGATAACCTGGATATTGGTGGAGCTCCTTTAGACTTTGGACCCCGTTCCTATCTAGAAAGGAACTTATCCGGCTGAAGTGTTTATACGGAAATAATCAATGGCAAAATCAAACTTGTTGGCAAACAAAGCTGTGTTTGACTTCATAGGACGAAGAAATAGTTTCACAGCTAGATCATTTGCAGTATGAGCTCATGGACATGCATGTATTAAATGTACCTGTGATGTGATCAGATTATGCTTTGTCCAAATCACATGTGATTCATGGTCAGATTTGTCACAGGTGCGTGTTGGAGTTGATCTGATCGGACAGTCATTATTATCCTCTTGATGTATTCTAAAGCCGAAGGATTCGTTGAGTCTTTCATGCTAGACAAATTTGAAGGAGAGACTTCAGGACATTTTCATATTATATTCCTACATGTGTCAGTTGATCTGATAGAATCGTCTATATACCCTTTGATGTATTCTAAAGCCAAAGGATTCTTTGAGACTTTCATGCTAGAAAAATTTGCAGGAGTGACTTCTGGAAATTTTCGTATTATATTCCTACATGTGTTAGTTGATCCGATAGAATCGTCTACATGTATATACTCTTGATGTATTCTAAAGCCAAAGGATTCGTTGAGTCTTTCATGCTAGGTAAATTTTGCAGGAGCGTCTTCTGGACATTTTCTTGTTAGATTCCTACATGTACTTCTATAACAGTTTTTAAGCTGGTAGAATCGTCTGTTATCTTCAAGATGTACTATTAAAAGTCAAAGGATTCGTTGAGTTTTTGATGCTAGGAAAAGTTTGCAGGAGTGTCTTCAGGAAATTTTCTCCTACATGTGTCTGATCTTTAGTGTCCATACTGTACTTGTTGGTCTGCATACACATGTTGTGCATATTGTGTTCCTGGAAGATTTGCACAAGTACAGTTGGTGCCCTTTGTCCAGGGATGTCGACGTGACTTACTGATTCATTCAAATATAAACTGATGAAACAGGCGATGACTATGTTTGGAGAGAAGAAGGCAGGCAGGAACAATGGTGTTATAGCTACAATTCTACAAGTCATCCTCAACAGGTACATGAACACAGAAACCTGTATACAAAGACCGCTCTTCGCCCATAGCAGTTTAGCGTCGCCTTTTATAATTGTGATGTTGAATTATCTTTTGATCAAGAATGCTCTAAATTACAAATTGTACATGAGCATATGTGATGTGACTAGTTCCTGAAAATGATGTTTTAATAAATACAGTCAAACCTGCTTTAGTGACCACTTGTATGGGAAGACCACCTGTCTACAAAGACTACATTTTTTGTTTTTCTTTGAAAATGGTTTCTCATCGAAACGTACAAGTACTATTAAAAGGAACCTGTACATACATGTAAAGACCACCTGCCTAGAAAGACCACCTTTCTTGTCTCCCTTGAGTGGTCGTTATATTCAAGTTTCACTGTACCTACTTGTACCGGGCATGGTGGCTCAGTGGTTAGAGCGCCCGCCTCATGAACGGGAGGTCGTGGGTTCGAACCCCGGCCGAGTCATACCAAAGACTTATAACAATGGGACCTTCTGCCTTCTAGCTAGGCGCTCAGCATATTAGATAGGATAAGGGTAGTAACATACATGTATGCAGGGCCCGCTGGAAGAACAGTTTCATAACTGAAGTGGCTTCCCTGGGTAAATAAGACGTTATATATATTCATGTAAGAGAAGAATATGCTGTTGTATACATGCTGATAAGATGATGATATTGAAAAGAGCTGCCTGGTTCGTGTGAAGTCTGCACTAAACAGGTGCGATCCTTCCCACAGTACACGTACATGTTATCATACCGGTATGTCGCCGCCGATATCATTCTCTTTCTAGACATATTTTTAAAATTAGACCAGTGTACATAATAATGTACACCTGCTAACAATAGAATTCTGATGTGTCAATCTAAAATTCTTTTATGAGACCCGTCCTTCCATTGTATATCATTTGTCACCTCTCAGTGACACATGGCCCCTTTTCTGTCAGTGTCAGTATAGGCCTGTCCTCATCAGCTCGAGATTGCCAAATAGCCCGCTATTCTGATTTGGGAAATAATCCTGAAGTTATACCGCGTCTTCATCAGCTCGAGGCTCAAGCTCAAGAAATTAGCTTGAGATATTTTGCTCAGCGTTTGCGCATAGTGCAAGTCTTCGGGCTGGTGAAGACGCACCGGACAAATAGCGGGATATTTTGCAAACTAGCCCAAGATATCTTGGGATGATTATCTCGACTAAATCCTGCTAAATGCAACTGCGGGCTGATGGAGACGCAAATTAGCTGGATAATTTGCGATCGGGATAGTTAAGATAGCAGGTTATTTGGCAATCTCGAGCTGATGAGGACAGGATTATTGTCAGACGCATCCTTGGTAATGTAAATGTAGGCCAATGGTGTCCATGTGCTTGTGCACAGTATTTCTCTTGTCTTTTTATTTTATATTTATGTATTTATTATCCAAACTTTTGTATAACATCAACAATCTCAAATGCTAATGACATGGAAAAACTTGTATTTACAGTACAAATCAGAACAATGATTGGCGGGGTGGAGAAGAAGTAGGAAAAAAAGAGAAACTTCTCATGTCTTGATTCTTGTCATGACTCATGTACAAACATCATTGTCTTCTTTTTATCAATATTGTCCTGGGCCTGTATTAAATTAAAAACTTGAAATATACATTGGAAACTCATAATAAAAAGTCCTTGGTTAAGGTTATAATCTTTGCCAAACTATCGTCAACTGAATACCTACATGTAAGTGTTTTATCTCAACAGAAAACTGAGTAGAATACTCAAATTTTTTAATGAAGTATTGAAATGAATAAGGGCCCTGGTGATCATTGTATTGATACATCTTGAATGCTTTTAAAGGGTCTTTTTTGTGAGATGTGTCCCATTCATGTGGGACAGGTGTGCCTTTTGTGTGGTGTATTTCTTCTAATTAAGTTTTTTGAAATAATTTAAATGTCATTCTGATATCACCTTATTATTGGTCAATGGGCATAGAGCATATAGGAGAGATTTTTCATTTCATTTTTAATCGTTCGTTCGTGTCTCCTTAGGTCAAGATAGTTTAATATGTAAAGTTCCTTGATTAAATTAAATTAAGTTCTTCCATCGCCTGATAGCTGCGATGGTCATTTTTTAATGACATATATGGATGAAAGACATAGTACAGTATTTGACACATTGCACAGAGTCATCCTAAAATGCATTATTTTTTTCCTTTGCTTTGCAGATAAGCAGGTCATTATGTAGAGAGAAGCAAGCTAGCCCCAAATGAAGAGCCTAAGCTGAAAATCTTTTGCTTTCACTATTGACTACTGGTAATGGTTATTTTTAGTATCACCACATTCAATGGTCAATGGGTGTACCGGTACATCATTTGAAGAGATTCTTTTTTTCTTTTCAGATGAAATTATGCATAAACATTAGACAAAATCACCCTAAAATGTTTCATTTCTCATTTGCTTTGCAGGAAAGCAGGCCGTAGCAAAGAAAAAAGCAAGCCAGCCCCGAGTCCGACGGAAGAACCCAAGCTGTACCTGGATGCGCAAAACGTGAAGGCCAATATCATTGAGTTTGACATACGAGAGATAGTAAGGTTACCCCACGGACTTGATCAAAATGAATGGCTCTGTACAAAAAGTAAGTCATAGTTTTTTACACATTGGCATTGCCAATTTGAAAAACCCCGTATGTAGAGATCTGGGCCCCGTATTACAAAGAGTTGATATCAATCGCAACTTATTTTTTATTGATATCAATCGCAACTATGTACATATTAGAGATAGGAGACTGCAAACTTGTGATTGATTGATTGGAAGACTTACGATTGATTTGAATCAATCGTAACTCTCTGTAAAATGGGGCCCTGAATTTTCACAAAGCCATGACTTTCTTATCGTTTGTCCAATTTGGTTCAAACTTTCACCATCGGTTACTATTATTTGTGTGCATTTTTTCAGAGCACCTGTTCCTTAACTCCTTGTATGCCACATAAATAATCTTCCTGTGCCACATGGTATTCATTATGGGATATGTACACCAATGGCTTCAAGATTATATACCGTAATTAACGTTGTATTGACTCACCACTCGTAAACTAGAACAACACTCAAATTTGTTTGTCATCTTGGTTTTAAAGTTCTGATAGATCCCAATATGTAGTTTATAATAATAATTCCTCCAATTTGTCTTCTATTACACATGGCGTACCACAAGGTTCTATCCTAGGTCCTCTACTGTTTTTTAATTTACATTAATGATCTTACACATTCAACTGCACCTCGCAGTTAAATGAAAGGCCTTCCCGCATGGGTTTTTTAACACAGACCTGGCTTCCTGTCAGCAATTTATTTATTTTTTATTTTTTTGAGGGCGAAAAAGAGTGGTTCGGTTAAAGGCCCACTGCACTACTTGTAGCTACTTGCGCCCTCTATATAACAAACAATGCCTAATCGGTGACCATTGGTCCCCCATGATCCTCTTTTTCTTATGTTAACTGAGAGCTGAGTTGATGAGATAACCACCTGTCCAGTGACCTTGCAGGGTGGTCTAATCCCTCCTGTAAACTACGGCAGATACGCTTTAATACACGAGGGCGGTTATACAACGTTAATTACGGTAAATGTTTCCAATGGAAGATGAATCTATACCGGTATTTTAAAAGGTTTTCATGGAGCTAATCAAGATCGGAAATGGGTAATGTTGTAAAGTCATTGTGTCCCACAAAGCAATCCTTACAACAACTCTTGCCTATTGTTTTGTGCAAAAATGCATGTGTGGCAAACGAGCGACCGTGCAGAGAGGCGTAGTAAGCAAGCAAAGTGTTAATCCTATGACAATGAGAGAATTAAATACACCAGTTTACGGTTATGGGCGCCATTTTGATTTACGAACAAACCAAATGACCTCTAGAGGTCAGTGGTTTATGCCTAAATTAAGATTGCACCCATGCAAATTATGATGACATCACTGCCTGCGCGCTGCCTTGTGCGCTCACATCATAATTTGCATGGGCGCAATCTTAATTTACGCATAAACCACTGACCTCTAGAGGTTATTTGGTTTGTTTACTCGTAAATTAAAGTGACGCCCATGTCTGCGCATGCGAACTGTTGTAACCGTAAACTGGTGTATAGGCAACAGGGGCTGGTTTCTCAAAACAAGTTCTATGTTCAAGGACATCCCATAGAAAGGCATGTTAATTCTATATTAGTAGCTCAGGTTTCAATGGGATGTCCAAGAAGTTCGACTTAGAACGGTTTTGAGAAACAGCCCCCTAGTTTCATATTCATATTTTCATATTCATATTCATATTTATTTCATTTCCAACAGAAAGGTAAACAAAGATATTACATTTTTGTTCATACATAATTCATTTTTTTTCAGGAAACTATACAAAAACTTTGCACATAAAATTATTTTAAGAAACTCTTAATTTCTGAACATAATGTTTCCTCTCTTTCTTATATTGCAGCCCTCTCTTTTTTCAACAATGTGAATCTACTATACGGTGTTTTAGCAGGACAGTTCTGCACCAATGATACATGCCAGAGTATGATGACTCCAGGCAATGTGTAAGTATATTTCTTTATTTGTTCATTTATACATTTTTAAGTTCTGAATACATAATGAGATCAGTATACATTAAAGATGCATAAAAGTGGGTCTTATAGAGAATTTGAAACTTGGTGTTTACCCAATAACAGGTGTTGCAGACCTGCCAACCAGTACGATTTAGTCGTATTTAGTATGATTTTTAGAAGCAAATGCGACAGTACGATTTTCCTCAATAAAATACGATTTTCAAAAAAAAAAAAAAAAAAAAAAGTATTTTTTTTTTTTTTAAATAATTTTGTTGTTGTTGGTATTGTGTGTGTGTGCCATTTTTAATGGCAAAATGCCCATTCTGTCCTATAAAGCATCTCACATCAGTAATTTGGGATGTTCATTGGTTCATCGAACACACCATAGTCGTGATAATCATGCATATTCACCCAATAATCCATAAAAAAAAATCTTCCTGTATGTAAGAACTGTAAGAGGCATTTCTCCGCGTAACGGTCCGCGTTTATTTTTAAGAATACAACTTTTGTCAGCAAAATACAACTTTTGGGATTAAAGAATACAGTTTTTGAACTCCAGAGGTTGGCAGGTCTGGTGTTGTCAATCATCGGGATTAGCCTCCCAAGTTGTATGATCGACCAACAAGCCTTTTGTAATGCTCTGTCTTTCCCTAATATGGTAAATTCCTTATCAGACATTAGAATCACCTGAAGACTCTCCGAGAGACAAGGTTTTTTTTCTTAAGTGGACTACAAGTTTGCTGTGTGCAGACTTTTAGACCTATTAATGAATTAATAAAATCTTTCGAGCTTATCTCAAATTTGCTCTTTAGCGTTTCAAAAATTCATAACTTTCTTATTTTCAATCAGAATTAGCTAAACTGACCTGTTCCTCTCATGTTTCTGCATCTACTTAAACCAATTTAAAACCAGTATGGAGACTGTGGACTTCCCCTTTAACATAATTTTTCTTTACATGAAATATGATTTTGTGTTCAGAATACGGCTTATGAGTTTACAGTAATGCTTTTCTTTTCTTTCTCTCTAGAATATACCAATGGCATGATGACAAGGGGAAGAAGATGAAATGCTCAGCACCTCAGTACATTGAGTTCGCCATGGTGAATGCGCAGAAACATATAGATGACGAGACTATATTCCCTACCAAATACGGTGAGTTTGTTTCCAGGGCAGATGTATCAAAAGGAAAGGTTGATCATGTAGAACATAAGTAATGGCATATACTGTCAGGTTTTGGAATCATCCAGATGCGTCATACAGAGATGCCAACTGTTCCGTTTTTGCCGTATTTGTTCTGTTTTTTCGCTATGAATACGGCAGTACTTTTTTTGTATGTTTTGTTACGTTTTTTTTTTTAGTGACGTTTTTCTTAATTTCTGATCATGGGCTTTGTGTCGTAAGTGTACTATTATGCACCTACATCTTCAAACGATGCACGCAGGATGTTGATACGGGCCCCAAACTGCAAACTGCGCACATTGCGAACAACCCACGTGTAATGTATGCACGTCGTGCTCTGATCCGGGTACGTATACGTGGTACTGCCGGTTTTTTTAAGCTGCTCAATTGGGCGATATGTTAAGTTGAGAGATTTTTTCAAAAATACTGTTTTTTGCTCTTAAGAATACTCTTTTTTGTTGACGAAGGTTGGCATCTCTGGTCATATCTGAGTGCATGAGCCTTGAGAGATCAGTCACTTTAAAAACCTAGCCAGATGAATGTTAATGAAATAATTTTGTATTCAATTTTGTATTCAATTTTGTATTTGTATTGAATACAAACTCATAGAGTGAAACAGGGGCTCTATTTTTGACTGGAATTAACCAAAAGTCCTTTTTGACTGGAATTAACCAAAAGTCCTACATCTGCTTACAAAATTTATAATCGTTATCTCTTACTGCTTGTTCAGACTTGATAAAACATCATCAAAAAATGTAACTGACTCTAATCAAGAGATAAGCCAATTTCTTATAATTTTCAGGATTTAAAAAAAATCACTGTACATACCAATAATTAAGTGCTGCATGATCAGCCTGTCCAGTTGCTTCCAGATTCTTTCATATTGTTATTGTATGACCTGAGAGTGTTTCACAAAGACTAAAGCTATGGTCACAAATCAGAGCAGCGACCGACCGATCAGTAGCCTGCTCGGTCGCTGCTGGAATTAGGCATCGCCCAGCGATTAGGTCGGTGCCCGGGCGGCGACCGCCCAGGCACCGAGCGTATTTTGGGCGGCGAGTGAAAAGTGAGCAGGCGCCGCCCAAATTTTAACTCCGCGCTAAAACTTCAGCGGCGACCGAGCGATGCCCTAAAAGCGAGCAGTGCCTGGGCGGCCGCCGCTCAGTGGCCGGGCAGCCGCCGGGCAGAATTGGTTAAAACTCGCCGCTCAGCCGCCGAGCAGCCTACTTTTAGGTAATGTGACCATAGCATAAGATCGACTTTAAGTTGGACTTAACTATGGCAGGCTGTTCATGCCACTGTTTGCTCTAACCATTATGATCTTAGATAATATATTTTCCTTCAATAATGAATTATCAAAAAATGTAAATTCTTGAAAATTGTGACCACAATTTACACATCCCTTGAGAAATCAATGCCAGGAAGGTTAGAGGAACTAGTGGCATGAATGGCCTGACATAGTGAAGTTCAATTTAAAGACGATCTTAGTCTTGGTGAAACACCCCCAGGGCCTGTAACATAAAATTTGACTTACAGGCAATCCTTACATTCTGTTGTATCTCCAATCTTGCTGCAATTAATCATATCTTAACATGCATTGTATCTATCTGTATTAAATATAAAATGAATTAGTAAGTTTAACATTATACAGTTACAATTAATTCGAAGGAAATAGTTAAATTGCAACTCTCTATGTTATAGGACTCAGAACTCATCTTTTCCTTTAAGTTTCCTATTCATTTTGCCTCTCCCACCCTGCAGGTAAAGTCTTCCCCTCTGATTTTGAGTCTGTGATCCAGCGTATCCTACGGCTCATGTTCCAGGTGCTGGAGCACATCTACTTTGCGCACTACGAGCAGATGACGCGGCTAGACCTCCACCACCACCTCAACACCATCTTCACCCACATGGTGCTCTATGCGCAGGAGTTCAAGCTGCTGGAGCAGAAGGAGATCTCCGGGTCCCTTGAAGACCTCAAGGAAGCGCTCCACATCAGCCTCTCCCTCTCCTCCTCCAATCCAGCCTCCTCCACCTCCTCGTCGACGTCCTCATCGACGACCACCACAACGGCATCCAATTCACAGTCGTCATCAAACTTAAACACGAATCCATGACGAAGATGACGATTAGTAGGGTGTGAGGGGTGATTTGTTGTTCGTTGGGGAGGATGTCTCTTATGTGGTTTGGCGCTTACTTGGCGAGAGTCACCGTGCCAGCTAGCAAAGTTTATAGTATACTAATAATTGTTTACCCCGAGAGGCTTCATCTGCTTCAGTGCTGTTCTTTCTGAGGGCCCTGCAACTTTTGTTATCCCAGCAATCGCCAGGAACCCATTTACACCTGGGTGGCGAGTGGCAATTGTGGATTGATGTTTTGCCAAAAGACGTGAGTGCCAGCGGCCCCTGATTGGAATGCTCAACCTTAGGATTGAGAGCCAAGTAAAAGAAGCACTATACTACACCACCACCAACATGCGATCATACATGCAGCATTTGAGCAGAGAGGGCATGAAGTACCCAGGTACACCTACGTAGCAGCGCAGGATTTGTTGCTGTTTGGTGCTTTACTTGGCAAGAGTCCTTGTGCTAGGAGTACTAGGGTCCCACACCTCCGGCTCTGCAGGTGAGAGTATGCAGTTCTACGAGCAGTGACTGCGTGTACAGGGTGTTGGTACACATACAGTATATACCGTTGCCTTCATGCAGTTCTACGAGCAGGGACTGCGTGTACAGAGTGTAGTACACATACAGTATGTACCGTTGCCTTTCGGGTATCGATCTCCTGCAGTGACTGCGTGTACAGGGTGTCGGTACACATACAGTATGTACCGTTGCCTTTCGGGTATCGATCTCCTGCAGTGTCTGCGTGTACAGGGTGTCGGTACCATACAGTATGTACCGTTGCCTTTCGGGTATCGCTCTCCTGCAGTTGGAATATATACTGTTTAAATTGTTAGTCGGGTAATGTGCGCTTCATCTACATGGCAATTTATCTTGCTTAAAGTTGTTACCTGTAATTTGGCTCTTTCATACAAAATACATTTTTAAATAATCAGCAGCGTTTGAGCTTATTGTGAGAACTAGCAGTGGAGTGGTGGCACAGTCTCTTTTGACCACAACTTCCAGGCACAAAATCTTAGCCTCGTTCAGGTCTGACGCCGCAAATCTGCCTTGTTTTTTGGAGATGACGCAAAATGCAAAACACCTCACATTTCTGCATCTCATAAGACAGAGCTCAGTGAATACGTGCAGGACTTTTGATGCGCCAGGGGCGCGTTTCACAAAACTTGTCATCAGTGACAAATGACAATTTGTGTTATAAGCTACTAAAATCCTTGCTTCTGATTGGTTATCAGCAGATTTGTCACTGATTTTTGTTATTTGTCATTGAAAAAAGGCTTTGTGAAACGCCCCCCAGATGCCAATCATTCATACGTTTTGAAAAACTGTGGACGTTTCGTTTGGCGATTTACCGCGTCGTATCTGAACGGATTACCACCTTCCGAGTACTGGATTGTTCCAATAAAACTGCATGGTCCTGTGTGCATTTATTACTTGAAATACTTACACTACACTGCATTGGTACAGTTTGTTGTGTTACCATCCGGGGTGTTTTATAAAGCTGTCTGTAAAGTTACTTATGACTTTACGAACGACTTATACCAGTATGAAAAGCCAAATGGGATGCTGAATCATTTTTAACTGCATCAACTAAAATTGAACTGTGCAGATGTAGATTAACATTCTTATTATAACAAACATTTTTAATGCAAAGTACTATATTTTTTTGCCATAATTTAATTGAGGTTATTGGAATTATAGTCACATTTTGTTAAAACATCAGGAAAAACTTTGGGCATCCTATCTGGTACTTTATATATTCAAGTCGTTCGTAAAGTCATGCGTAACTTTACAAACAGCTTTATGAAACACCCCCCTGTTAGCAGGAGCTCTTTTAGGATTCAGCGGTTGTTTTTTCTCACAATGATATTTAAGGATGTTATTTTATATGTCCAGGGCACCGTCTTACAAAGAGTTGATATCAATCGCAACTTATTTGCAATTGTTATCAATCGCAAGTTTGTACATAAGAGATAGGAGACTGCAAACTTGCGATTGATTGGAGGACTTACGATCGATTCGGATCAATCGCAACTCTTTGTAAGATGGGGTCCAGAGCTCTGTTTCAGTTCACCAGAGCTAAATCGCTCCCGGCTCCTGTGTATGTTTACGCTGCATTGTCATTATGAACATGCGCCCTCTATCGAGCCCAAAGAGACATCCTTCTTACGAACACGTCAATCCCTGACTACGCTTTCTCTGCAATAGCTGGGTGATATAGTGTGTGTATATGTGTGTTATATCACCTCCATATATTCTTCTATTTATTTATTTAACCATTTTACTCAGAAACAAGGGGGTATCTCCTCACCTCCCGATCAGGGCCGCTTGCAGAAAGAGTCACAATTATTATTCAAAACGGAGCTCTAAAAATCAAAACGGAGCTCTAAAAATCAAAATGCAACTCCTGAATGAATTTGTATTAAAGATGCTCAAGCTTGGGTATATAGTCGTTTGTGAAGTAGGCAACATGGTGAAGACTAAGCCAACAGGTATTACACTCCCGTACGGCCGACGTACGCTTAAAGGGACACTTGTACCCAGGGGAGCGTAAGACCCCTTGGCTCAGTGTGCTGCCCTCTATATACCCAAGCTTGGGCAACTTTAAAGACAGGGTATTCTACCGACGCTACCTCAGGTTTACGTGTACTGCCATCTGCTGCTCACAATGTCACAATGTGTTGACAGCAATGTCCCACAATGCATCACCAACTTCAGGACGCGTGCATGACGATGCTTGGTTACGGGAACCGGAAATCTCCTTAACAGAAAGATGGCGTATTTGAAAATACATTAGAGTAGTAGAAGCGATGTCGGTAATATACCCTGCCTTCAAAGTGTACCAATCACCAAAAATAGTTTGCTGTGTATGTTAGGGGTAACTTTCATGTCATTAAACTACAGTCAAACCTGTCTTAGTGGCCACCTGACCTCTCTATAAAGACCACCTGTCTATAGTGGTCATCCATACAGGGAAAAAATTACTTAAAAAATTTCAGGGGCTACTTTTCAAGCTTGCTTGCATGAAAATAACACTCTTTAATTTGTTTTGCATTGAACTCTGTGCAAACTTTTGGGGCTCTTTCATGACTTTCGGGGGCTCTTTTGGGCATTTCGGGGGCTAATTTGCCTCGAACCCTTGTATATTTTTTTTCCCTGCACCCATATTGCCTCCCTATAGATGGAAACGTATGTTGGGGAACCTGTCTAGAATGGCTAGCTGTTTACAGTGGTTACTTTTTATGTTCCCTGTGGGTGGCCTTAAAGCAAAATTGACTGTACATGTATATTCCACATACAAGATTCAAATAGTACTTCTATAAAAGAGATATTGCAAGTTTCTATATTTCTGTCAATAGGGACTTTTAGATTTGCACAACAACAACGTGGATTCAATTGCTACGATTGAGGTTCTTTTAATGCACTGCCTTGAATGGACATCACACGTATCAGTCCACGCAAATCTAAAAGTCCCTAATGTACTTGCGAGTAGGACAAGTTAACGCACCCTTACTCATTTGCATTAAATTTGGGCATGCCTGTGAGGTTTGATGTTACCCTCTTTAACTTCTTCAAACTCTTTAACCAGTATACCTTAGGACTACAGGTAGTCTTCTAAGTGCTCTATGCACACATTTTGATGGTTGGTACTCTTCTAGACTTTTGAGGTTTTTCTGTACGATGTCGTTGCTATCTGCAAGTGGCCCTGTAACTGTAAAGATTGAATTCTGATTTATATATTCAAGGAGAGGATGTAGTACATGTAGGTCATGTTATGTATTTATTTTTGTGGTGTTGCTAGAATTCATAACACCTTTTGATCGAGCTGAGCTATGGTCTAAATATTGAAACTGTTAGAAGTCTAGTCTCAAACTGTAGCTCTTTTGGCTTTACTTCATCTTCTTAAAGTTGTTGCAAATTTATTTTCAAGTTTACAGCTGCCATGCGTAAATGTCTAAATAAACGCCAGGATAGCTTAGCGAAAATGCAGTGCGCAAAAAGACGTGTCCAGAATTCAAAACGCATCATTGCTGTAAATCACAATTTTATCAAGTACAGTCAAACCTGCTTTAGTGACCAACTGTCTGCAAAGACCACATTTTTGTTTCCCTTGAAAATGGTTTCTTATTGAAACATGTGTTTGCCTTGGGCGGTCGCTATAGACAGGTTTGGCTTTTAGTAGAACAATGGAGCTGGAAAAAACGTGTACTATCTCCATTAGGCTTTATAATGTCAGCTACATTTTTGTTCAGATACATGTAGATATATAACAAAAAAAGAAACAGCACCAGCTATTATGCTTTATGCTTTTTCTGTTCTGGATGCGTTTTTTCGGGCCATTACTTTTTGTGTACCGGTAAGCTACCTAACCCAGAGAGCTACAGTATTGCCTTTAAATGTGTTCTTTTGTATAGTCTCTTTATTCTTTATGTTGAATACAATAAATTATATACAATACATAACATGAAGGTAAAAAAAATCACTGAATTATAAATTTCCTTTCCTTTGGATAAGAATGTTTATAGAAGCATTTGAATCTTCAAGTTTTCAATGCATTTAGAATTACAACCACTATTTTCACATACCATTTGGCAGTTACTTTGTTGCATTTCGTAGCTTTCTTTGGTACCAGTTCTTTAACCCTTACTGTACTGGGCTATTTTGAGCACCCTCTGACTGGGGGGGGGGGCCTGGGAGCCCCCCCCCCCCCCCCCTATGATCTCGGCCATCGATTATCCGATGAACACGAAAATTTGCATGTTTGTAGATATTTACGTAAGGAACAAGATGGCATAATTATTTTTTTCCGAATATGCACATTTTTGTCGTTAGCCTAATTAATTATTCAAAATGCGCTAATTTTATGCATTTTACAGAAAACGTGTCAAACTCCACTTTTTGAATGTTGAAACTCATTATTCATATGAAACTTCTTTTCTAACACAAACAAGTTATTTTAATGTAATTAATAATGATAATTTATGCAAATTTTGATGGATTTTTATTTTATTTTTTATTTTTTTGATGACATGCGCATACTAATTGTTATGTAACACCTTACAGGTATATTCGATTTCGACGAAAATGGTATCAATATGTGCGTAAGACTTGAGGGAAAAAAGTCATGAAACGACAATTCAAAATTCCAAGCGGTTGCGGCGGAATCTCCGAAAATGTCAAGGGGGGGGGGCCTCCCAGGCCCCCCCCCCAGTACAGTAAGGGTTAAACTCTTTATATGCCACATAAACAATCTCCATGTGCCACATGGTATATATCATGGAATAAATGTACCAATGGCTTCAAGATTATTTAAATGTTTCCAGTGCAAGATTAATGTATACTAGTATTAAATGGGTTGTCATGGAGCTAATTAAGACCGGAACTTGGTAATTTTTCAAACTGCTTTGTTTTGTGGACTTTGCAAACGCTTACAGCTGCATCGGGGCACCAACAAGCCCCTTGGAGATTGAGTTTTTGGTCACTTCCAAGCGTTAGGGATAACATTTTCAGAGAAGTTTCAATTTTGAAGAAAAAAAATTATGGACACTGTAAAAGAAATATACAAAATAATGATGTAAAATGGAAACTGAATATAACTTTCACAACAGTTGAGTACTTATCAACCATTTCGTAAAATATTTTATTTTAGATTATTATTAAAATATCTATAATATTCTTTATTGAGAATAGAAATTTTCTGGAAATGTCATTCTGTAAAACTTGGAGATTTGTTTATCTTGCCTAAACTAGGTCATGACATAGCAACAGTAAGCACATTGTATTCTAGTCGTAAACATGCTTCGACACAGATTAGGTTTAGAAAACGCAACTACTTTCGAGAAATCGCAAAACGCAATTTCAATAGCCTTGTATGTCACCTATAGAAATATGCGATTATTACAAAGATTTCTAAGAGACATACAATAGGATATTGAAATATCATGTGAGTTGATTATTTTAAGTAGTTGCAATCGTGTTAGATTAGATTAGATGAGAATTTTAAGTTTCCAATTACAGATCGGAGCAAACTCTTCAATCAAATTAAACTGCGTGTTACAATGATCTAAAAGACTAACCAATGAAATGTAAGATTTAATCTTCAAATGAAACATACTATTTTAGGTTTAACGTAGTCCTTACAATTTTGTACATTTAAACTAAACTGCTACCACTTGCTACATTACTTATAGAATTATTAGTATGCAAAAGTAATTTGATGCACACATGTTAGGCCTGGGTAAAAACTTTTAAAGGTCCTTTTGTTGTTGTAAAGTACCCATCTTAAGAAAAAAGTATAGAGAGTTCAATTTGTTAGTTCCTGCAATTTACTTAATGTCCGTTATGTCGGTGCCTTACAAAATTGTGTGCTTTTTTTGTCAAAGGTGTTGGACATTTGCTTCATGAACTTTTGATCCGGGAGGTACTCTGTTAAATACTGTGGCTTCATTACATGCTTACAAAAATATTTGTTTAGGGCAAGTATTGGCTGCAAGCCGGCAATCAAGGCACTGCAACAGTTGATTCATTTTGGTAATAATGATGATAATAATACTAACAATAATAATGATGATTATAAATAATAATGTTAATAATAATACAAATACAGCAAATATAGCAAATATCGGCTGCAATCTAGGCACTGCAACAATAGATTCCTTTAGATTATAGGGACATACATGTAGTTTGGCAATCATGAGGGCTATAGTTTAAATCATGACCCCATCCCCCCCCCCAAAAAAAAAAAAAAAAAAAAAAATAAATAAATAAATAAATTGACATGGTTTCTAAAGCTACATGCCACATGCAAATGTATTTAAAAATAAAAAAAGAATTGTAACCTATGTCCATTGGAGGAATAATTAGTTAAATTACAATTTCAAATATTTTGTTACAGCTTGTGTCTTATTGTGCATGTCAGGTATTGACTTCATATATAATGCTCATTTATCGCATCCTTATGAATCATGTGCTAAAAGACCTGCAATCCAGAGAATGTTTTCACTATTGCCTGGGCAGTGATCTAATGAACCAGGGGGTGTGTCACAAAGACTAAGAATGACTTAAGTTGGACTTAACTATGACAAGCCACTATTTTCTCTCATCATTTACCATGAGTGGCATTGGTTTCATGGTCACAAATCTACAGAATTTTCATTTTTTGAAAGTTCATTATTGAAGGAATTTTTTTTCTCTAAAGGTCATAAAAGAAAGCAATGGAGAAAGCAACCAGAATGGCCTGCCATAGTTAAGTCCAACTTAAAGTTGATCTTAGTCTTTGTGAAATGCCCCCCAGCAGTGAATCTTTCAGCTGCAGTTTTGACCAATCAGTGGCCTACAGTCCTGATAATACAGTACATTGTCTGTACAGAGCTAGGAGGGCATTAACTTAGTGTTATATATATATGAGACAACCCCCTTCTGTGTCCAAACAGACAAATTATGTAATTACTGCATTTCTGGTCTCATTTATGATGATATTGCTTTTGATTAGATATTTTTCATTCCCATATTAGTTAATTAGCCTTGAATGTTTAGTTCACTGTTTTATTTAGTTCTGCATGTTAAAGCGATACTGAACGTATGAACTCTCTGCTGGTACACTGTTCATTGCACAGCGCCATCTCTTGGTCAACTTGCCAATAGTGCGTAACCCAATACAGTCAAACCTGCTTTAGTGACCACCTGTCTACAAAGGCCACCTGTCTACAAAGACCACCTGTCTACAAAGGCCACATGTCTACAAAGGCCACATGTGTTGTTTCTCTTGAAAATTGTTTCTCATTGAATCATGTACTAAAGGAACCTATCTACAAAGACCACCTGTCTAAAAGGCCACTTTTTGTGTTTCCCTTGGGCGGTCGCTATAGACAGGTTTGACTGTACTTAATCCTGCTTCGTAGAGGATTAGAAGCGCAGAAAGTTATGGGACTATACTGCTACAGCTGACCCGAGATGATTTTGTGGTAGTACCTCCAGTAGGCCTACAGTGTGGCTTTAATTTGGAATGTTATTTTGATTGAAAGCCTGCATATGGATAGAAATAGCTAAACGTACTTAATTGGGTAAAATTGATAAAATGTAATGGAAATCTCTATTTATCTTGTGAATTGTAAATAGACAAAGAGGTTATACCATAGACTGGACAAATTAATATTTGTATGATTATCAAATAAATATCTTGAAATGGTATGTTATAAAAACATGCTTTGTGTCTTTCTCTGTTTTTTTGTATTTGTTTTACATGTGTTTCTATTGAATTCATGAAGTAAGCTCACAATATGAACATGACGGACAAAGAAAGAGGACAATTTGTCTACCACAGCAATTGTTGAGGGTAGAATGAGGAACTGTATATTTTTTTTGTCTTCTTTCTTTGTCCGTCATTCATGTTCATAGTGTCATCTTCATTAAATGTCTCGGTATTGGAGGTGTAAAATACTTAAAGGGGAAGTCCATCCTGATATACAAAAAACAGTATATCTTTTCAATATGAATAAATCATTGTTCATTATTTAGCAAAAAGTGGGAAATTCAATTTCACGTCTTTTAAGCATTATTTTCATTTTTTTTAAAGGTCAGAATTAAATTCACTACCCTTTTTCATTTTGTCAAAGCTTACGTTTATATAATTTCAGCTAATTTGTTTCTTTTTTTTAAATAAAAAAAAAGTCTCTCACTCTGACAGGTATCTCTGTCTTCACAATTGTAATACCTGGAAATGCAACACAATATAGTCACTCAATGGAACGCAATATATCACATTGATATATATATATATATATCACATTGATTGGGGGGGTTGAACGCGATCGGACCAAAATGGCAAAGGCCCTTCAGCATAAATACAGAGCCGATTTGTGATATAGGATTTCCCGGCTAGATTCGCGAGTTTGTCATTCGAATTAATTAACTTTGCATTTGAGTTAGCGCAGATCGGCACTGCCATGCCAATTATTGTTTAATTATCGTTATTTTATTTTATTTTGGATTTTAGTCGAATGGTTTCATAGATTTGTCATTTAATTGAGAAACTGCTCAACAAGCATTCAAATTAACTTTAACTTAACACCTATATATAGCTGTCATTCGTAATCGAAATATGTTTATTTAAGTTAAGGATATGTCACGAGGTAGAAATTCAACACATGTTTACATGCTCAAATTTTGTGACTGTATAGTCCCTACCCCAGTCACAATATTGTACCCTCTCACCATAATGATATGATAAATTTATGATGAAACACAAAAACAACTTACATACAAATTTACAAACATATTGAGACCATCAAGTCCGTAGGGGCAAGTCGTTTTTTCTTTCTTAACAATCAAAATTACATGCTGTTGAATATCAGATAAATCTAGGTATAATTATGTGTATAAATGTAAGAAAATAAAATATGATGAAATACGCATGAACAAATCTTGAAAGAAAAAGAATGAGCTAGAAGTAGCTGCAAGCTAGTGCTTTTAAAAAAAATCTTTATAATAGAAAAACTTATGTTAAACCCCTTTTTATCTCACTCAAAGTCCATATTTATTGCTATTTTTTTAATTGATTGATACAATTTTTTTAATTTTTTAATATTTTGTTTTATGCATGGGGATATTGAAAGGCCTTGTCCTCCCAGACAAGGATAAAAAGCTTATTCAGTAGGCCACCTTTATGGACAATACTTTAAAATAATGCTGTCATTGTTGCAATGTCAGGAATGCTATTATTACCTCTTTGATAATCCACGTATTTGCCAAAAGTATTCGCTCAATGAAGGGAGGGTCGGATTTTTTTCTTCAATTCATTAATGATGCCATGTCTGAAAGAGCTGAGTAGTTGGTTACGTAACTATTCAAAAATTGCAGGTGCAAGCTATTGAAAAGCCAAGCTTGCTTTATTCATTGGTGCCCTTTTGTAGAATTCGTAGCGTATACTAAACTGAATAGACCCGTGTTCTATTCATTATGCTATGTCAGGGCAGTGACTTATTGTCATATCACTTTAAGTTAAAGTCAGTAGTTTGCAGAATAAATGAAAATAACATAAAACCTCCCTAATATATCAGTAATATCAGTAACTGAAAGAAAAAAATAAGGGCAATCTTGATAACATCGGACTACAAAAATAATAATAAATATGCCTCCCGAAAGCGTGAAATCAGTAAATCGGCATATTTTGTAAAGTCATTAACATGCAGAAAGTGTTAACAACAACAAACGAACCAGAGAATAGCACTGAGGCAAAGTGGTCTTGTGGATAAGACTGATCGCTTCACAATGCAATGTATCCGGTTCGACTCCCAGCTTCTCCTTTTTTTTTTTATAATTATTATTTTTCTTCATCCCATGATATTGACTTTCCATCTCTTTTTTAAAGGGGACAACCCCCCCCCCACCCCCACCTCCTAATTAAAGGAGTAAATGACATGTGATAATCTTCTCTTTTTTTTTAAGAGCGACTTTTTGAATTACTTAGTCGTTAGAATACATCTTTTGCTACATCTACAACAATAAGTATCAATATGAAAAAATACATAGAGATTGGCAGTGTGACACATTTAGTCTAGTGGATAGGCAATTGCCTGGTGTCTGTAAGGTATCGGGTTCGACACCCAGCTAGTGTTTTTTTTTTTAATCTTTGAAAAAGAAAAACGTCTTTTGCTACATCTACACGATAAGTATCAATATGAAAAATACATAGAGATTGGCAGTGTGACACATTTAGTCTAGTGGATGGGCAATTGCCTGGTGTCTGTAAGGTATCGGGTTCGACACCCAGCAAGTGTTTTTGTTTTAAGCTTTGAAAAAGAAAAACGTCTTTTGCTACATCTACACGATAAGTATCAATATACAAAAAATACATAGAGATTGGCAGTGCGACACCATGGTCTATTGGATAGGCAATTGCCTGGTAACTGGAAGGTATCGGGTTCGACACACAGCAAGTGCTTTAAAAAAAATCTTTATAATAGAAAAACTTATGTTAAACCCCTTTTTATCTCACTCAAAGTCCATATTTATTGCTATTTTTTTAATTGATTGATACAATTTTTTAATTTTTTTTTAATTTTTTTTTTGGTGACGGTCGTCAGCTAGCTGGCGGTCGTCAGCTAGCTGAAATCGGACACCTCTGCTTCTGCTAATGTTACCCCCCAAGATCGTCATACTATCAAACAGCTTCGCAACAACAAAGAGTATGTGATCAAATCTGCCGACAAGGGTGGAGCCATTGTAGTATGGAGACGTGATTTATATGTTCAGGAAGCAATGCGACAGTTGTCTAACGACGAGTTCTACTCAAGACTGGAAACCGATCCTACTCCTGATCAACAAGACAACATCTCTAGGACCGTTAAAGAACTCATACATGCAGGAGCTTTACCCTCGAATGCTGCCAATCTCATCCAAGATAACCCGCAATGTGCTACTTTCTATCTCCTCCCGAAGATCCACAAAGTTGATAATCCTGGACGTCCTATCGTTTCCACCATCAACTGCCCTACAGAGCTAATTAGCCAGTTTTTAGACATAGAGCGTCATGATTCGTAACGTCACATGCGAGACACAGAGAGCCACATAGCATTTACGCCTTTCCATGATATCCATGTGATTTTTTCAGCCAATTATTTGTGTTTTACAAGAGAAAATCTTTCCATCTATTTATAATTTTTCCATAATTATCAGTTGTGAATTTTCTTCGGGTGACTACTTTAAACGAATCAATCATAGCAGCTTATGCACTGGTTGAACGGCAAAAAATTGTGCTTTACACTAACATTTTTTCAGGGCAGCCACGTTATTTCTGCAAGAATTTGATGGATCCTTCAAAACAATGCTGCGAATTACATGGTTATTTACGTCGTGGTTTTTATTTTGAAATGGAATTGTGCACAGTCGATTTTCTTGCTATTCAAAAATTTGACCCAAAAGAAACTACCACCATGGTATTACCGTGGTACTACTATGATACAGACAGTATTGCGAAATAATGGCCGGCACGATTTTTCAAAATTCAGCACACTAAATTTCAAATCAATTTCAAATTTGGGCCCCCGCCCCTAAGAAATCCTGGATCTGCGTCTGTGTAGTACCATGATATATGTATTGTGGCCAAAATACCGTGTACCGTGGTACTTTTTTTTTTTTATAAGGGAACCTTTATTGAAAAGAAGTCACAGTCACAGTAGGTATAGCACACCAAAAATAATTACAACAAACACATTTTATTTGATGATTGCAAATGATCAAGCTTTATGAAACCTTCAAAAAACAAAAAACAGAATTGAAATCGGTCAATGCGTTGTGATTTTATCCCATTTTTTTTATAACGCAAAATTACCGAAAAACCTGCCAGAAATGGTCAAATTGGCAAAAATGGCAAAATTCGACAAAGTTGACAACTTTGATGATTGCAAATGATCAAGCTTTATGAAACCTTCAAAAAACAAAAAACAGAATTGAAATCGGTCAATGCGTTGTGATTTTATCCCATTTTTTTTATAACGCAAAATTACCGAAAAACCTGCCAGAAATGGTCAAATTGGCAAAAATGGCAAAATTCGACAAAGTTGACAACTTAATACATCACTTTCTTGGACACAAATAATAAATTAAATTATCAGACACTAAAATATCATCTTTGTGGTAAAAAATACAAAAAAGAAAATTCATATATCTATTACCGTTTTGAAAACAAAAGCCAACAAAATAAGTCATTTTTGCCATTTTTGCGAATCTGCAGATATGAAAAAGTTGTGAAAATAACTAAGTCCGCCTAATTAATATGCGCATATGTAATCAAATCAAAACCGAACATGATACATCAATGAAACCTATGTATATCAGACAGGTATGAAAATATATTTCATTTGAAATATTAAAAAATCATGAATATTCATCAAATATGCAAATTAGGTCATTTCAGCTAATTATATATTCGCGCACTCATTATGCAAATTAGGAAAGTCAAACTGTTTTGGGGGGGCATTTTTTAAATCATATATTCATAGATCATATTTACACCAAATATTAACCTTAAATTCCAAATATTTTTGCAATGCCAAAAAATATGGCGATGGAAATTACTTGGATCACCGTCACAGCTATTTCCTCATGTGTTTCACAAATTATTCAGAAAAACCGATCATATGATAAGAATCTGTAGACTTTCAGCTAAATTAAAGTATATTTGGCTATTTAAAAGATGTCAGATTTGAGGAAGTATGACGATTTTCCGAGACACCATTCAACAGGCCATAACATTCCACAGGGACTGAATTTCAGAGTACCAAAAAGTTTGGTGACCCCAGTACAGTAAATTGATTCAATGAGTGAAACATATGAGGATATTGCATTTTTGTAGGGGAGTTTTATACATTGAGGTGCATTTTCACCACGCAGACGGAATAGCAGCGCGAGTCAATGGGCGATCAGCGGGCCATGTCACACATGGCTGAAAAGACAATATTCTAATTAAATAAGTTAACATATATCCCACATGCGTATAACAATGAAACTACACAGAATTGTAGATAAAGGTATGCTTGAAATATATGTGAAATAAAAATTTAAAAATATTGTTTATTTTGTTTAAATAAATTTACAAAAATTGCTATTTCTACCAACTGACTGCTGTTGTGTGTGTGTGTGTTCGTGGGGCAGACTGTGTGCACAGGCAGTATGATCACCCTAGTCACAGCTAAAAGATGATACATCTTGTATTTACAAATAAAAATGCAACATATAAAATACATACAATTATTACAAATAGTACAATGTGAAATGGGAAAATGTAAAATTAAGACATTCAGTATAACATTCTTTGGACCTCTGAAGGGAGTTCTATTTTCTCAAGTGGTTATTGTGGAATAAGTGGAACATAATGATCACGAGGGAATTGATATCACGTGACGAGCTCTGGACCAATCATATCTCGGTATACGTCTAAGCTATCTAATATTACCTGTTATTCATTTAATATTAGCAGCTAATATACAAAACACATTTCAATTTTCTAACCGGCAAATACACTTGCATCACGAAAGCCAATAAACAAAGTGCATTCTTGCATTGTTAACATATAAGAGTCACAGAAGTAACAATAAAAATCACACAGACTGCGGCAAGCTTCATAATGTGGTCGGCGTATATATACACAAATAAAAATAATGTCGATTTATGAAAGGCCTTAGTAAACTATGATGACATTGTAGCATAATGTCAAAGCACCATATACATATAAAAGCGATATATACATGCAGAACAAATGTATACAAAAATGGACTTGTGCACATATTTGATATTAGGGGCGTACTTGAAATAAAAACCAAAAAATACGCTGTTGTGTGTGTATATATATATATATATATACACATATATAAAATATGTGCACAAGTCCATTTTTGTATATATTTGTTCTGCATGTCATCATAGTCATCTAAGGCTATATATAGCCTTAGATGACTATGATGACATTGTAGCGTAATGTCAAAGTACCATATACATATGAAAGCGATATAAACATGCAGAACAAATGTACAGAACATTTTCTAATGCACATATTTGATATTAGGCCTACTTGAAATAAAAAAAAACAGTGTCACTTTTAAGTTTTAGTCAGGAAACATCTTTTGCGCAACTGAGAAACCACTAGTTCCCCATAAATAAAAAGACAGCGTTATATCTATAGCTCGAATGTTAAAACAGAAGTTCTCAGTTTTTTTAATAAGAATACCATAGACAGCTTTACAAATATGTTTGAATTCAAGGATGAATATTTCCTTGGCACCTGGTGACGAGGTTTTGCATTAACCTATTATAAATGAATAAACTATTATAATTGGAATTCAGACTGCATACAGTACGTGTTGCTATGTTAAGCAATCCTCGGGCAAGTGTTTAGGTTATCAAAAAAAAGTATGCCTAGAATATGAATATGTCAGCAAACCGGTCTATTATAGCTCGTAGAACACTCATTCTGTCACTTTTGAACTGCTGTCATTACTTGAAATTACTAGTTTTACTACTACATTGGATTATTTTTAAGGAAATTAGAAATAAGTATGTTATGTTTATGGCTATAGCCAAAACACTCTTGTGGATGCGGGCATCGAAATTGAAATTATGCCTTACACAAGTCAACTTCAGAATATGCAGAACCAATTTAAACAAAAGAAATTATACTTGAAGGTAATGTCCCATTTGCAGGCCAACAAAATGAAAAGGTTAAATTCAAACGGCATTTAAAAGATAATACTAATGTAGAACTTCCCTAAAAAAAAGGGGGGGGGGGGGCTTGAAAATGTCTTTAAGTGGGAAAATAACGACTATTAATTGTCGAAATGACTTAAGAGCTATAGAGCCAGTAAGTAAGAGTCTGATTTTCAGACCATTGTACCGAATGGTACGTTTCGTGCTGCGCAAAGATATAATCAGTTTAATAGTCAGTCACTCAATCATGTCTGACAGTGAAGTCTAGCAATTAGTAAACGGGTTTCCTTGCATAATTTGAATATTAGGACACTGCTAACGTTTAAATTTCACAGATAGGACAACATGACATATTCATTATTCCTGCAAAGTTCTACAGAATTTGATGCTGGCTGCAAAAGGGACATAGTATCTTTAAACACTGACTTATTGAACTTTAAGTCTTTCAAAACAAAGTGCATAGCTAATGGTCTTCCAGTCATACGTAATACAAAAATAGCCTCTAGTGATTTCAAGTTTTAGCTTCTACTGAATAGGCCATTTTCATGTAACCAAATTTAGTGCATAAATATCGGTGCCATGTTACAAGTTATTTCATCCACATGTTACGAATAATTGTATTACAATAGTCAGAATGAGAATGCATATGTTCCATGCTGTTAGATAGGACAAGCCATAATGTTTGTCCTACCTAGTAATAATTAATGTATGCAACTCGCATTCCGACTATTAAAATACAATTATTCGTAGCATGTGAATAGAATATTTTGTTAAATGGGACTTGACAAATATTAGAAATCGTTATATTTATGGATATTTCAGCCGTCTCTGAACCGATTATGATCAAACAAAGATGATTTTGTCATTTTTAATTGTATGTTCTTTCAAATTTGACACTCAGTTTTTCATTATCTCACAACAGAAATTATTTTGTGTAGCGCCCTCTGCAACAAAACTCGCTATCCCTTTAAATTACGAAAATGGTCTAATCAAATTGTACTCTTGGAGTATCGTCGATTTGGATGTGTTCATGATCAACAGAGTTCTGTGTTTCATCAAGGCTATAAGCCTTGTTATCATGGCTATTCCCGTTCGCCTTGTAGCCTGAAATGATAAAAGAAAATGTGATAATTAAAATGATACCGGAGTATTGGCTCAGTCAGTAGAGCGTCCGCCTCACAACCGGGAGGTCGTGGGTTCGAACCCCGGCCGCGTCATACCAAAAGACGTTACAAGATGGGAGTTGTTGCTACCTTGTTTGGCGTTCAACAATAAGGGATAGAGGAACGTTATTATTATTGATAACTTATATTGCGCAATTACCAGACATATGTATTTAAATTATACTCAACTACGTAAATTTATCTCTGCCCAAATTTCGAATGAAATTGGTGGTCAACGTAATGTCAGGTTGAATATATTTTCCATGCAACCACGCTTGATGAAAACAACTGAACACTATTTTTATCAAAAACTTAGGCAAATGCTTTAAAAAAATTATAGTGCTAACTGGTTAGTCATCCGTGGTCGCATTTTCATGACCAACTTATCAAACTAAAAACAATGTTATATGAACTATCATATCATTATTATAATTATATATTTCAACAATTTTACTTAGTTAATGTATGATATTTTGGCTAGAATCCGGATGCCTTTTATAGACTCCCACTGTTCATTTTCCCCCTAATGGTTTTGGGCAGTAAAGGTTCTATCGCGGGGTGATGGGGGTCGCAAAACCCCTCCTTAAGATTTTTTTTATTTTCAAACTGCCTCTTCCATCAAAGCAAAAATATAGATTATAAATTACTTTCAGTGAGGCCCATGGATAAAATAAATGCAAGCTCCCCTTCCCCAAGCGCCCCCCCCCCATCAACAACAACAAATCTAGGACCGCTCCTGATTAAAAGATTAAAAGATTGAAACAAAATACTTACCAGGTGGTGGTCGTACCGGAGAAGCGTCGATGACCGAATCATCCTCCCAGCCATTACCGTAGCTTGCCAGAGGATAAGCCGGCTCGCCATGCTTCGGAATATCCAAACCTAGGATTATATATATAACATTTAAAACAAATTAATATAATTCTAACAACTATGACATATGGATCAGAAACATGGTCATTGACAAAGGATCTAGAACAGATTAGCTTGTGACTACTCAACGAGCTATGGAGAGAAAGATGTCGCATTTATCTCTGCGAGACAAAATCAATCACAGAGTCATACGCCAGAAAACAAAGGTTAAAGACATCATGGAGAAAGTCAGAGAATCCAAGTGGAGATGGGCTGGGTATGTAGCAAGACTTCAGGACAATAGATGGGCAAATCGTTTAACAGAATGGCAACCAAGGATGATGAAAGAGAAGAAGAGGAAGGCAGAAGAGAAGATGGAGAGATGACCTTACATCATACATGCCGCTTGGACAAGGACAGCTAGAGACAGAAGAGAATGGAAATGTTATGAGGAGGGCTTTACCCAACGTCTGGCTGAACTATAGCCTGATAGATAGATAGAAGAATATAATTCATCCTATTTTATCTGTTTTAGTTTGATGGGATTTGATTTGAGTTATGCGTTTTTTGTTAGACTTTTTGTTTTACTAATAGGGATTGAGTAACTTTGTCTCAGATTCTGAAACTAAATTATGGATTTAGTTCGTGCTGCAATGATAATTATAAACATTTAGGGCAGTCAGGAACCCCATGATTTTTAAAAGTCGATCGCCTGTCTGATTATCAAGATATTTATGATTGAAAATCGAAATTTCATTTGTTGTTTTCCGAACGGTTTTCATAACACTACAGTCTATTGGGGGAAATGAGTATGGTAAAAACCAGTCACTCAAAGATTTTAAGTTTTTTGAGGCACTTCGGGGTCATTTTGAAGCGCAATTGTTCAGGGATTCAATATTACACCATATCAAAGTCACTGATACCACGTAGGGCCATGCATCTCAGATTTAAGATTGTTAAACGACGCCTTTAAGAATAATTCTTAAGCCAACACATCTCACCTAACTTATTCTATTTCGGATCAACCCTATATCGATCAACCCTGAGTATTGAAGAACAAAAATCTATAAACTAAGTTGAAACGAATTTTGTTATCCTTTCTCTCTCGAACCAACCCTGAGAATTTACAAACATTATTTCCATAATTATACAAACTAAATGACTAGGAATCTTTCTTTCTGACTCGGATAACCCCGAGTATTGACAGACATTTTCTCTATTAGCAAAACTATTAAATTTGAAAGAATCTTTCTTTTCAATCTTATATTATCCCTGAGTATTGACAAACATTCTCTTCACAATTAGAAAAAAACTACGTAACTGTGAACGATTCTTTATTTCTATCTGGTATCAACATGTTCCATCCTGAGTATTGACAAAAAATCACTCTAGCTATTATAAAAGCTTAGTGTGAACGAGCCTTTCTTTCTTTCTCGGTTTAATGCGGAGTCTTTACAAACATAGGCTTGGGGGTGTTTCACAAAACTTGTCATCAGTGATAAATGACAGTTTGTGTTACAAGCTACTGAAATCCTTGCTTCTGATTGGTTATCAGCAGATTTGTCACTGATATTTGTCATTTGTCATTGAAGAAAGGCTTTGTGAAACGGGTCCCGGGTGTGAACTTACCTTTCTTCTCTATCTCGGGGTCAACTCGGAGAATTTTCAGACATCTAAAGATTCCAAACATGAAGAAAGAGAGAAGAGCGGTCCACGCGAATATCGCCAAGACTCCGAGGAGATTCCAAGCAAAATGCTACAAAGATAGGTATGGAAATCACAAAATTAATGTGAGCTATCTACATTGCTTTTTGAACTAAATATAACTATTCCTATATTCAATAATACAAATATTATTGATGATTAAAATATTTATAATAGTGATAATAATGATAATATAAATTATACTAAAAATTATAATAATAATTTTAACAACAGTTATAATGACAATAATAACAATTAAAAAAATAACACGTGTAACATAAATTATATTAATCAGAATAACAAAATAAATAGAACAATAATGATACAATTTATAACAAATGAATAAATAAATAATCTAAAGCGAGAAGCGGGAAAAAGAGAGAAGGAAGAAGAAGAAGAAGTAGTAGTACAAGAAGAAGAAGAAGAGGAATAAGGAGAAGAAGAAGAAGAAGAAGAAGAAGAAGAAGAAGAAGAAAAAAGGAAATAAGAAGAGGAGGAAGAAGAAGAAAAAGAAAAAACATCCACCTACCATCCATGGCACCCTGCTTGTGATGTTGAAGAGGATTCCATCATTCATGTCAAAGATAGGGACAGCTAAAACTCCCCAGAAACCACCTCCTAGGTGTACTGCAAAGTCAAGGTTCAAAGTTTAAAGTTCAAAGTTCGGTTTATTTTCATCTTTCACTTTTCATGTTACACATTGTCAGTTTTTGTTCACAAGAATAATGATGGTATGAATAATACACAGTACAGGTATTATCAATAAATATAAGTACATGGAATACATTAGATCACTTCGGTTTGCTTGTAGTTACTTGTAAAATAAGGACTACGTCAAGATTGGAAATGAGGATATGAAAGAGCATAAGGTAAAAGAAGAAGAAGAAGAAGAAGAAGAAGAAGAAAAAATAACAACTTGAATACTGAAGTATAGGCCTAATGGTAGTAACAAAAATAGTAGAAGAAGTAATGATATTACAAGAGAAGTAGTTGGCGTAGTAGTAGAAATAGAAGTAGTAAGAGAAGAAGAAGAAGAAAAACAAGAAGTAGGAGTAGTAGTAGAAGAAAGAATCAGTAACAAGAAGCAGAAGAATAAGTAAAAGAAGGAATGTAAGAACAAAAAGAAGAAGAGAAAAAAGAACAAGGAGAAAAAGAAGAAGAAGAAGAAGAAAAGGAAGAAACAACTGTCTTCTTTATTTTTAGTTACCGGCTACAGCGTCCAGTGGATCATCTATTCGCATCCGGATGACTGCTGAACTCCATAGAATATAAGTAACACCAGCTATCGTTCCTATGACCGCTGCTCCCCAAGCATGAACCACATTACATCCTGCACATATGGCCACCTGAAAAGGGGAAGAACGCAGCGAAATGATTATGAAAATTCATATCCAGACATGGATAAGTTTCACACGGATTATTATATTGAGAGATAATAGTTACGTCATCGGAAGTTGCTTCTGATTAATCAGGCATTACATGAAGCCATACAATAGCTCTCATAGAGATTGTACGAGGGATGGGTATATTTGGAGCAACATGGTTCATCCTGTGTTCCATCTCGGTTACGCGTAGAAGGGCGTGTCACCCCGGCCCCCCACTCCGGGGTCAGAATGACCGCATGCGTGTTACCAAAATGTCCAGTAAAGGGGTACTTTTCGTGCGACAAAGTCCGGCCCGAGAATTGTAAAAAAAGGGGGTGTATTTGACTTTTCACCGGAGTATTCTTTAAAAAGGGGGTGTTTTTTCTTTTTTCTCTCTCATCTCTTTGGACTCCTGAGAAATTATTCCGAATTTAGGGGGGTACATTGAGCATTTTTCCGAATTTAGGGGGGTCTCCTAGGCAGGAAAAGCCCGCGAAAAGCCCGCGAAAGGGGGGTTCGGAAATGTTGGCAGTCCTCAGATAGGGGGTGCTTTCAAAAAAAGGGAACAAGCCTAGGCGTACCCTAAATAACACTGAGTGGGGGGGGGGGGGGGCGGGCGTGTCACAACTATTACTCTCAATAAGATATGAAATTATTATGTGCCTTTATTTTTTCGATAATATTTTATTATATTTTCTTACAACACAGAGTACTGTCAATACACGTAAGACTTTCGTTGTTGTAGCAGTTGCCAATCCATTTTCCCGTTGTTAAAAAAACGCGGCTTACTTAAATTCTTCTAACTTCATAGCTTGTTTCATACTGACCATTCCAGTAAGACCGCCGTTGATGGTTGTTAACAACGACCAGTAGCTCCCGCTGAAACCAACGCGGCGGCAAATCATAGCCGTGAGGGCGGCAAAAGCGCCAGAAATGATGGTATTGACGATAGCAAGGGCAACCACCTCCCCGTCTCCTTCCCCGGATATCCTTCCTTGAGAGCCGCCGTTGAACGCAAAGAAGCCAAAGAATAGGATAAAACCGCCAAGTGAAACCATCTAAATTGACATGAAAGAAGCATTAAATAAATATGGCCATTACCATAAGCGTTGGCAAGCATTTTAATATGCTGTCTGAAACTGGGTTGTAAATGCACCTCATGAGCAGTCATTAAGATGGATTACTTTGTTTGGAATGAAAACTCGTTATAATTAATAATCCACTCTTAAAAGTGTTAGTGGATTTAATTCTAAAGGAGATAATACCAATCATGGCCCCTAAAAAGAATTAAATTTTACTGCTCCGCATTAAGAGAGTACTTGGAAATGGCGTGTGATAGATAATTATGCCAACGAAGACGAAGAAAAGGGAATAGGAGAAGGAGAAAAAAACAAAAAACAAGAAGAAGATGGAGATGAAGGCGAAAATGAAGTGGAAGAAGAATAGTGAGATCCTAGCTGAACAAGAAAAGAAAGAGCAAGAGCAATATAAGAAGAGAAAAAAGAAGGAAAAAAAGAAGAAAAAGAAGTAGAAGAATTTCCTATCCTCTGCTTATTGAGACTATTTGGAAATGATACGATAGATAATTCTGCAAACGTACAGGTACAGTATGCCCGGCAATAACGACCAGTTTCCCATCCTCGTCGTAGCGGCCGATACGAGGACCCAAGATGGTCGCTCCGACCAAAGCAGCTGTGCCTCCGACACAGTGACGACACCGCTACCTGCAAAATCCTAAATAAATAAAGATAGAAGAATTGCTGAGAAATTAACAAAATAGCAAGGAATAATTTCCTCATATAAGCGCCAATAATTGTAGGAACATACGAAGTCATTATAGAGGACCATACAAGGTTTCAAGATGGTGCCAAGATGCAAAGTCCTGTAAGAATAAAATTAAAGATTTGGTAAGATATATTTAAGGAAATTACAAGAAACTGACCTTCTGTGTAACCGAAAACAGTTCCAAGACCACAATGATGTCAATAGTAGTGGTAGTATACTTAAAGATATAATTACCAAGTACAAATAGCTCCTAATAGGCCTATTGAAATTTCTCCATCGATCACTTTACCTTAAATGCCAAATAAGTTCCATCGCCGATCTCTATTCCACTGTTTCCAAGCCAACCATCGGATGACCACGCCCAGTGAGTCACCACAGGGTAGATGAATCCTGAAGGCAAAAATAAAACAGACCACGTACTTCAAGTTAAGAACACTTTGGCACGTTTGATGAAGGACGGTAAATTCAAAATATTTTCTTTACATGTTATTGTTAATTCATACCAAAAAGGCCGACACCAGTCCGATGACAGACCAAACAAAGATTGTATTACCGAAAATGACCCTGAATTGGTCAGTTTGAATTAGTGTGGAGTCGATTTGGCTTACCAAGTAAAGAAACATATCGAAAATCCCTGAAAGTATCAACAATCATGACAAAAGTGATTAACATTTATTAAGGGGAAATTATTTTAGCAGTATTGCTAACTATAGCGGTGTCCTGTTACCAAAGCATGATTTCCAATGTGTATTGTATTATGATCAAGATCGTCTACGATTTGAAGCCCATACAGCTTTTATTCTGACTAGAAGGTAGGCTTCAATGCAGTTAGATTCCGGTTTTTATAGCATTCTCATTAATATTTATCTACATCAGAAAGATGAGGTTATTTATTTATATATCTACTATAATTAATAATAATTATCCTTGCTTATATAGCGCCTAACACTTACTTTATCAGAAGTCTCTAAACGCTCTACAATAATGCAGCATAATTACCCTGGCTTTAGCAGTGCAGCTGCTACGCGCGGTGCGTTTCGAGGAATAAATTCCTACCAGGTACCCATTTACTTCACCTGGGTGGAGTGTGGCAAATGTAGATCAATGTCTTGCCAAAGGACACTATTGCGGCGGCGGGACTCGAACCGCGGACCTTGTGATCGACAGTCCGGGGACGTATCTACTCGACCACAACACCTCTGTCATTCTCTCTTCAAAATCGGATAGTAGGCGGAAGATCGTATAGTGTGCGATGGGCTTTAAATGATATAAGAATTAAGGTATTACACAAACACATACGACTGTATACCTGTTATTAGTGACGAATACATGAAGTAGGCTGCGAACTCGGTTCGCTCCGCCATCGCGCCGGAGACGATTGTGGCAGCCGTGGCGGCGAACACGAAATGGAAGAAGAAATGCGAATAGTCGGATGGAACCATGTCTTCGAAAAAGAAATTCCTATAGCCGATGAAAGGATTGGATGATTTTCCGAAAGCGAAGGCGTATCCAACACCCCAGTAGGCCACCGCCCCTATGCCTGTATGGATAGAAATAGAAAAACATAACGTGAGAAACTAAGATCTTGGCGTTTTAGTTCCATTCAATTCAATTCTTATTTCATTTCCAACAGAAAGATAAACAAAGGTATTACTTTTTTTTTCATACATAATTCATTTTTTCTTGGTAATTATACAAATACTCTTTGCACATAATAATAATAATTATAATAATAATCCGTTTTTTTACAAGAAATTCTTAATTTCTGATTAATTACAAATTTCAAATTAGTTACATTTAATATGGATGTTTTTCCTTTTCTTTTATCCTCTTACAGATGTGTTTTATTTCAAATACTGATCATTATATATTAAAATCAATTTACATTTTAAACATAAGATAAAAGACAAAAGTAAGTAAATGCATGGTTATAACCTTACGTGTCTTGAATAATTCGTTGTGTGTTTCGTTAATAAAACGCTTTACTTATTTCCTATATGATATATTAGTTTTTAATTGAAATGAATAAACAGACTTTTACTATTATACTCTTTCAATAGGATAGCTCTCGCTAAATCTTCATTTTCAAAGCTAGGCAAAATTCTGACAAATCGAACAATGAGTATGAGGACCAGAATAAGAGTACTGAATTGTTACATCTACCCGGTACCTAAGTATAGTAGTGAAACATGGACTTTAGCCTCTGATACTAAAAAGCGTTTGGAAAGTTGCGAAATGTGGTTTTAAGAAGAATGATGAAAATCCCCTGGGGGGTGTTTCATAAAGAGTTCGTAAAGTTATACGCATGACTTTACGAACGACTTGTATATGAGTGCCAGAGAGAATGCCCAAAGTTTTTTCTGATATTTCCAATAACTTCAATTAAATTATGGCAAAAAATATAATTTGCATTAAAAATGTTTGTTATAATAAGAATGTTAATCTACATCTGCACAGTTCAACTCTAGCTGATGCAGTTAATAATGATTGAGCATCCCATTTGGCTTTTCATATACAAGTCGTTCGTAAAGTCATGCGTAACTTTACAAATAGCTTTATGAAACACCCCCCTGGACTGACAAAGTTATTAATGAGGGAGTTCTTACACGAGCTGGAGTGCAAAGGAAAATGATACGTGAGATGTTGATTAGGCAGTTGAAGTTCATGGGTCACATTACACGTAAAGAAGGCCTACGGAGAATCTTGCTTTGACAGGGAAAATTGTGAGAAGAAGGAGTAGGGGAAGAAGGAGGATACTTTGGATGGACAGTCTGCAGACATTGTTGGAAGAGAGAGGAATGAAAGAATTGGGAGTGGTACTAATGCAGAAGGCTAGGAACTGACGGTTGTGGAACAGCATGATCGCCAAAGTCAAACGATATGGCACTTAGAGAGAGAGAAACTCTTTACCATCATATAGAATTTGGGTATACATTATGTATATTACGCATTTGCTTAAAGGTAACATGAAGATTATCACGAAGTTTTCTTTTTCTTCAATATAATAACCTATAACTAATGCTTTTTCATTAATATCTATTTGCTCATGAAAGTAATTAAAAAATAAGTTTTCAATAATTCCCCCCCCCCCCCCAAAAAAAAAAAAAAAAAAAAAAAAAAAAAATCGAACATTTTAATCAAACATGAAAAGTTTTTTTCTGTTTTTTTTAACAACATATATCGCACTGGTCATTGTCTTTTATACGCCATCTGCAAATATTATGTTTTGATGGAAAGATATTATGCAATACCTTAAAATTAACTTGCTTTATCCTTCTCTCTCCCATTTGTTGAAATGTAAAATTGAATACTTTCTGCCAATTAAAAAAAAAGAGTAAATTCAAATAATTTCCCAGTAACGTGTTGTAATTAGTTTCTGAGATGTGTGTTTAAGGAGGGATAAATAATAATATTTCGCCTTTAAACTACATATATCAACAACAATTCCTGTAGCTAGTTCTGTCAAATTTGAATTGATTTGTTTACTACTCAATGGAACATTCTTTCGAATACATACTTTATTTAACCAATAGCTTGGAAATTGTTTTCAATTTGGCGTATTCGAACTCAAATAATAATTGATGGATACTAACTTTACTATTCAACATAATCGAATCATTCCACCAATTTTTTTTCACGTGCTTTACCTTACACATTCAAGCTACATACCATTTTACAAACAATAATGTAGAATTTTAAAATCTTATATGAATATTTCTCCATAATATCTCCTCTTCTATTTCCGTTACCTCAACTAAACCTCGATATTTACATTCTGACCATGCATTAAAGGTACTATGTCCCATTTGTAGGCCATCACATGAAGTGGGTTATAGGTGTAGACAAATGCTCATGTACCCTTTACACCTCATTTTATGTATGTTATTACCAAAAAGAAAAAAAGCCAGTCAGTCACTCAATAGTGTCCGACAGTGAAGTCTAGCAAGTAAACGGGTTTCCTTGCATAATTCGAATATTAGGACACTGCTAATGTTTAAATTTCACATATAAGACATACATGACATATTCACAATTCTTGCAAAGTTCTACAGAATTTGAGGTTGGCTGCAAAACGGACATAGTACCTTTCAGAAGATTTTGATAAAACTCTGGCAGTCTATTTTGTTTACATAAATATCTTTCTTATTTAAATTATATCTAGAGATATCTGGAAAGGTCCCAATTATTTCAATACAATATTTGAATAATGGTTTCCGTCTACAAATGTATTCATATAATATCTTGCTTATCAAAGATAAATACAAATTATCTTTTTCTCGATTCAACGTCTATCTGATCAAGACCATCAACTAACTTTGTATTTATACAGACATTTCTTTTCACTATTTCTCTTTTTGAACTCCAAAGAAAAGCACAAATGATTCTATTCAATTATTTAATAACAAATTTTGGAACAGGTACAACAGTTGGCGTATAAAAGATTTGTCGTTGCTAAGATAATTTTTAAGATATGAATGTGTTAGCAAAGAAAAAAAATACTAAGATGGAAGAATTGTTGAATATTCTCTAATTTTTAACCTATGATATGTTTCACTCAATCATTGAGTTATTAATGTAAATATGTATTGCTATTATGGAAATAAAAACCTCGCTTGAGGATAAGAGAAGAAAAAAAAATTGTGAAATGATAAAGGCTTTGATAACAACTACTTTACCATTAAACGTTAATATTTTCTGTTTCCAGTATTTCAATCAATTTATTTTCCAATTAGCTCTCCCACGGTTGAAGAGACCGCATTATGGTCTAATTATAGCAGGTCTGATATCTGAGTAAGGAAAATCACATACTTGATGAGGGACCAGCCAATACTCAAGACGGGAGGATAATCCTAAGGATACTTGTCTCTCATCCGGATTAATTCTTTTCTTTTAGCATTTAGACATAATCTTTTTTTAAACAAGGTGAAGCACTATTTGGGTAAATTAACACTAGACAAACCTTCAATACATAGTTCCAATTTCCTCCAGTAATTACTTGATATTTTTGCCCCTTAAGATCTAATAATAAATAATAATAATTGGATTTATATAACGCCTTTTCCAAAGGATACAAGGCGCTATCTCTTAGACTATCAACAATTTAAGAGGAGTTGTACAGGTAAGTTTTCTTTCTTTTTTGTGTGAAGAAATCTAGCTAATTTATATAATAGAAATGCTTTTCTGTCCGTCTGGTAGGAGCGTATACATTCAGCCCTAAAATGATTCATCTTTGTATACAACTATCATAGCGATTACTCTGCAATCACTTTTAGAATATGTGTCCAATAACTCAAAATTGTATTTTTGCTAAGCAAATTAAAAACACCCTTTGCGTGTTTTGATCCATGATTAAATACATTTACCACTGCATACAGAAACTCTAGTTAACTCTAGATCGGATGAACAAAATGTCTCCTGTAGAACTACAACGTCACATTTTTGGTAATTCAACCATAAAAATATCTTGTTTCGTTGCAGTTTGTCTCGCAAGCCCCCCCCCCCCCCCCCGGCCCCCCACTCAGTGTTATTTAGGGTACGCATATGCTCGTTCCCTCTTTTTGAAAGCACCCCCTATCTGAGGACTGCCAACATTTCCGAACCCCCCTTTCGCGGGCTTTTCGCGGGCTTTTCCCGCCTTGGAGACCCCCCTAAATCAGGAAAAATGCTCAATGTACCCCCCTAAATTCAGAATAATTTCTCAGGAGTCCAAAGAGATGAGAGAAAAAAAGAAAAAAACACCCCCTTTTTAAAAAAATCTCCGGGTGAAAAGTCAAATACACCCCTTTTTTTACAATTCTCGGGCCGGACTTTGTCGCACTAAAAGTACCCCTTTACCGGACATTTTGGCAACACGCATGCGGTCATTTCGAAACCTGAGTGGGGGGCCGGGCAAGCCCCTCACATTTAGGGACAGAAAATGGAGGGGAAAAAATATCCATAAGTCAATTCGTGAAAAAAGAACATTGGGTCCAAATCTCACTTCTCTCATAATTTCCTCTCCGTGATTTTTTTCCTTCTCGCTTTGGCAGTATTCCTGTTACTATAATGAATGAGCATTTTTGGTTCGATTTATTTCTTCCGAGCTTTCGTTGTTGCATTCTGTTTTCTTTTTGCAGATTTCTGTTGTTGTTCTGTGGCGGATTTTTGGGGTGGGGTTGGAATCTTCATGAATTTGGAAATAAGTATTATTTTCCAAGTTCAGCGGATTTCCGCATCTTGATGGAGCAATTAAATTTTACATTGATGTTGAGGTATTAAATAGTCGGTTTTGCGTTCATTTTATTTAGATTATCGTTGATTTGTTAGGTAAGGGAGCTATTCGTTTAACATAATTTTGGAACAGCTCCAATTTAACAAATTGAGGCCTGTCGGAGAGGTGAGCCTGGAACATGCGAAACGAAGAGAGATGATTATAATTTATTTTTTTAATGACAGAAGGAAATAAGTTTGATAAACTTTTAAGTAAAACATAAAAGGTAATACTTACAGACATCAAGCATGTTCTTCAAAAGGATGTTGGTGGTGTTTTTGGACCGTACCGATCCCGCCTCCAAGAAGGCGAACCCCAACTGCATCACTACGTATCAAAAAATAATTGAGGAAATGAAAGTTAATTGAACAAATCACGAATTACGTTCAACCTCTTCATGAGTAAGTACGAGTAGTTTATGTTATTTTTCCCCTAGCAATAGCCGGAGATATTTTTTCTCTCTCTGTCTCCTTCTCTCTTTCCCCCTTCTATTTATCTCTCTCTCTCTTCTCTCTCTGTGTATGGATAGAACATAGATATAACATTTGTTCATAGAAAGAGAGAGAAAGAAAGAGAGAGAGAGAGAGTTATTCAAATAACATCGTCACAAGGCAAAATGACGTTTTGTTACAGATAATTAACAAACCAAAAGTAATCATTGTAGTTCTTGTTCTTTTCTTCACATGTACAAAGTTTTTAAAATAAAATAAGCATTATTAATTAAGACGTTTTCCGTTATGAATTAATCTACGAATTCCAAAATAATCATACCATACTGTTTGAGGTACTTTTTTTCAGAAATGTGTCCTTTTCCATAATAATGTAGTCCATTAAATGCAACAATTATATTCCACCAGTCACGTGAATTCGTACTTTGCAAATTTTCTAACTTTCCAATCCTTTTTCTCTCTATTATCTTTACATTTTCCTTCAGTATTTTTCTTAAATAATTTCCTTCATGTGTAATACACCTTTCTTAAATTCCTATCGAATGGCTTCCTGCAAACCGCTCGGCATAGCTTCTTAACTGTATTCCCTGTTGCCCCAGTCTCTCTATCACAGTGCATTATGTTTTGTTTCTTTCTTCCACCTGTCTTTTTCCTACACAATTCTTGGGTATTCTACTTGACTTAGCCACGTGTTATTGAACTCACTAATCTCCTCTACCGCACAATCAACTCCACTAGGGTGTCATCCAGTGGATAATCCGTATCCAAAAGAACCTGTGTCTTGTCTTTATTTTGAGGCTGATTTAATGTCCTTTCAAACTGTTGCTTACTAACAAGCCCCTGCCATATACAGGCGGCATTCGGTAGTCTCAATGTTATTCCCTCCCTTTCAATATATCCATCATCACGGCAGTGTAAAGCGTTTATCTTTACCTCCATAGTGCAATACATGAAGAAAAAAGTAATTTGATCATAAACTTCACTGTCAGCTATTGTTAATTCAAATATCACTTGGTGTTGAACCGTTTTGTACCATAACATGTAAAGTTACCTATAATATCTCCTAGTTTACGAACATTTAAAATGCAAAGGTCACATATTTTACAAAGTTCTATAACAGATCCTTTATTTAGAGGCGTAATATCTAGATTTCTTTTACCCGGAAAATTTGATTCATTTTCTCGAAAATATTGGAAAGATAATTATATCTGATGTAGCATTTTGTATTATACCCATTGAAATCTCCAATTAATAAACATTTCCACAATCTCATTTTTTAAGCTATATCAAATTGTATTTGTTTTATAACATCAATATCAGATGTGATTTTTCCGGATTTTATGTAGATAAGAGATAAACATTTCGTCACTAATATTAAACGCCTTGTTTTTTAAGTTTCACCTTTGCATATTCTCTCGATGTAGCAGGCACAAATTTGAGACTTTCATTTATTTTATTTCTGCTAAACCACCAGAGCCAGATTGTGTTCCTCTCTTGCTATGTTTTCTGTGGATTGTCTTTACTGTGAAACCATCTATTTGCATACTTCTTTCTTCTGATCCTACTTTTATTTCGGATATACATGTTATATCATGGTTATCAAGTAGAGCTTTAAATCCATCTACCTCTAATTTCAATGCGGACCTTATACTCAATCATATCTTTATTTAACACCATTTATATTCCAGTTACAGATGTCTACCTTTTTTTCTTCAGAAGTTAATTATTTTTAAACACCATTTATAAAGACTGTAATATCTAATATATCTCTGCTATTCTAGCCATTTTCATGAACACAATATAATTATGAAATTTGTATAAATATCATCACAAAAAATAGGACATTACGTTTTGATGCATAATCCTAATTTTCGAGAGCATGCCTCAGGTTCGCGGCTAACACCTTTGTTCTCTTTCCACTTATCATACTCGTACAAAATGTCGTTTATTACGCCTTGTTGCAATATTATAGCGCTTTCTTACAAAATCGTGTCTGCTATTACTTAAAAGTAGAGGGTATTCATTCTATCATTTTTGTCTCCTTTCTGTCACACGCATTCTCTCTCTCCCTCTTTTTACAACGTAGTATATAATTTTTCTTCTACGTCTTTGTTGTTTATTTTTCTCTATATTGCAGTTCAAAAGTATAAAAGAAAACCCTTAATTTTTTGTTTTAACGAGGAACAATATAATATTTAAAAAAAAATCTCTTCTTCACCCACTCTGTATCTCTCGCACTTTTCTCTCTATCCAACTACCTATTTTTTTCTCTGTTTCTCTCTCTCTCTCTCTCACATGCACATACCTCACTATGAACATGACAGACAATGAAAGCGGACAAAATATACAGTTCCTCAGGTAGACAAAGGGACATCCCTTCACTGCTATTATGTAAAAATGTGTAGAACAGGTGTCACATGCATATTCACCTGTTCTACACATTTTTACATAATAGCAGTGAAGAGATGTTCCTTTGTTTTCCTGAGGAACTGTTTATTTTGTCCGCTTTCATTGTCTGTCATGTTCATAGTGCCTACACAAGGTTGATACTCTTCTTAGAATATATTAATGCAAATAAAAAACGAAAAATTCAAAAAGATTTGAAAATTGATCTCTTCCTATCGCGTTTACTCTCTCTCTCTCTCTCTCTCTCTCACCTACAACAAAGTGGATACTCACAGAAGATAATGCAGGACATCACGACTAGGAAAAAGTGGTCCGTGTTTTCCTTGAGATAGTCGAATTCAGCCTGAAGCTGCATCAGGACAAGATCACTTTCATTCGACGCCATTTTAATTTTGTTCCTCAAATCTAGGACCAAAAACAAATATTGTGAGTCCGATAAGAGTAGGCTAATTAGCGTGTATATTCATGCGCAACGTTTGGCGCCTCGTTCGGTTGTGGCGGTATGAACAGAACGCCAGCAGACCGTACACCTTCTTCCGAACTGTGCGTGCGCATGCTCTCTGCGTGTTCACAAGGTCACGTGCAGAGCAGCCAACCTTGTGCGACCAAAAAAAGGAATCATGATTGTAAAAAAAAAGGAATTTCAAGCAAAAAAAAGGAATTCATAAAAACGAAACTTACAACCACGCGCGACACACTTTCAATGTAGAAATGTTTATTCATCATGCTGTTTTTTTCCACTACAAGCAGGTAATTTTTTTGGTGGTTACTTTGGTATTATCGGCATTTCATTTTTTTGAGATTATTTTTTTCTTCAAGTATGTTTTAAAATTAGTTTTCTATTGAATTTGTGATCAAATCACCATTTTAGGGCAGTTGTTTGACTTAAAAAAATACAAAAAAAATATTAAAAAACGTAATACCTTAATTTGGAGGAAAACTGAAACGTAGTAGAGTTTTACTGGTGAATAGACCAGTTCACGGTTAGCACATTACTGCAATGACCCCGAATATCCACAGATCTTAAAAACATGAAGAGGTCCCATACAGTACATTTTAAAATAATCACTCCTACAGCGATGGAGGTGCTTTATAAATAGCCTCTGTTTCCCCTTTTCAAAGAATACTTCCATCTGTGTGGAGTGGAGTGCACTGAATGTGCATGAATGAATAATGATACATAACTTTCATGAGCACGTATCCAGTATTTCGTCTCTGTGTATTTCAACATTTGTTCTGCAATGACCTTTATGCTCATGCTCAGACTGCAACCGTGAACTGGCTTGTCTTCAACCAGTTCGTCTACTACCCAAGTGGTCTAATCTCCTATGTTCTAACACCCAGCCCGTCTACTACCCAAGTGGTCTAATCTCCTATGTTCTAACACCCAGCCCGTCTACTACCCAAGTGGTCTAATCTCCTATGTTCTAACACCCAGTTCGTCTACTACCCAAGTGGTCTAATCTCCTATGTTCTAACACCCAGTTCGTCTACTACCCAAGTGGTCTAATCTCCTATGTTCTAACACCCAGTTCGTCTACTACCCAAGTGGTCTAATCTCCTATGTTCTAACACCCAGCCCGTCTACTACCCAAGTGGTCTGATCTCCTATGTTCTAACACCCAGTTCGTCTACTACCCAAGTGGTCTAATCTCCTATGTTCTAACACCCAGTTCGTCTACTACCCAAGTGGTCTAATCTCCTATGTTCTAACACCCAGTTCGTCTACTACCCAAGTGGTCTAATCTCCTATGTTCTAACACCCAGTTCGTCTACTACCCAAGTGGTCTAATCTCCTATGTTCTAACACCCAGTTCGTCTACTACCCAAGTGGTCTAATCTCCTATGTTCTAACACCCAGTTCGTCTACTACCCAAGTGGTCTGATCTCCTATGTTCTAACACCCAGTTCGTCTACTACCCAAGTGGTCTAATCTCCTATGTTCTAACACCCAGTTCGTCTACTACCCAAGTGGTCTAATCTCCTATGTTCTAACACCCAGCCCGTCTACTATCCACATGGTCTAATCTAATAATTTCGTATTCGTATCATTTGGTATAATGTCCCTTGAGGGTAATTGTTTTTTATTATTATCATTATTAGTAGTATTGTGTGCGTGTGTGTTTAAGTGATATTTTGTTGATGATTTAGCCTCTTAAAAGAATGATTTAAGAGAAAAGGAAAGGGATATATATATATAAAGAGAGGGAGAGAGAGATTCTCTATTTGTCCTCATTAGAAAAGAAATAAAAATGATTATCAAAATACAATAATTTACATTCATCAATTATCGCTTTCTTGGAACCACTCTTCAATAATGGCAATAATAATATCTAGGGCGTAATTACTGTATACATTTTGAAAACGTTAGACTTAACCTAAACAAATTGCAATTAGAACTCAAGATAACATTAACAATTTCTTCGACTTATCAGACAATACCCACTGGATTTTGTAAGGACGATCGTAACACTTGGGTATTAATTATGACGCAATGCCGGACCTTGCTTTTTACTTGTCTTCAAAAGAAAAAGAAAAAAGTTTTGTGAGATCCGGGATCTGGTAAAGCTGTTTTGCTCCGACACAGGACCATTCATTCTATTCTTAACGAGAATTAATGATTCCTTTCAAGAAGCTTCTCTCTCTCTCTCTCTCGCTCTCCCTCGAATAAATCGAAAGCACTTCAATCCATGCCTCTTGATAATTCCATCTATAGCGTTATGATTATATACTTGGTACTGTATACCAGTATGGTAATACTAATACTATTAATATCTTTATTGTGTAAAACTAATTAATTCAAACATGCTTATCAATGATATGTTTATTTTATAAATCTGAAATGTTCATTTAATTATTTGATATTGTACCCATGTACCAGGCGTATATTCTTGCCCTATTTCTCCTTTCTTTAATGGAGTATTATTAGTAGTATTATCTTTCCTAAGCCTCATCCACAAATCGCAAAAACTGAACTTCTTCTTTTTCATGTACTTCTTCCTCTTAATTTCATTATTGTTAATATTATTTCTTTAATCATTATCATCATCATTACATCAATCATTCGTATTCCTCCTTCACAATAATCCTCAGTAACAATACATCGTTTTACCTTTTCAATTTTACTTTTCCAAAGAAATTTAAATATCAGGCTATTAAGTTTTATCAAAAAAGTAGACGGTATTGTATCAACAATCATTAAATGTATAACTTGGCTAATTGCAAGTGATTTAATAATAGTCAGTTTTTATTTTGCCAATCTATCTTTAAAGCACACTGCAGATCAGGTGCGATATGATGTCCTAAGTATTTTACTGGCTCATCTGTCCAATGTAAGCCAAAACAAGATAACGACCATCGTTGACAGGCTGTTCCAATCCAAATGAAGCGGACAAGAAGCGGGTTGATGAAATCAACTATCTGATGGAGTTGGCAGCCAGCGAGAACAGATGGGGCCTCATTATCAACAATGATACCCGCCCCCCCCCCCCCACTCCGAGAACGGACGGACCCCATGCGTGTTACCAAAATGTCCGGTAAAGGGGTACTTTTCGTGCGACAAAGTCCGGCCCGAGAATTGTAAAAAAAAAAGGGGTGTATTAACTTTTCACCCGGAGATTTCTTTAAAAAGGGGGTGTTTTTTCTTTTTTTTCTCTCATCTCTTTGGACTCCTGAGAAATTATTCCGAATTTAGGGGGGTACATTGAGCATTTTTCATGATTTAGGGGGGTCTCCAAGGCAGGAAAAGCCCGCGAAAGGGGGGTTCGGAAATGTTGGCAGTCCTCAGATAGGGGGTGCTTTCAAAAAGAGGGAACGAGCATATGCGTACCCTAAATAACACTAAGTGGGGGGGGGGCGGGCAATGATATCAGCGAGCAGCATCTCGTTATCAAAAAAGTAGACGGTATTGTATCAACAATCTTGTATAACTTGGCTAATTGCAAGTGATTTAATAATAGTCAGTCTTCCAAACAAAGTCAGGTTTCTTTTTCTCCAGTTATCTAGCAGTTTTTGCATTTTTTCTAATTTATTTTGCCAATCTATCTTTAAAGCACAGTGCAGATCAGGTGCGATATGATGTCCTAAGTATTTTACTGGCTCATCTGTCCAATGTAAGCTAAAACAAGATAACGACCATCGTTGACAGGCTGTTCCAATCCAAATGAAGCGGACAAGAAGCGGGTTGATGAGATCAATTACTATCTGATGGAGTTGGTAGCCAGCGAGAACAGATGGGGCCTCATCATCAACAATGATATCAGCTAGCAGCATCTCGGGCGTGATGGCGTTCACCTCAACAGAGCCGGTCAACGAATCTTGGCAGGCAACCTGAAACGCCTCATCAACAGTGCTGACCAACCGACAACACGAGGCCATGGCTGGACTCAACGGTCGTCCGATCAAGAAACAGGCAGTGAACCTGGAGCAAGGCGGCATCAAGCCATCTACCGAGAAAACCAGAGTCTTCATTCTGATGAGGAAAAAAGCAGCCCCGTAAAGTCCTACGCCGAATCTGTTTCTGGGAGATCTTTGGATTTCAGTGCAGTCGATCAGAGGTCACGACTGAAACCAGCCTTCAGACCATCCAAGGTGGACATGAAAGACTGGGCGAAATATCTTCAATTTGTAAGAAGGGTATTGAATTATTAAGTGAAAGTTTGACAAAATCAAGTGATGATCCGAAAATTATAGTTGACGGTCGAAAATATAAGTTCCCTTGTGGGAACTGTGATAAGCCAGTCAAATGTAATCAACACGGCCTTCTGTGTTCTTATTGTAAAAAATGGTTTCACACTAATTGTCAAGCTATCAGTTTTTCAGAGTACCGCAGGTTATATTATGAATGCCCTGATGAGAAGTGGAATTGTTTAACATGTTGTCTGCCATCTTTTTGTGACTCATTATTTACTGACGATTGTTTAGAGAAAGAAAGCCAAAACGAGGATAGACTAAAAGAAACTATTTTAAGGTAACGCGCGTTACACCTGAAAAGCAAGCGATAGCAAGAATAATTCAGCCAAACCTCAGAGATGAAAACCCTTCTCTTGGGTGATTAAAGATATTCTTTCCCTAATTCAAGAGAGAAATATAGTATACAAAAAATTGAGGAAAAGAGCAAAAGATGAGACGCTCTATAAAAGATACAGAGTATTAAGAAATATGGTCCAAAGAGAGGTGAAAAAGGCTAAACTCGATTACTTACAAAACAAGATAGAAGAAAATAAACAAGATTCGAAAAAACTTTGGCAGAATCTAAAAAGCTTAGGATTGAAAAATAAGAAGCGAAAAGAACAAGAATCTGTCATCAAAATTGATGGGGAATTATGTCATGATAAGATGGCCATCGCTGATGAATTCAATTCTCATTTCACAAATGTGGCTGCCAAATTAGTAAACAAACTCCCCCCTTCCAAAGACTTTGTCAGCGCAGACAATGATTGTATTCGTGAGTTTTACGAAAGAAAAGGTGGACGTGAAAACAGCTTCGAGTTATTACCAATCAGTGAACAATTTGTTTTCAAAGAGTTACGTAAGTTGAATGTATCAACAAGTACTGGGTTAGACTTGATTCCAGCTAATTTTCTAAAAGATGGTGCGAAGGTTTTATTTAAGCCTCTAAGTTACTTAATGAACCTATCTATCTTGACGAGTACTTTTCCAGAGGATATGAAAATAGCAAAAGTGACTCCACTTTATAAAAAGAAAGATAAAACTGATGTTAGCAACTATAGACCTATTAGTGTTTTAAGCGTAGCATCAAAGATTCTAGAAAAATCGGTCTGTGTTCAAATTGAAAGATACTTCAAAGAAAATGATATAATTTATGAATTTCAATCTGGTTTTCGACATGATTATTCGACTGAAACATGTCTAATTCATTTGACTGATTATTTGAGGAGAGAAACTTCCCAAGGGCGCTTTGTTGGTATGGTGCTCCTTGATATGCAAAAAGCTTTTGATACAGTTAATCATTGCGTCTTATTGAAGAAGTTACAACTAATGGGTTTTGATAAGGCAAGTTTAGATTGGTTCAGATCCTACTTATCTAATCGACACCAAGTAGTGGCCATTCATGATATTCGTTCCAAACTAATGCCTATAACATGCGGTGTTCCTCAGGGAAGCATTTTAGGTCCAATTCTATTTTCAAGTTATATAAATGATATGTGTATTTGTATAAAAGACTTCAAACTATTATTGTACGCAGATGACAGCGTACTACTCTTTTCATATCCTGATCCTAAATATATTGAGGAAAAGCTCAGTGAACAGCTGTCTACGTGTGTCGATTGGATGACTGATAATAAGCTTTCTTTACACTTGGGAAAAACAGAAAGCATTTTATTTTGTTCTAAAAGTAGTTCTAAAAAGTCATTTGAATTCAAAGTGACACACAATAATCAAGCAATCAAGAGAAAAGAGTCTGTGAAGTATTTAGGCATTGAGTTGGCTAGCGCAACTTCATTTTCATCTTTAGTAGAATCAGTTGTAAAAAACAAATTCTCGTCTGAAATTTTTGTACAGATATCAAAGTTGTATGGATTTAAAAGCAAGACGTACACTCTGTTTTGCTCTTATTCAATGTTTATTTGACTTCTACTTCTACGACGATACTCAGCAGGATCCATAAGTCAGGATGTAGTGCTGAGGAATAAACTATCTAGTTCTTGGTCTAGATGCTTCAGGGGCGGATCTAGCTTTTTGCTAAGGGGGGGTTTGACCAAAATAATGACGATGCGGAGCATCGTCCACGAGCCGCGAAGCGGCGAGCCGATTTTTTTTTGGGTGTTTATTTGAACCCCGTAAGTGATGTTTTCCTGGCATCTATTAACACAATGGAGACAATAAAAAGCAGTGCATGATAACGTCTTTTTAAATAAGGTAACAGTTAAATACACAGTTATATCCAGAGTTATCATGTGTTTGGTTAAGTTACCAGATGAGTTGAATATCTTCTCACAATATTTGCACTTGAAAGGGTTTCTCTCCAGCGTGCGTTCTTTTTTCTTTCTTTTTTTCCCTTTTTTTTTTTTTTTTTTTTTTTTGGGCCGACCAAGGGGGGGGGGGGGTTAAACCCCCTAAACCCCCGTAGATCCGCGCCTGTGCTTGGTGGAAGCGCTCCCTTGAAGCCCTCCAGTGAAGTAGCGTCAAGGGTGATCTTTGAAAGTGCATTCCACGCAGTTACTGTCCTAGGGAAAAATGAGTTCTGGTAGAGCTGGGTGCGGGATGGGATAGCCAGCAACTTCTTTGAGTATGACTATGCTAACCCTGCATGGTATAGTAACATAAACAAGTCAGATCAAAAGAAGTTGAAGATTATACAGAACAAAATGGTGAGATTTATCAACTGTACTGGTCCAAGAACTCATGTTGGCTACAGCGAACTTTCTAAAGCTGGTTTTCTTGAAGTCGACCAAAGATCAAAACAACTCGTATTGCATCACGTGCATAAAATATATCATACTAGGTCGAATCATTATATTCGATCCAACTTCGATCTTGTTACTGACGTACATGATTATAATACAAGAAATAGCCGATTCAACTTTAACTTACCAGAAAGAGTAGGTAGTATTGGAAATTCGTTTTATTACAATGCCATAAAACATTGGAATTTCCTTCCCAATGGTGTAAAAGTAATAGGAAACTATGATCATTTTACGAGGAATTTAAAGGAATACCTAATACTTGACAGTCAGAGAAGAGAAGTGAATGACATGTTATATGATTGAAATTTTTATTCTTCTGTCGGTTCATACTTTTTCATGTTGTACATGTATATACTTATGTTTTCGTACGTTATAGAAATTCTACAAATTCATCATTATTTTCCTCTTCTTCCTTCTCCTCTTTTTCTTCTTCTCCTTCTTCTTTTTCTTCTTGTACTTAATATCATTTCTATCATCAGTTTAATGTTGTTATTATTATTATTATCTTTAATAAGTAGTTCTTTTAATTTTCTTATCTGTCTGTAAATATTACTATTTTAACTTATTAATACATGTCTGTAAGGGACCCCACTGGAAATAAGCTCTCGAGCTTTCGTGGGTTATCCTGTTCAAGCTGACTTATTTTTGATCTGTTATTATTGTATATTGTTGTATGTTGGAAGCTTGTCGAATAAAAATCAATCAATCAATCAATCAATCAAGACAGTCTTTTCTCTATTTAACTTCGGTCCTGCAACTTTGCCAAAAACCTCTAATTCGATTAAAATATTTTCAAAAGAAATTATATCAGATACATAGAATAAGGTGTCATCTGCATATTGCAGCAATTTCAGATCAATACCTTTATCATCAATATCTAGACCTTTGATTTCCTTATTTTCTCTCACTTTATTTGCCATTAATTCTGCGGCCATTACAAACAATAAGGCCGAGAGGGGACACCCTTGGCGTATTCCTCTTAGAACACTAAAAGTTTCAGATAACCAACCATTTACAATTACAGAACTTGAAATATTTGTGTATAAAATTGTTACCCACTTCTGGAAAACAGGCCCAAAATTAAATTTACTCAGACACTTTTTGATAAAAGTTACATCAATTACATCAAAGTCTTTAGAAAAATCTACCATCATAAGACCACCGTTTTTACCGTTCCTTGTCATGTATTCGATAATATCTTTTGTCAGTCTTACATTGCAAGCCGCCAGACGACCTCTTATGTAACCCGACTGGTTTTCATGAATAATTTTACCAATTACTTTTTGAAAATGTTTTGCAAGCACTGTTGCAATTATTTTATAATCACTATTCAGCAATGTGATCGGTCTCCAATTCTTCAGCTCTCGGTGATCCCCTTTATTGTATATCAAAGTAATTATTCCTTTCCTTTGAGTATCCGACATTTTCTCATTAGCTCTCGTTAAGAGCGGCAACTAAAATATCACAGATCTCATTCCAGAACACCTGATAGAATTCCGCGGTTATTCCGTCAGAGCCTGGAGTTTTGTTTTTCTTCATTGCGAATACAGCTTGTTTACATTCTCTGTGTGTTAATAAACCTTCACATATTTTATTTTCATCGTCAGAGAGAGATGAAATATTTTGAGAAAAAATATAATCTTCTGCATTTTTAACATCAATATCTTTTTTAGTATACAACTTACTATAAAAAATCAACGGTTTCTTTCAATATTTCGTCTTGTTTTTCAATAATTCTTTTTCCGTTTCCTGTCTTTAGCTGATTTATGTTTTTTTCTGCTAGCATTTCTCTTTTCTAAGCTAAGAAAATATTTAGTACTTCTTTCTCCCTCTTCCATCCATCTTGCCTTAGCTCTGATACCAGCTCCTTTAGATTCTACTTTATATATATTTTCCAGCTCTTCTTTTATGACCCTATATTCGTTTTCATTATCATTATTTCCACTTTGGTTATCAATACATTTTTGTAATACATTATAAGCTTCATTTCTAAAAAACCTTTTCTATTTTTTTGATCTGCAACTTTATGTTGACAATATTTTTGTATAAATTCACGTATCTTTATTTTCAAAAGTTCCCATTTCTGTAGGGACTCATAGTTTGATAATTCATTGAACTAATAACATCACAAATATTGTTATGATAACAGTCATCAGACAGAACACGACTGTTCAGCCTCCAGTATCCTGGACCCATTTGAACAGTTTTTGTTTTGATTTTTAAAGAAATTGCGTTGTGATCAGCTCTTATTGATGGTCTGATATCTGTGTTTACAACTCTCACTAAAAAACTTTTATCGACCAGCCAATAATCTAATCTTGAAGCAAGTTTTAGATATTTATTTCTCCAGGTAAACTGAATAGTATTAACATTAATTTTCCTCCAGATATCACACAATTCGTATTTCTTTAACAATCTACTAAAATGTAGCGGTTTCTTGTAATAGGAACGGTTTGTTCCCTGAACATGTGTAGTGTCTTTCTTGACATTCAGTACACAATTCCAGTCTCCTGTCATTACTAATTTAGATTTGTCATACTTTTCACAAGAATTTGATACGAAAGTATTCAGATTTCTAAAAAACCGTTCTCTTTGCTTTTTCTTAGTTGGTGCATATACGTTTACCATTGTCAATAAAAAGGTTCCCATTTTAACTTTTAGTAACAACTTTCTTCCATCATCACTCTGCTCTATACTAGTGACATCTATGTCTAGGTGTTCATCAAAAAGTATAGCAACTCCTTTGGAGTGATATGTGCCGTGTGAAAAATAACACGGCCCACGCCACTCACTTTTCACAATATTTTCAATGTCGGCTGTCCAATAAGTTTCTTGTACAAAGAATATGTGTCCCTTTTGATGTCTAAACCATCTGAAAATTTGACTTCGTTTTTCCTTATTTCATTACAATTATTATTATCATTATTATTATTATTGTTATCATCAGTATTTTGTTTATTATTATTATAGCAACTATCATTACCATCATTATTCTTCTTCTCTCTCCCTCTCCAGCACTTTCTCTCTCTCTCTCTCTCTATCTCCTAGCCTCTCTTTCTTTTTGCTGTCGGAATAAAAATGTTTAACCTCCATTGGAAATCTTAAAAAAAACATATATTGGCTAATTTGTTTCCTAATCTACAGTGCGTCCCAGAAAAAACGAAACCGAGAAGTATCGATGTTGTATCATAACTTAATCACAACCATAATTAATGAATGATACATATTTGGAAAGCTTAGAGTCTCCTCGTTCATGTGATGCTACTCACGTGATGCATATTTCACGCATGAGTGATTAAAAGCAATTTGAAAGAAGGAAACCAAAAAGTAATTTGGCGGGCGGTATCTGAATTTCAAAGAAAAATTCATATTTCTAGAAAGTTCATTTTCTGCTCTTTCATATGATACCTCAATCACGAAAAATGAGCCAGGAATAACAAAGTTCTGTTTGTTTAAAGTAGCCCTTACATTTTCATAATTTTATCAAACGAATTTGTTTTCACTGGGTGCCTGCCGTAGCAAAAAGCAGATTTGACAAAAGACTTAACTCCGTTTCGTTGACAATCAGCCATGCATGAAGACTCTCGTCTACGGCTGATTGTCAACGAAACGGAGTTAAGTCTTTTGTTAATTTCGTTTATTGATACGGCAGGCAGCCAGTGAAAACGAATTCGTTTAATAAAATTATGGAAATGCAAGCACTACTTTAAACATACAGAACTTTGTCATTCCTCGGTCATTTTTCCTGATTGAGGTGTCATATGAAAGGGCAGAAACTCAACTTTCTTGAAATGTGAATTTTTCTTCGAAATTCAGATCCCGCCCGCCAAATATATTTTTGGTTTCCTTCCTTCAAATTGCTTTTAATCACTCATGCGTGAAATATGCATTATCTGAGTAGCATCACATGAGAGAGGAGACTCTAAGCTTTCCAAATATGTATCATTCATTAATTATAGTTGTGATTAAGTTATGATAGAACATCGATACTTCTCGGTTTCGTTTTTTCTGGGACGCACTGTATAGTCCGGCAATCCTCATTCGAAATGGTGTGTGATATATTTTTCTTGCGGCAAACATCAAAATGTACTTGAAAATTCAAGTCCATACTTCATGCAAAGGTCAGCAAAAGAAATTAGTCAATTCACTTCACCATTGTAGACATTACTGACAGTGTGTATCTTACATAAAATCACGTGATATTGTAAAACATAACAAATGATAAAATTAAAAGATCGACGATCGAGGACGCCGTACTTGCAGGTGAGCGTTCCGCAAGACACTCCTCAACGTAATCTGGTGCTCTGGTATTGACCATCTTGTAGACCAGCGCAGGAGAAGTTTGATGTTTGTCGTTTGAACTTGAAGTTTTCCATAAAACCTCAGTCACATCGCCAGACCGACTCTAGCTACACCGGGCGATAACCAACATTGGCTATGCGTGGGGATTGGGCCTAAAGCCTTCTTATGTTCTGTCTATCGACGGTCAATTAAAGTAGGCCTACTGTTGATGTTCTAGCTAGCTCTTTGGTGTGTCAGGGTCATCGTGTGTTTTTGTTTTGTTCATTATAGGGACTTTTAGAAATGCACGTCAAGAGCTTTGACTGCAACGTGTGACGTCATTTTAAGGCACTGCGCCTGCGTCACGTGGTCTCAGTCGGCGATCGAGAATGCGTCAACCTTGATTTTCCTAAATCTAGTACATGCAATACATACATACATATTGACATTTATAAAGCGCCTTTACATGCTGAAATGTGTAGAACAGGTGTCACATGCACCTGTTCTACACATATTTACATATTAGCAGTGAAGGGATGTTCTTTTGTTGAGGGTAGAATGAGGAATGTCCTCTTTCTTTGTCCGTGATGTTTATTGTGTTACTTCCTGCATGCATATCGTCGAGTGCAATCTAAAAGATTTCTAATTGTAGCCAACATGGGCAGTTAAGTACGTTGACACGCATGATCAGTCGGCGTTCGTCGTGTTCTCGTTCACTCATTCTAAAAGTCCCTATTGTTAGCTGAACCATGGACCTAACACATGGCTGAGTCGTGAGTGTCATGATCGGTCTAAAGCATGGTCGATAATAGTGTTCCAAACAATGATGATCTAAGTGAGGATCTAAGTAAGAACCACGTGCTCTTGGCGTGATCAGTCATGCTCAGCATGCAGCAAGCATGTAACCTTGATTATGATTGAACTGGGGAATGTTTCACAAAGATCCTAAGTCAAACTTAACTCTAAGTCGTACTTACAAATTATGGAGAGCCATTTTATAGCCTCAAAATAAAATATATTAAAAAGCGAAAATTCAAGTATTTTAGACTTATTATAAATTCCACATCAAGAACATGGAATCTCCTTGATAATGAAAATATGAATGATTTGAATCAACACTTTATGCCTTTTAAAATTACTTTTACAAAATATGTTCCTAGATGCTAACGGCTTTCCATCCTTGTTTTCACGAAGTGACGGTAGCGAGGAAAATCGTCACGCAAAGTGAATGCAATTTGTTTTCACTACCGTCACTTCGTGAAAACGTTACAGTAGGCGCATTTATACTGTCAAATACCTCATTTTGAAAAGTCGCGATGTTTCGCGCACCCGTTTACACTTGTGCGGAAACATCACCGACTGAAAAGCTCAGTAAGTTGGCGTGTTTCAGTTGGTAATGCGCATGCGCGGCACTCCGATGCAGACACTTTCCTCTTTCTATCTTTCCTTGTTATTCTTTGTTTTTCCTTCTATCACCTTCTCTTATGTTATTCTTTATCACTTCCTTCTATCACTTTCTCTTTCTGTGTTTCCTTATGTTATTCCTTATGTTATTATTTGTTTCTTCTTTCTATCACCTTCTCTTATGTTATTCTTTGTATATATCGTTCTATCATTTTCTTTAAGGACGACATCTAGCTCCGCTCCTGAAGTTACGTCACCTAACATAGCGATGTTACAACTGCGAGCGTTTATACTTGCCAAACACGCCAAAACACGCCAAAACACGCCAAAAGATCACACTTCGATTTGGAATGTTTTGGAATTGGCATTTCTGCCGGTAATGCGTAGTTGCCCTTGGTAACATCGCGGCCAGGCTCCGGTTTGGCATTTTTTGGCGTGTTTGGATGACAGTGTTCAGCTTAGGATCTAGTGAAACATCCCCCAAGGGCCATACAAAAGCTTCAAGTGAAGTAAATAAACATTTATGTCCCATGTGATTTAATTGAATCCAATTGAAAACATTTACCGAAGTCTTTGACAAACATACGGAGAGAAGGCCAAGATCAAGGAGGATTCTATTTTTGCTCAACAACAGACTGGAAAGTATTCCCAAATCGAAAACGTTAGTATCCGCCTTTCAATCAGAGAATTAACATGTCTTGCCTCTTACAACACCATAAAGCAAATTAATAAGTCTATATATTTTGTGTTTTCTTCACATCTGTAATTGTGTAAATATTATAAGCGCTGTACTATGGACCTTCCTGTTTTTAACGCTCCTAATACTCGATATCACTTCGGTATACTTCCGTTTTTTTAGCGCTCCTAAATACTCGATATTATTGTCGTTAAGTACAGATCCAGAAGTTTTTATGATAATGATAAAATAACTATTATTTTGTTCTCCTCTCTCCGTCTCCCCCCATCACTTAATATACCCTATAGCGTATATCAACATGTCAATAAGTGCTGTAAGGGAGAGAAAGACAAGTTTAAGAATATTTGGAAGAGTGAAATACGTTCAGCATATCCGCCAGCAGTTCACGATGGAAATTGTTTCTAAAACGAAACGTCGTAAAGCCCCACTGTACCACTTGTAGCTACTTGCTCCCTCTATATAGAAAACAATGCCTAATCGGTGACCATTGGTCCCCCATGAGCTGTGTTGATAAGATAGCCACCTAGCTGTCAGTGATCACCTGGGTGGTCTAATCCCTCCTAGCCAAACTAGTACAGACGGCCTTTAAGACGTATTTTACAGTTGCCCACAGTCACATATTGATATTTTGTTCTGGCAATTTATTCCAAAACTCTGCTTATTCAAGTATTCAACCTACAAAGGGCGTGACCCATAAAGTCATCCAAGGAGAGACTTTTTGGAAGACCTGAGGTTTCCGATTGAACGTGTTATATAAGCAATTCATGTTTGCAAATTTCGTATTCTATTTCGTATTCTTGGTTTCCTTTATTGGAAAGGCTACATTTTGTTTCCACTCCACCATCCAACAGAGAGTTACGTGCACATACACTATTCGCTACACATACCAACACGTACGCTTGCGCGCATATGCACACACACACACACACACACACACACACACACACACACACACGCGCGCACACACACGCACATCCACACGCTTACACACAATACACACTCGCACAGCACACTCACAAACTCATACACAAAGAACGTTTAAACACTTTTTCATTTTAAGTTTTACCTTAAGATTATTTTTTTTCTTTTTGAGGCCGCCATCCTAGTCAAGCTTCGCTTATGATTGCGGTCTCCTGCACTTTTTTTCAACTGACAGTTTGGATAATACTTTAAATTCAGTCAAATACGAAGGAGCAACCTTTTCAGTCACTTAAAGGTTAGATTTCGAAATCGATTCTAGTATCATAAATATTTTGTGTCGTTTTTCTTTTTATTTCTAAACCGGTACGAGGATCACAATCTTCTTCCTAAAATACAAAGAAAATAAAGAAGAATTAGACAAGAGTTGACCTTGTATATAACTTTGCGCCAAAGCTTATCATTCATTACATTCCATATTGCATTTGTAAGAAGAAAATGTATGGTAATCTTCTTCGTTGAATAAAAAAAGAAAAACAAGAAAATAAATGAATAAAAGAATTATCCAACCGCCCTACATATCCTTCGAGTTATCTTTGTGCCATTATATTTCTGCCGTTTAATTCCTTGGACAGGTCAGAACTCAGAAGGAAAAATTCTACTCTCGCTTTTATCCTCCATTGAAAGAAAGAAAAGGAAAACGCTTACAACTGTCGTCGGTATCCTTCGTGTCAAGATTTTATTTGTGTCATTTTCTTTTCAATGTCAATCATCGCTTGATCAGAGAAGAAAGCCGACTGAATAACCTTCATCACTGAATAAAAAGTGAATGAAAAGAAATATTTCGCGCTAATCTGTAACAGTTACTGCTCGTCGTGAGAAGCTCTTGCCCGTTTCTTTTTTCATTCTTTCTATTCATTTTTGACCAAGTGTAATCGATTCTGCATTTATCGTCCTTGTTTGCAATGAGGAGGGGCCATGCTATTTGATATCAAATATTTTCCTTGCTACATGTATCATAAGATAATGCAGGGTTAGTCTTTCCAAAATATGTTCTTGATTTTACATTTTTACATATCCCAAAGGTGCATAACAAGTTGGAATGCATTTTATTACTGGTATTTTCTCCAAGTTACATGGCTTGATGTCAAACAAATCTTCTTCTTTTTTTTCATTTCAGAACAAAAATAAAACAAAAAGTCAGAGAAAACGAATAAATCGACCCCAAGGAGACTGTGCGGGGGGGGGGGGGAGAAACAGTTTATTTGGCTTTCTATTAATGGCCATATCAAAGGTGAAATTTGACTCGAATTTCAATCCGTTAATTCCTTTATTTGATTTGATTCATGTTATTATTATTATTATTAGTTGGAGATGCGGCCTTCAACTACTTTGATGAAAAAGAGCAAATAATTTGAAAGCAGGAAACATCTCTACTGAATATGAGGTTTATATAACGATCGTCATGGCCATAAGCTTGTGTCTCTGTGACCCGAACTTGCCGTTTGGATGGGAAATAGCAAAGCATGATCATGAGGTTGAATTTTTATTTTGTGTACAAGGTGTTTTATGTTCCTTCATTCACGAGTTGTACAGATCAGTAGTAGCTCAATAGATCAATATTCAACAAAGAGTTGCGATTGCAATACCAAAAATTAAAAAAAATCATATAATTATGTGATCACTAATTTAACCCAACACAGTCAATTCAACAAATCTGATACAGTGAAACCTGTCTATAGCGACCGCCCAACTTAAAAACAAAAAGTGGTCTTTATAGTCAGGTGCATCTTTGTGACAAGTTCCTTTAGTACATGTTTCAATGAGAAACCACGTTCAAGGGAATCAAAAAATGTGGTCTTTGTGGACAGGTGGTCACTAAAGCAGATTTGACTGTATTATAAAAACATAAACGAACTGTATTATAAATGTATTATAAATCAATAGAATGAATATAGAAAAGTCTTACACCCATAGATGGAACTATATAGGAGCTTTATAAATACGTAGGCGGATCCAGGGGGGGGGGGGCACGGAGGGCCCGGGCCCTGGGAAGAAAAAAACGTGTAAAAACACGTTAATCTTACCCTTTTTGGAGATAACCCCCCCCCCCTGGCGCTCAAGGGGGAGGGGTGCTATTTTTCTAATTTTCTAGGGCCCCCCCCCCCCAAAAAAAAAAAAATAAATAAAAATAAAATAAAATAGTGCTCACTAAGCGAAATATCGGCCGGCGCGATTTTCACATTTTCGGGAGCAAAAAAAATAAAAAGTTAGTGCTCACTTCGCAGCCTATACGGTTTAACTTGAAAGGGCCCCACATTTTAAACGATATTTTACAGGGTTCTCAGACCGAGGACGTCCTCGTTTTAATAGATCATTTTCGCAATGTAATCAAATTTAATGCCTTAATAATCGTATTTCAATGGTCAGAATGCGAATTGCATACATTAATCTAAGAGTTCGAAATATATGACCAGGGTGATCAGAGGCGGCGGAGCGACTTCCAAAGTGGGGGGGGGGGGGCACCAACCAAAGGGCACTTTCTGGAAAAAGGGGCAGCATTAAAGGGGAATCTCAAAGCGAAAATATACCATTTTTTAGACATTGGTATATACCTTTATATTGTCATTACATAATGAGGGATGATTTCAATATATATTTTTTTGTAATACTTTGCAGTTGGGTGTAATAGTCTGAAAATTCATTTGTGAGCGAGGAACGCGAGCAAGGAAAAATGGTAAGATTCATCAGGGAAGAAAAAGGCACTTACGAGAATGGGAAATGGGCATTTGTCGACGGAAAAGATGCACCTATCAAATTTTGATAGGAGCATTTATAAGAAGTGAAAAGGGGCATTCATGAAAAAAGGACAGGTTCCTTATTAGAAATAAAAGGTGCACGTATCATTGTTAAAAGGGTAATTATCAGAGGTGAAAAGTGCACTGCAATATGAAAAGAGGCACTTTGAAAAAGGGGCACTAATAATACAGGGAAATGTGCATTTTGTTGAAAGAAAATGGACACTGATCAGATTTTAATAGTGGCATTTATCGGAGGTGATTACGGTGAAAGTGGGCTTTTATGAGAAGAAGGAAGTGCTCTTATTAGAAAGAAAAAGAGGCACGTGCTAAAATAAACAGGGCACTTATCAGAGATGGAAAGGGGGTAATTATGAGAAGGGGAAGGGGAGCTTATAAAAAAACAAAAGAACATATATTTGGAAGGAAAAGGGGGACGTTTCAAAATAAAAGGAGCACTTATCAGAGTTGGAAAGGGGAAGGGGCACTTGTCGAAGGAAAAGGGACACTTAATGTAAAAGGGGCACTTTTGGTAGGCTTATACTAGGAAAAGTGGGGGGGGGGCAATGTGACCCCCCCCCCCCCCCCGAGCGCCGCTTCTGGGTGTGCTCTTGTATGAAAATTAATTGCTTTCAAACTTCAAGCGCAACTCCAAGAATTTTAGCGCAACTTGACTTGACGGAAATCCGTGCAAGTTGGATGAGTTCAGTGGTTGATGATGACTGGCGATGGCCCAGTGGTTGCGCTAGTCAACAGAAAGAGGGCGCTTTATTTTCACACGTGCATGAGTCTGCTTCACCCGTCAATTATTTTTGTAAGTTTGATATTATTCATTTGTTTCATGGATTTGATGTATAAGATGGATATATTTTGTGATATGCGTTTGGAATGGTGAATTTGTACTGGCTTAATGTAAAACGTGAATTACAAATCGTGTCATGAGTGAGGGGAATTGTCAACGGTCCCATCTGCATATATTTGTGTATGTCATCACCCACTCAACAACATTACTTTGTGTGTTATAAACAATTTGAATTAAAGTCTCCCTTTTATTGATTCTCAACACCCCTGTACATAATTAATCAGAGTGCACTATAATCAGCACATGGGTGACAACCCTCCTGAGTACTTTACAATCAATTCATTGCCAATTTGATGTTTGGTTTTTATCAAATGCTAAATAAAAAATAGAGTAAAAAGTAAAGCCAAAGCCCAAAGGAGGGGGTTTTCGGCCACTTAAGACAAAATCCTATTTTTTTGGACTCTTTACTTCCTATTTATTATCATTTCTTGTTCAAATCAAGAAGCAAATATTATTATTATTTAAACAAAAAAAGAATCCCAGAAAAAAATCACGAATTGCCATGACAATATTCATTTCAATTTTCACTGTTTTGGAGCCAGTTATCGACCTAGCGATTCAGTTTACGACCGCATGTACAAAGTCAATAGGAAGCGCGCATGCGCGCGCGCCATGCATTTCCGCGCTGATCTATAGCACAAGCGGGTGGAGCAGGTATCCCACGCCGGAGCTCCCGGGTGCTCGCCTGGTCGAAGACTAGCACTGCAGTGATCGGAAGTTGGAATCTGAATTAGACAGACATATCGTGTGTGCGTTGTGGGGTCCGGCTGCATTGATTAATACATGCGATGAGATACTTTTGAGCTTGCGACTAACACAAAATCGGGCTCTAAATCTGAAAAATACTTGAAATAAAGCTCATTTTATGGTACCCATATTTCTTACATACATGTACATGTACACGCGTAAGAAACTAGATTTTTCAGATTTGGGTAGCGGGACCGCCGATTACATCGCTAAAATGTGATATTTTAGGATATATTTTCCATTGCAAATGTGGTTCTTCAGTGACTCTGGCATGGTATGGTATGTGTGGGATATGTGATTAGGCAAATTCATGCAAAAAAATATATTCGAAAAACTGACTTGAAAACACATCATACGATTAGTCTGAACCAAGTCAGGAGCAAATTTGAAGAAATTATATTTTTAAATGTTGTAAAACCAAAGATATAAGAAGAAAACTGACCCAGTATCTGTACTGAAAATCGTACATGTAAAATTGGTCGTATACATTCGACAGCTGAAAATGACGCGCACGGTTGCATTACGTGCGTTCTCGAATCCAAAATCATACCACACACACACACTCTCGCCATACCGCGAATGGTCCGTCGTGGGGAGCTAGCCGGCTGAGAGTTTGCAGCGATACCAACGCAGCCGCGGAGCTCCGCAGAGCGCCATTTTAGCGGGACTCGGAAAGGTTCGCGGTGGGTAGGCAGCGGCCTAGCTTTTTTGCCCAAACAACGCTAGATCGGCTGCTGGCAAAATGAAAATTACTACGATCAAGAACATCGTCGGTTTCTTAAATTTTCAGTGAGATAATTCTGGATTCTAATTGAGACTATATAATAAATTAAATCGACAAAGAAACCTCAGTAGAACTCTTATAACTATACAAAAGCTTGTTTATTTCTTTATTTGACATTTTGTTTTCGACCATTTTTTCGTGCGCGAGTCAATGGAAACTATGTATTACCAAACTTTCAACACGCAAGGAATGGGGAACACTCGCGGACCTCGTAACAAATCCGTTGGAAAAAAAAATTTCAAGGGTGATTTTGAAGCAGTGTAGAATATTGGCGCTGCAATGCGCAGAAATATACTTGAAAGAAACTTAATAAATCATACCTTAATTTTCAGAAAATCGTATTTGTATTAGTGTACCTAGATGTGACTTGTTTATAACTCAGATTTTATGAAGATTTGTCGGGGAAAAAATGTCATTTTTTTCCGTTTGGTGGTCATTTCTAGGCTAATATTTCAAAAGTTGCATCAGTAATGGGCCCGATGTTTCTCTTATCGTACTCGCATGTTATTTCTACATAGATTAAACATAGGATGGTTAAGGGTAAGACCAGATAACATTATAAAAAAGATATATCCTTCCACTCTCCCATATCCAAGTTTTGGGCTGATTATTGCCGACCCACCGCAGCAAGGCCATTCAGATTTTCGTACGAGCGCGAAGCGCCCTCTAGTGCCCCATGAATGTGCCTAATGTGATATGCTATTATGCGATGTATTTTAAAGGGATTTTACCGTGCATCCGACGGATCGGCCGAAAACTGGAGCTGGTCGTTTACCCCCTCCTTTACTCTAGAGATTATAAATCATGTGGTGCTTGTTCAGAAACCTATCCAAAATTTTACCCGTAACTCCGGCGTGGAGATACCCTACTAAATCATACCCAAAATGAAGTAAATATTCATTAAATGTCCAAATAAAGATCATGAGTTAAAATTCGTTATGTTTATTACCTGTTTCGTGTCAATTTTCTTGTTATTTTTGGAGTATTTTTGGGGAAAACGATGATATTAGTATACACTTTTTCACAGGTTTCACGGCAAACCGCTGCACAATACAAGTGCATACCGATACTGTGTTGCGGGCGGGCTTGCGCCTGTGTGAAGTTATCTACCTTAATGTCTCAGATCCTCATTAATTTAATTTCAGTTCTGGGTATTTTGCTTTATTGTTTTTAGTAAATAACACTGGAAAGGTTTTACTCTGTGAAAGGCGAAAGCCCCATGTAGTAAACCATTCAATCAATGTGTTCAGATAGCACTGTATTCTGTTTGAAATAATTTCTATGTTATTACCTGACATCCAGATGGCACAGTCATCAGCATATATAGATGTGGTGATTAATTCATCCGTTGGAATATCAATCATCATGATTTTATACAATATAGGACTTGAGACACTCCCTTGGGGGAGGCTGTTGTACATTTCATGTAATTTTGATTTTTTTTTTCCAATCTTTACCTGGAACGTCCGCTCTTTCAGATAGTTGTAGAGAAACTCTAGCATATACCGGTACCTGTAATACCATGTACTGATACTTGTAAATAAGGCCTTTGATACAAAGTCTGTCAAATGCCTTTTAAATATCAAGAAAGATTGCTAATGTATATTCACCAACATTAATGCTCTTTTGGATGGCATTCTCTAAAAGTACAATGTTATCCGTGACCCCACGTTTACTACGAAAGCCAGTCATGAGGGGAAGAAGTATATTGTTCTTTTCTACATTCCATTGGAGTCTATTCTTTACAATCCGTTCTAGTGTCTTGGCAAAACACAAGGAGAGTGCTATGGGTCGGTACGACGATACCTTTTTGGGGGTCTTTATTCTGTTAACACAGGTATTAGGATAGAGTGTTTCAGACTGGGAGGTATGTTACCCGTATCCCATATTAAGTTCATGACCTTTAGCATATATTGTTTTGCTTTCTGAGGAAGTTTTTGATAGACCTGCAGGCCTTAAATTTCAACATTTTTAGGGCAAGGCCACTTTTCTGTAGGGCACATTCCTATATTACAGCACCAATGGGAAGAATTGGAAAGGGCACAAAAAATCTCCAAGGCCAATGAGAGGGGCATTGAGGCCAATCAAAGGGGCATCCAAGGCCTGGCCTTGGATGGCCTTGGATTAATTTAAGCCCTGGACCTGATTAGGGATCTTGTCTTTTCCAGGAGCTGATTGTTTACCGTAAAGCTCCTTGTATAAAACGCACCTGTGTATAAGACGCACTCCATTTTTGGGGCCAAGAGACCTTGGGCTGTGGGTTTGATAAATTCCACAGGGTTCGGACAAGCTTCACAGATATTTCTAGCTATAGTAATGGGATTCACATTCTTTAGCGATTTTGATTTATCTATGGGGGTAATTAACACTTTGAGTTCCGATTGGCGGTTCTGGGTTGTATTTTGGTCTTCTGAGGAAGAAGATTCTTTTCTCATTGAAAGATTTTCAATTGCAATGCTTCCTTTGCGCCTGCGTTTATTTCTCAGGTTTCTGCTCCCTATGGGAGTGTTTTACTGTTCGGAATTCATCTTCGTCATTGGATTGTAAAAGAGGTGGCTCTTCGCCCTGGCCGGTGTGTGTTACCCCGGCCATGCCCTGGTTGGTAATTAAGGGTGCGGTATGTGTTGGTATAGCCCACAAGACTTGCTTACCTTTTGACTCTGATCCTAAGTATAGGCCTGTATGAATCCACTATAATTTCAATCCAAAGTTCATCAGTATAAAGAAGCAAAACAGTCCCAAAATATTTGGTATTGAGGCAGTTTTTAACAATATAGGCAAAATTCTACAAGAAATCTACAAGCTCCTAGAGAGCTTCTGAAAAGCACGTCCGCTCGGACACGCTACAATGTTGGTCCAGTTGGCATGCGCTCTAGCCTTTACGATTGACCAATCTTGACCTCATTTTCAAACACTGGCACTTTTTGGATACAAGGGCCTTTTTATTGGCTATTGCTGGCTGCCATTCGCTTGACGTTATAAGATATTAGTGTGAGGGGAAAGCTTGCGAGCATTGCTAGAAGCGCCATCTAACCTAGATGACCAGCTAACTTAGCTTTAAATGCGTGAAATGCATGTACATTACAATGCAATTTTACAGAAAAGAGAGATCATCTGTTGACCATGATGGTTTCTCTTCGTGATACCACTTCATCTTCAATTTGTTCATCTACAGTAAATTCAATTTTCAGGAATGTGTTTAATTAAAAAAAAATGCAATTGTGAAATCATGTCTGCCCTTTTTATTTACACAGGTAACTGGTCCAAACGATTCCCTTCAGTCTGCATGCTATCACCATGGCAACCAAGGACGATGATTTAGAGGTGCCTCCGGATTGGAAGGATTCATTCACCAAGGAGGACAACCCCCACGGCCTGGCAGGCGAGAGCTCCTTCGCCACTCTCTTTCCAAAGTATCGTGAGAAGTACCTGAAGGAATGCTGGCCCTTGGTCCAGAAGACTCTGAGCGAACATGTGAGTTCATGGTCAACAAATTCTGTGCATTCTTCTTATTGACTTTTAACCAGTCTACCAATTATCGTCAGGGTCTTGTGTGATGAGCTTGCCCGCCCTTGGCCTCCCTCCCCAACCCCCCCCCCCCCCCCCAAAAAAAAAAAATGGAATTTGTGCTGTTACATGTACATTTGTTTTCATGCAAGTACATGTAATTCTTAATTATAATAATGATCATTTGTTAAGCTATCCAAACAATTATATATATATATGATGCAATTGGAATTGCATCATTCTAATTTGGAGGTATAGGCCACACATAGGAGCATTACTATCCTGGCTGTGTAGTAAAAGCTGTGCTTTTGATTCTCAACATTTCAAACACCACTGTACAGAACTGATTTTACTAAAAATCGGTACTTTAGGGACAATTGATGACACCTAAATAGCAGTAAAATACATTTTTTCAACTTACAGATGTTAAAAAGAATAATTTAAAAATTCAAATTGTAAGTCTACTGTCAAACTTTGCTTACAGCCGCATCGGCATGATTATATGCAGTCTATGCAATATTGTGTGGTGTGTGTATTTGTGTATGGGTCTAATAATACCTGCCTCACAGCAAGCATGCAGTGCTAGAGGTCAATACGCATTAGAATTGACTCTCTATGCTTTGCTGGAGTGGTATAGGCGTGGTGCTGGAAGTGGGGCTGGCGGACGTGATGCCAACAGAAGTGTCACTAACTGTACAAATTTGATTGGAGAGTTGATATTTTCATGCAATTTTAGAAGAAAAAATCATATTTATTTTTGTTGAAGCCTTGTTATATCTGGCAATGCCACTCATCACCCCAACTCTTTATGCAGGACATTTGACTATATTTGATTTTCAGAAAGACTGATTTGATTTGTCATGTTGATCATTTCAAGATGGGGGATCTTGGGTTTCAACTTGGATGTCTTACATGAATGATTGTTATACAGTAGGCTTGCGGGTGCACCATGTGAGAGAGAGAGAGAGAGGATTGAGGAGACCTGATCTTGGGTTTCAACTTGGATGTCTTACATGAGTGATTGATGTGATACGAAGGAGAGGTACTGTGCAGAGACAATGGAGTTACGTTACTCTGCTTTATTTTGACGTTTGAGATATTTTATTTTCTCCATAATGAGAACACTCCCATATGAATAATATGGGACAATTCACACTATCTAATCTCACTCTTTGACAGGGCATCAAAGCAAACCTTGACTTGATAGAGGGCAGTATGACTGTCAAAACAACGAGACAGACGTGGGATCCGTTCATCATCATCAAAGCCAGAGACATGATCAAGCTTCTAGCCAGGAGTGTACCTTTTGAACAGGTAAGCAGAACTCATTTCACCTCTTGCAATTCTCGCTACAGCAACTACGGTATTCTGCCATAGAGGGCAGCACCGCCCATGGATGTATTTGAGACAAAGGCTCTTATGGGCCCCCGTCTTACAAAGAGTTGATATCAATCGCAACTATATACATAACAGATAGGAGACTGCAAAATTTGCGATTAATTTAGATCAATCGCAACTCTTTGTAAGACGGGATCCTAGTTCCCATACAATGACGACGGATCTAGAACTGGAAAGTCTGATAGAAATGAAAGTTTCAGAACCAATAAGCTAACAGATTTTGTAAGTAACAGATTATGATGGTGACTACATAGATCTCATCATATAATCAGGGGAGTTCATGGAACCTGAACAATTGTTTAGTAAAATAAGGAATTAGTTGACACTGCTGTACATTCTCTGTGGAAATTGGAAGGAACCTCATCTTATCATCTTTATTTGTCTTCATTATCATTAATCCTTTCCTTTCCCATAGAATTTGGGTCTAGATTTTGAGGTTGGTTTCATACACTGTAGATGTAAACAAATTCTTTGTTTTTTTAAAGTGAATGGTACCTATTATTAAAATCTTCCATTCTTGTTTACTCTCAGGCAATGCGAATATTAGAGGATGACGTCTCTGCGGAAGTGATTAAGATCGGTCGTATGGTGAGGAACAGAGAGAGATTCGTCAAAAGAAGACAGAGACTTATTGGACCCAATGGCTCTACACTTAAGGTGTGTTGATTTTCATTTACTAATTTATTCAGTTATTCATTTATTCATCCATTCCTTTATTCCTTTATTTTATTTCACATTAAAAAAAATTACCATGCATGCAGAAATAACCAATGTAAAGAACCACATAGAACTTTAGAGCATAAATGACAAAAGGAAGATGACTAACGCTGTGATGACATGGATAAGAGGGAGTGCTTAAGGTCGTTTTGCAGTAATGTCCGTGCGCACCGTGCACCTTTGCTGTGCAGAGCTAGCCGGTTAAGCCTCGGTCACAAATTCCATTACGAACTGCTACGAACGCCGTACGAACGATTTTCAGACAATGGAACTTCGGAAAGACAATGGAAAAACGGAGATTCGTACGAAAGCATCGTTCGTACGAATCTTTGTGACCGTAGCTTTATGTATTCACCATGCACACTGCTGGAGTTCCTGGTATTGTTCATAGCAAATACATGATCAGCTGGCCATGTGCAGTTAAGGTGCACTCAAACATTACTATGGAATGTCCTTAGAATTAATGTTAAAATACTACTCCTACTGTTGTGAAATAAACAAAGTACAGTTATTTAATAATGTAGTGGAGGGGTCAACATAGGCCCTTGGATATTCTTCAGCTGTTAACTCCCAACAAAAAGTAGAACACAAAAGTCATGTAAACAATCAGCAACAACAAATTATGAGATTAAAAAAAAAAATTGATGTTGTTGTTAGTTTTGCTGTTTTTGTTGTTGTTATTATCGTCATCATCTTCATTACTTAGTGGTATCAGTAGTAGTAGTAGTAGTTGTATTAAAGCCCCACTGCACTACTTGTAGCTACTTGCTCCCTCTATATAGAAAACGATGCCTAAGCGGTGCTCGTTGGTCCCCAATGACTATTTTTCTTATGTTAATTGAGAGGAGAGTTGATGAGATAACCACCTGTCAGTGACCATGCTGGGTGATCTAATCCCTCCTGGCCAAACTAGTGCAGACAGGCTTTAACAGAGCTGCCAACTAGTACGGATTTCCCGTAATTGGTACGGAAATTAACGACCATTACGGAATTACGGAATGTTGTCTCAAATTACGGATTTTTTTATTTTTTTTAATTTTTTTTAAATTTTTTTTTATTTTTTTATAAATATGATCGCTGAGAAAGACGGAAAAGTATCAAGTATTCTCTTAATAGGAGCCATTTTTCATGGAAAACTGTGTTGTGATGACCTGAAACTCAATATTTAACAACTTTGTGTGAGTAAAGTCACCAAAAATTTCAGATAATCATGCGTCCGCGCAGTGTTGGCGTGCCATTTTTTTTAGATTCATAGCGCAGCATAGGAAATTACTGATTTATACCTAAAATTACTGATTTTGAGCCTTGTGATTACTGATTTTCTGTTCTGGAGGTTGGCAGCTCTGCTTTAAACACATTTTCCTTCTCCCTTTCATTGCAGGCGATTGAGTTGCTCACCAACTGTTACATCATGGTGCAAGGTAACACCGTATCGGCAGTCGGACCTCACAAAGGTTTACGGGACGTCAACAAGATAGTCACAGACACACTCAACAATGTCCATCCTATCTATAATATAAAGGTAAGATAAAGATGGCTTCTTGTAGTGGTTTTGTGTTTAGGGCAGTGTTTCACAAAACTGTCATAAGCACAAGTTCGCCGACATCCTATGAAGATGTGTGTATTAAAATTAACACATGATTCTATCGGATGTCAGCTAACTTGTACTTGTGACGGTTTCGTGAAAGCTGCCCTGGTAGATAAGTTTCCGGATTAAAATTCACAAGATACAGGGTTTGAATCCGAGCTCAGCACTGATGTACTTTGGCAAGGCATTAATCTGCATTTGCCACTCTCCACTCAGGTGTACATGGAGTCCTGATATGCTTGAGGGCTAGTTACAGCTAGTTGGCAGCTTGGCTATAACCAAGGTAGTAATGCCAAAGCGCTATATGAGAAGTAATTATTTTTCTTTGATCGCTGTGTCCATCACACTGTGATGTTCATGGCACTGCAACAGTATTATGTGACAGTCCTTGTGGTTCGTTCAGCATTGTGAGTGCCTCTAAAAATGCAACCCTGAAATGCAACCCCATCGAGTAGAGAATATGCATACATTGTTTGGGCAAGCCTGAATCAGATGACCATGATAGTAGTATATGATTATGTGAACCACTTTGAGATATTACAAACGTATTGCATGCTATTTAAATCCAGAATAGTATAGTGATTGTTTTTTTGGATTATAACCAAACTGCGAAAGTAACTAGTGCTCAAGCATGCCAGGTGGAGAGTGGCCCATTTTGGTAAAATCAAGTACGAAAACAAATTGGGCAAAGCTTTGTCTAGCATAGGGTTAAGACCTCCCTTATCCCCATTATTAGTACTGGACCAAGCAACATTTTGCGAGGAAAGAGTATGTCATAGAAGTAATTGGATATTATTTAGTTATACTGTATTCCAATTTTCCCTCTTTTTGTAGGTTCTGATGATAAAACGAGAGCTGATGAAAGACGATAAACTGAAGAGTGAATCGTGGGATAGGTTCCTCCCCAAGTTCAGGACCAAGAACCTAAAGAAGAGGAAACGCCCACAGAAAATCGGAAAGAAGAAGGAGTATACACCATTCCCTCCACAGCAACCAGAAACTAAGGTAAAGGAAAGAGAGAAGATAGATGGATAAATAGATAGAAGAGAGAGAAAGAGAGAGAGGGAGATAAAAAAAGAGAGAGAAAGGAGAAAATAGAGTGAGAGAGGGGGAGATAGGCAGAAATGGAAACGGGGTAAAAGGATTGAAAAAGAGAGATACAAAGAGAAAGGAGGAAAGAGAGAGGAGGAAAAGAGAGAGAGAGACAGGAGGAGGAGGAGGAGGAGAGAGAGAGAGAGAGAGAAAGACAAAGAGTTTACTCCATTCCCTCCACAACAACCAAAACTATTCAGGGGTTTATAGTTAAACTTGTAATCATATTTATCTGGTGCTCTCGCCAATATGTACAATAAATTGACTTATTAACTCAAACTTTTTGTGTCTTCAAAACCTTTTTCAGATTGACAAGGAGCTTGCTACAGGGGAATATTTCTTACGAGAGAATCAGAAGAAGGCCAAAGTGAGGCAAGAGAAGAGGGTAAGTTCAACTACACGACTAGAACCATCAAGGTATCCCGGCCCCCCCACTCAGGGGTCGGAATGACCGCATGCGTGTTACCAAAATGTCTGGTAAAGGGGTACTTTACGTGCGACAAAGTCCGGCCAGAGAATTGTAAAAAAAGGGGTGTATTTGACTTTTCACCTGGAGATTTCTTTAAAAAGGGGATGTTTTTCCTTTTTTCTCTCATCTCTTTGGACTCCTGAGAAATTGTTCCGAATTTAGGGGGTTACATTGAGCATTTTTCCGTATTTAGGGGGGTCTCCAAGGCAGAAAAAGCCCGTGAAAAAGCCCGCGAAAGGGGGGTTCGGAAATGTTGGCAGTCCTCAGATAGGAGGTGCTTTCAAAAAGAGGGAACGAGCATATGCGTACCCTAAATAACACTGAGTGGGGGGGGGGGGGGGGGGGGGGGGGCGGGCAAGGTATCTACTTCTGCTTGTTATTGCAATCAAACTCCAATGGGCGTTTGATGTGATTGCAGTCACAAACGGAACCAGAAGCACCCTTTGTAAGGGTTATCTGCCAGATATGTTTATTCTAAGCAAAAGTTTATTTTTCCTAGTTTCAAAGCTATGCCAAATATCCAACTTACTGGTGATGTAATGCAGTATTTTTTCTTCTGAAGTCTCATATATAACCAAATTTAGTTCTGAACATAAATTTACGTCATATGTGTCATTTCACTTCATATTGGGTCTTATCGAAGCGCTTTAACAGAAGTAATATTACCTTTAAGAACTATTACCTTTAAGAACTATTTATACATACACGTATATAAAGTACTGTTAAAACACTACTCCTACTATTGTGAATTAAACGAAGGACAGTTATGTGTCATTTCACTTCATATTGGGTCTTATCGAAGCGCTTTAACAGAAGTAATATTAAAACTTGAACAGTGATCACCTCAGCTATAAAGGCAAATTTGACCCCTGCGGTTTTAATTTGCTTTTGTGCAATACTGAAAGGGACAATATTTGTCATTCTTTTATATTTGTATTCCAAGTTCATCCAGCTTTCCAGTGTTATAAAGTTGTACTTTCATTGGATAGGGTCTGTAAGATCTTGTGGACATGCCCACGCAATGTGCCCTGCATATTCACATAGTCTGGGTGTAGTCATTGAATTGTGTGTCAACTAATAGTATGTACATGTAGTTGCAATGACGAACCTTCGTCATTGCCTTGTTTTCGTTCACATTCTGCCCAATTAATATTCTCCTTTTCCTTATCCTTATCGTCCGGAAATCGCATTCGTTTTGCACGTAGTGCTTGTGATTCCTAGTAAGGTGCTTTCCTCATGTCCTTTTCCTTTCAAATTTCGTAGGCATCGTCTCTAACATCTCATCAAGGTCACTACATTCTTCGATTTTCGAAATCACTCATGCATAACTGTCCAGGCGCCATTATGTTCGTTTCTGGTCCATTTTAAGGCCTTATTTTATTCCTTTCTATCTCCACTATCCTAGATCATACAAACTTCTAACAAATTCCTCTAGATAGTCTAAGAGATGTTCTTTCATCTGCGACGCATAACCTGACCTTCAAAATGCCATCTTCGTACTCAAAATTCAAATCTGAAACCGACTCCGTCAACAATCTCTCAAATTCTTGAAAAATGGACCCCTAAAAATCTAAAAAATGCAATAACTTTCTTTAACCAATTCCGTTCCATCTCATCTTCTCGCAGTATCTTTATTTTATAATTGCACATAGCCATGCCAAATTGTACGCTCCAATGGCTATGCAAAACATAAATAGCGCCCTCTAAAGTTCTGGGAATTGGCTTTCTTTCTGTGGCCGTATCTCCATTATGGCTTGGCAGACCCGTACCCTTTTTTGGATTTAGATACTTGAGGATATGCCCTTTCCAGCCATATACAAAATTATATACCCTAACACTGACCGACTTTGAGAAAAATGCCCTCCAAATTCGCCATTTTCAAGAAAATTGAGAAATAACTTCAACTTGCTCTAAAATGGCTATCTTTGTACCTACGTCAATGAAATTTGGCAGACATATGTATCCATATACGTGACAACTGTCTGCCAAGTTTGGTAAAATTCAAATATGTCAGCGCGAAGTTATCTCCTAAAATGATGAATTTACTATGCATTACGTAATAGCGCGTTTAATGCGTGCAGTACATTGCGCGCAGATGACAATGGTGTCAAACTGACCGCAATGAAGTGCCCTTTCGAATGATACCAAGTATGGTATATGTTCACACAGAAAATTGTGAGTAAATCGCATTTGAACAAGGGTCACTATACGAATTCCGCCGAGTTTCCGCCCGATTATAACACTTATCGGCCATAACGTCATTTTTCCAGACTACTTTTCGCCCCCTAAACATCCTTTTTTTCCTTGAAAATTTGCAATGACATTCCGAGATGCAATACGCAGGGCACCTCGTGGCCGGATTTTTGAAATTAGTCAAGGGGGCCATTTAAGACGCCATTTTGTCCTTTAAATTTATTTTACATCACATGTTTCGATAGGATTATCATAGAAAAAAGGAGAGTAGTTTACAATAACAACCATGATATTCTCTTTCCAATGATACCATATACGGCCCATAAAGAGACATAAAGAGAGAGAGAAAAAAGAATTTAACTCCGGTCATAATACAGACCCTGTACGTTTTCCGCCCATGCATTACACGCATTGTCTATGGGGCAAATCGGGTTCACGCTTTTGACCCCTAGAACGATCTTGATTGCAATGACGAACATGCAACTTATCCCATTGGTTTTTGCACGCAGTGCTTGCGAGCCCTTTCTAGGTTCTTTCGCCTATCCCAATTTCTTTCAAACTTCGTAGGCATAGTCACTACCATCCCATCAAGGTCACTATCGAGGCCTTTCTTTCGCCCTACCTGTCTCCACTATTACAGAAGCTAAAGACTTCGTACAAATTGTTCTGGATAGTCCGAGAGAAGCTCTTTCGTTCGACACGTAGAAACACGGCGTCATTGCACGCACATCGTTGTGACACGATTGCATTTCTAGTTGTACCATCAATTTGTTTAAATTTGTACTGCATGGAATCCTAGTGGGGGAAAAACTCTTTATTCTAAAAAGACATTAAAGCCTGTCTGTACTAGTTTGGCCAGGAGGAGTAGACCTCCCTGCAAGGTCACTGACAGGTGGTTATCTCATCAAATCAGCTCTCAATTAACCTAAGAAAAAGGGGATCATGGGAACCAACAGGGACCGATTAGGCATTGTTTGCTATATAGAGGGTGCAAGTAGCTATAGGTAGTGCAGTGGGGCTTTAAAACTTGAATCCTGAATATGATTTCTTTTTTTGTTGTTTTGTCACAGATAAAGCAAGCTGAGGCGGAAGTGAAGAGAAAAGACAAACGTGAGAAGCCTTTCATACCTCCTAAGGAGCCTAATATATCGGAGACCAAATCAGCACCCAAACCAGACAGCAAGATTGATGTGAATGCATTCAAAGCAAAGATCAAGCAATCACAGGTAATACACGTAGCATTAGATTTTTCTGATGCTAGATCAATTCATAGTATGATTGCATTCAAATCAAACATCATTCAGTCTACTTTATTGCGCATAACATTTTATTATACTATCTGATGAGAACCAGACAGCAAGTTTGATTTGAATGCATTCAAAGCAAAGATCAAGCAATCACAGGTAATACTCGTAGCATTAGATATTTATGTTGTCAGATGATAATCAGAAAGCATTCATAGTATGAATGTATTCAAATCAAACATCAGTCAGTCTTATGTCGTCTGCTTATCATTTGATTATACTATCTGATGAGAACCAGACAGCAATCATTGCATGAATCCATTAAAGCAAAGATCAAGCAATCACTGGTAATATTCGTAGCATTGAATCTTTAGACTGCAAGATCAAAATTAGAAAGCATTTATAGCGTGAATGTATTCAAATCAAACGTCAATCGGTCTCATGTAGTCTGCTTTAAATAGCATTTGAATACACTTTCTGAGAACCAGAGAACAATGACTGCGTAAATGCATTCAAAGAGAAGATCAAACAATCACAGGTAATACTCGTAGCATTAGATGTTTATGTTGCTAGATGAAAACTAGAAACTATCCGTAGTATGAATGCATTCAACTCAAACATCAGTCAGTCTCCTGTATTGCGCATAACATTTGATTGTATTATCTGATGCGAACCAGACAACAAGATTGATGTGAATGCGTTCAAAGCAAAGATCAAGCAATCACAGGTAATACTCGTAGCATTAGATTTTATACTGCCAGATGAAAACCAGAAAGCATTCATAGTATGAATGTATTCAAATCAATCATCAATCGGTCTCATGTAGTCCGCTTTAAATAGCATTTGAATACACTCTCTGAGAACCAGAGAGCAATGATTGCGTGAATGCATTCAAAGAGAAGATCAAACAATCACAGGTTATTCTCATAGCATTGGGTCATATATGACCAGGCACCACTAAACCACCAAATAGTTGCTTGGTTTTCAGTTTGATCTCAATAAAGGCATATTTGGTCAGGATGGACGAATATTTAAACATTTTGAAACACAAAGTGGCAACACACCGACGTATCTTGCGAGATCCCCTCCAATTTGCCCTGTACAGAAATTTCATAACTTTCATTTTCTTAGTTATTCATGACGAAATAGATGTATTTCATACAGGGGTTGTATAATAACATATTTCGCAATAATTATATTTAGGGTGCATGTATGATTTAAAATTTTCATTAGGGAAATTATAATTATTTTTAGTACAGAGCAAATTTGTGTTAGATTGATCACACTTTCAAAAATTCATAACTCTCTTATAATATAGTCTGTTTTTGCTCAAACTATTACTGACCTATTTCTCTCATTTTCCACTTCTATTAAAACCAACTTAAATTTGTAATACATTGAATTTTCATTCACTTTCATTCACATGTCTACATGGAATGAGATAATTTTGTTTGAATGTAAACATGTACGTAATTAACACATGAGTGTACTTTCTATGCTTTTTCCAACAGTCCAAGAAGTTCCGTCAATCAGTAACCAAGTCAACGTTAACGACTCCAGGGAGTACAAAGAAGAAGAAAAAGTGATCATCGGGAGAGTGACCAAGAAAACTGTAATATAATGTGGAATATAAGCCTTTATCATTGTTTTTAGAAGAATTTTGAGAAGGAACAGTTATCATCATTTCTCATTCAGTCAGTCAGGTATTGGCTTTGCTGATCAATAGAGAGAATGAGAGAAGATAAAACCATGAGATGAAGGAGAATGAAATGGAGACATGCCTAGATTCAGAAGTCTTTTTCGAGGATTACAAGACTCTATGAGCAGAATGTTGAGAAGGACTAATGCGTTGAGCGCATGCGTTTCCATTTTGATGTGAAACCTGGAGAAACGACCCACATCATTCTGAGAATACATGATTTGAATTGGATCCAAAGTGACATTGATATAGCTATGCTGCATAACGAATCAACAACGCAAAGGCCAGCGAAAATGTTGGACATGTTCCAAATTTCAAATTTCTTGCTGCGTACCCACTTCTTTTCTCCACATCATACATGCATCAAGATGGTATAGAAGTGACATTGAAATTAAATTGCATGCTTTAAGCCTGTCTGCACTAGTTTGGCCAGGGGGATTAGACCTCCCTGCAAGGTCACCGACAGGTGGTAATCCAATCAAATCTGCTCTCAATTAACATAAGAAAAAGGGGATCACGGGGGACCAATGGTCACCGATTAGGTATTGTTTGCTATATAGAGGGTGCAAGTAGCTATAAGTAGTGCAATGGGGCTTTAAAACCAAGAAATCAAGAATGCATTATAGGGTAGAAATGCATGGAAAACGCATGCATTTCATAGATCTTGAAAGGAACTGACATTGAAATGAAAAAGTTTTGATGTGACCTAGGCATCAGTTGAGTTCTGGGCCCCATTTCACACAACTTGTCATTAGTGGCAAATGACAGTTTTTGTTATAATATAAGCTAGTGATATCCTTGCTTCTGATTGGTTATCAGCGGATTTGTTACTGGTTTTTGTCATTTGTCATTGAAAAAAGGCTTTGTGAAACAGGTCCCTGGTCATATTAGATAACATAGTGCAAGAAACTGTCTGGGAGCAATTTGAAAAGATTGAGTATGTACAGTAGCACATAATTTTTGGTATATACTGTGAGGTTTGGGAATCAACAAAATAACATAAAAGTGACCCAGCCTAGCTGAAAGTCACATGCATGGTTCACAGAAATGGGTCTGGGGGACTACACAGACTTGTAATGTGAATATTTGGTCCAAACATTCAGCTATCTCTCGTCATGTTTCGAATATGAGAGCATTTGAACAACCAGGCTTTTCAGGAGACATTTTCTCTTTGATATTCTTCGTAACTAATATAACAAAGATTGAAATAGATCACAAATAATTTTTTGTTGTTGACCTTTTCCAGAACTCAAGCCCTTTAATAAAAATACATGTAAATTATGAAAGAAAGAAGAAATAAAGCCATGAGATGAAATAAATTACTGATTGTTGGATTGACTCTTTTCTGTATTGTTTCCTGCTTTACTGAACCCATTCATTATTAAAGTGTAAATGTAGGGTTAACAATTAAATTATTCATACCAAGTTTTGTACATTTTTTAGTACATGAATAATTGATTTGTCCCGATTCACGTTTCTTGAGAATATGACATACATGTATTCAACAACGGCCCTAATTTAACCAGTCCACCTTTCAGTTTTGAGTAACAAAAAACAAAAAAGCGTACAAATCTCAAGGGGTATGAATAAATTAGTTGTTAACTGTATGTGGCATAGAAACTTGACACATTGTGATCAACAGATATTACATGTATCAATTACAAATGCAAAAATTCTGTGACAAATTTGTTGCAGTTATTGTAATTTGTTATTGACGACAACATGTAGATAACATTCATGAAACAGGGCCTTTATCTGGTATATCGACTTCAAAATATAAACTTTTTTAAATCTCTTAATATTTTCAATCTTATTTTGCATGCAACTCTCTTCAAATTATTAAGTTTTTTTCTCCTATCTTATCACCATTTCTTCTCTACAAAACATTAGGTTGTGTTTCTCTTCTTGACCTTTTCACTCGTCTCATAAAATACACAAACTTTTCTTTCCACTTCTATTTCTTCTTTCTCTAAAATATGGAATTCTCATTTTCAGCTTTTATTACTTTTTCTTCTCTCTTCATATATACAAATTTCTCACATCGTAAAGTTATTGTCCCTTTCTGTTCTCTCTTCCTCTTAAAGTTCTTTCAACTTTTTCTTGTATAGGTACAGGTAGCTCCAAAATAAGAACTTTTTATTAAGCCATTGATTTCTGAATTCACTCATTCCTATATGCTAAATACAGGAATCATTGGTTCCATAAGCAATGAGTTAACAATTGTCATTTTTTCTCTTTCTTCTCTCTTCAAAATCTAAAGCAGGAAAAAACAGAAAAGTAAACATTTAAATATCATCTATCCTTTATTTTGCCTTGAACGAATCAAGACATAGAGGGTGTATAACACTGTTCAAACTTCTCATATTTACAATACATTGTGCAAGAATATCACAAATTGTAAATAGCAATTTTTTGGAGCCTGTCAAATGCCATTCAACGTTGAATAATTAACTCACCGACTACCGAATCACCTCACTCCCATAAACTGAGTACAGGAACCATACAATCCTGTAGCCAAGAGGTTAAAAACACAGCCAAGCAAGCAGAAGTCGTCTTGGGGTATACTAGGTACTAGGTACAGTTATTCAAGTTAACCAATTGACTTCTGATTTCTGTCATTCCCACAAGCTTAATGCAGTAATCATTTTGTTCCCATAGGCATTAGGTTAAGTAGCGGAAAAACGCTTTTAACAACGCAATTTAACCATTCTAAATTGATGGATGTACAACCCTTTCCTACAGAGGCTTTATCTTTTCCTTTTAAAGGTGTATGGAAAATTTGACAAAAATCAGAGTCCCATGTAACTGTTTGCACTGAAGAAAAATCCACAAATCATTTACAGTTTACAAAAAAAAGATCCTTATTCAATGATATTACAGAGTTTACACTGCATATCTGTGATGCTCTATTGCCATTCCACTCTTAAATTGGATTTTAAGTTTAGATAAAATGTAAATATCAATTTTGATACTTCAGGTTGAAAATGACCAGTGTAACAAACTTTCCAGGTAAACCCCTCGTGCTTTCGTATTAAACAATGCTTGTAACAGAAATACGTATTTCTTGAAATACAATAAAAACTTCAAATTCATTCAGAATTTTTTTAAGCTTTCCATAGATTTTTGAACTAGAAGAAATGCCTTATCATGTATACAATTTATGAGCCATAAAACACATTTTAGTTTTCTTTTTAAAAGTTCAGGTTGAAAAATGACCAGTGAATTAACTATCCAGGTAAACCTTGCATGCTTTTGTGTCATAATCCTCATACCAGAAATGTGTACTTCCTAAAATGCATGTAATAACTTCATATTCATTCAAAATCCTTGCGATATTCATCAAGATTTCAACTAAAATTTCATATTCTTCCAAGAACTCAAATTACTCGAAATGCCTTATTCAATTTATTAGACTATCTGAGTTTCACTCAGGAGCCCCATTCTTTCCTTATTCAACAAATTGTGTATTCTTGCATAAAGACCTAATTAACCCCCATCATTATTTGGCTATTACCGGGCCCTCGACCTCGTCGATTCCAAGGTCAAAGTATCTATCAGAGCGATGTCTTCGGAGACCCCTGATGGCTGCATACTCGACGGTGGTCGGCGTGACGTTGAGATCTTCCAGTCCGGGCATACCACTCTGGACGACATCGGTTGTATGTTGCTGAGAGGAGAAAAATAGCATAATTTTTATGATGAAATTGGAGTTCAGAAATTAGTGTGACATAGATTTGCAACTACCATGGAGGATAATTGTCCAGCTGTTATCTTTTCTCCAAAAAAGTAGAATCGACAAGAAAAGACAGTACTGTAACGCCAGACACTTTGCATGCATGAAATGTTGCAAACTTTGCAAGTGGTTAAGTTCTCCATAAGTTTCATAACCCAAAATGTCTGAATCACAAATGACAAAAAAAAACATGGATTCTTACACTTCACAAAACCTTGCTGCCGTGAAAATCACTCATTTTAATAGAAGTCGTGAAAGGTTAATAACTTCCAAAAGTTTCTTTTTGTACAGTACAGTCAAACCTGCTTTAGTGACCACCTGTCTACAACGAGCACATTTTTTGTTTACCTTGGAAATGGTTACTCATTGAAACATGTACTAAAGGAACCTGTATACAAAGATCCCCTGTCTCCTAAGACCACTATTTGTGTTTCCCTTGGGCGGTCGCTCGCTATAGACAGGTTTGACTGTACCAGTAAACCACCCAATCACCTACCAGTTCCAGCATGTCCCGGGTGAGGAAGGGGTCAAAGGGCGTGAGTTCAAACCCGCTGGCGATGAGACGCAGGATGGGGCGGGGTACAGGGTACCTGATGTAGGGGCGGCGGGTCACACGGTAGATGAAGTCAACCAGGTCGGTCAGGAGGTAGCCATTAGGTCTGCAACAAAATACAAAGAGATATAATTGGTCAAATAATGCATGCAACCGAGTCTCTGTCTGTGGTACATGATCAAACACTAGAGAAGCAAAATATATACTCTTTTTAGTTACTTTAAAATACTGTTTAATGTGCAAGTTGATGTTCTTAATCAATCTTTCCTGTTGATCTTGTTAAGATTAAAAAGTTATTAAATTGATCGTATATAGTATTATGAAATTAACATTGTATCTTTGAACTTATTTTACTTTTGTAATTGGTTGTCATTATCTGTTTTTGGAAAATTGCCCCTTGCTCTGGTAAATCCCTGTGGGCAAGGGGCAGCTTTTAAAAAGAAATTGCCCCTTGCTCCTGGCTGCTTAATCATAGGCTTGGGTGGAAGGGTCCAGGGCCCAGTTTCGTAAAACTTGGTATCACAACAAGTTATATTAACTGTTATAAGCTACTGAAATCATGGCATTTGACCGGCTGAGACCACACTTTGTCATAGAAATTCAGCATTTCTTACTGGTAACACACTTTATGAAACGGGGCCTTGGTGTTCTTTTTCAATATCTAAATTAAAATTCACTTGAAATCATGAATAGAATAACAAGGGATCTTGCACTTGTTTCTTTTGATACTAGGAAAACATTAAAAGACTACAGTTAACACGTTTCATTTTAATTAGCCCATATCACATTATAATGTCCCTATGCGCTTCCAAAGAGGTTTGAAAATTATTACCCTGGCTTTAGCTCCAGTAGCGGTTATCAGGGCACAGTTTATTTCAAGGAATAATCCTACCAGGTACCCATTTACCTCACCTGGGTGGAGTGTGGCAAATGTAGAGTAAAGTCTTGCCAAAGGATGTACATTCAATTTCATGGACTTCTAATACACGGTAACATACTCACCCAGCCAGTTCATATGTCTTGCCGTCTGCCTCTTTCTCATTAATGATAGACATAATGGCTTGTGCTACATCAGAAACCTGAAATAGTTTAAATAAAATTTAAAAAAAATTATAATGTCATTTTTGTTGATTCAAAATAATACTTCTGATGAACATGTTAACTAAATCATACTGGGCAAATCCTTCTTATTGATAGTAGACGTAACGGCTTGCGTTACATCAGCAACTTGAATTGGTTTACATACAAAATATTTGATAAAATGTTACATTGTTAATTCATGGTTTTTATGATATATTCTAAAGCGCATTTAAAGTTCACCAATCTCCTGAAAAAAATAAAAATAAAGTAAAGAACCAAAAAAAAAGAGAACAGCTTTAATGTATATAATCACTCTCAACCATGAGCTTGCAGATTTAAAAAGGAGAATTAAAAAAAATAGAAAAATAAAAAAATAACAAAGTCCCATGCACATAACAGAAGTCAAACTTGGGTTCTGTGTGGGCCTCATTTTATGCAGGGGTGCAACTACTTGTCTACTCACGAGTAATTTTTTATGGTAATTGAGTGTGTATTCAAGCCTGCAATATCTCTTCATACAAGTAATATCCAAGGCTTAAAGGGATAGTTGAGTTCTGTTGCAGAGGGCGCTACACAAAATAATTTTGTTATGAGATAATGAAAAAATGAGTGTCAAATTTGAAAGAACATAATATTTAAATGACAAAATCATCTTTGTTTGATCAAAATCGGTTCAGAGATGGCTGAAATTTTGAATACTTGTGTACCACCACAAATATTAGATATTTTGAAAAATTTGAAAAAAATGTTGAAAAAAACGAAATAACGCCTTTTACGTCGTATTTCAGCCAATGCCAATGTTGGCTTTTCGTTGGCATTTTCGTGTTGCGTATATTACCCACAATTAGCCGGCTCATGTATTGCTATTTTCACTTAAATAATCAATTAACGGTCACCGTGTTTTTTTTTTAAGTGGAGCTGAACTGGTATGATTGTATTGACTAAATTTCACACATTTTGGGGTCTAAAATTACCTTCATAGCAATTTTAGGTTCTAAAAGGACACTATAAATGTCATAGATAAGAATAAGAGCAATAACCATGCACTTTGAAGGCATTTGCGATCTGAAAACAGAACTCAACTATCCCTTTAAATTTAGAATACAGCATAGTGACAAGAAAACCGTAACATACGGGGCCATGTCTTATAAAGAGTTGATAATGATCGCAACTTATCTGCGATTAATATCAATCGCAACTTTGTACATAAAAAATAGGGGATTGCAAACTTGGGATTGATTCAGATCAATTGCAACTCTTTATAAGAAGGGGCCCTGAACTAAATATATTTCGGTGATGGGTAAATTTATTCATGTAATGCACTTTAAAGATGTAAAATACCCTTTATGAATATCTTTATCATTATTCTTAACCTTTGAACTTGTTAAAGCATCATAACTTACGTATACCGGTCGCTTGACAACTCTCTTGGCACGCGGGAACAAAGGAACACCACCAAAGAACCTCTGGTCTATAATAAAACGAACAAAAACAAGCAATAACACTATATGAACATGTGCAATGATGAGCGACATCAACAGTTGGTTTAATTTATCCTAGTACATGTTATGTACAAGGATGAAGAACAATGTCCGCGCTAGAAAGCTTCTCCTAGCTTGAAAACGTGGTTTCTGAAATGTGAAGCTCTTATAAAGAAATAGAATAATGAATTATTGTATTGCGAAAGGGGCGAGTACACTGGATAACAGCATAAAGAAACGTCATGTACAGAAAGTAGTTTTGAAGAGGTCAGTTCAAATGACAGCTGTCAATCAACAGTGCGCTCTACCATTAAGCTCCGCCCAGTTCTTTGGCTTTAGTACGATAGGACAGTGAAACAAGAATGGGACCCTGATTCTCTATTAAATTTATGTTCAAAATAATGCCCATACATGTGTTTCGCTGTGATGTTTAGTTACAATACATTACATTCAGACTGGAAAAAAAATTACTGTACAGCTATACATTTTTATCATGGTGAAACAACAAATTCTTGTAATATAAACTGGGGTTGAGGTGGTTATCAGCTTTTTGTCATTCAAATCAAATCAATTCAATTCATATTTATTTCATTTCAAACAGAAAGATATACAAAGGTATTAGAAATGTCTTCATCAGACTTACTTGCAAAATGGTTGAAGAATCTATCTTCTCTTCCAAACATCTGAGCCGGCCTGACAATGACAGCCTCAGGAAACTCTTCCCTTACGACTCGCTCTCCAGCAGCCTAAAATAATACACACAGATCAAATTATTTAGGACGCTCTTGAGAGTTGTCATGTGCAAATGCATCATAATTACATCAGATTTGATAGTATTTGTCTGATAAAATCAATTTATTTGGCTTATTCTAATTACATAATTTAGTAATGCTGAGATGTCACACATCTCAGCATTGCTCAGAGAGCTTTCAGGTGCTATGCCGGGGCTGTATATAAGCGTTTTGTACTTGATAATAAACATTACTTTGAATGTTTTCCAAGCATTGAATTTTGTTAAAGTTGTCCAATCAAACTTTCACCTTTCAATTAATGAAAATGAAGTTAGTTTTTAAAATCTTTGAACAGCTACTTTAAAAAGATCCATGGATATTTGGAATTTTTTTAAAGATGCGCTATATCTAAACTCGTTGTTTCATGTAAAATCTTTGCAAAAATAATATATGGTATACATACCGATTCAATACTACAATTAATTATTACCTTTGTTCTAAGGAATTTGGCTGGAGAGGCCATATCGGCGCCCAAGGCTGACACATGAATTAGTCTTGGTACACCAGCCTCTTTGCAGATCTTGGCCAGGTTTCTAGGGGCCTCGATGTTGATGTCTTCATATGTAAAGTGCCTGGAAAGAAAGAGAGGATGAGAGAGTGTTAAAGCCTGTCTGCACTAGTTTGGCCAGGAGGGATTAGACCTCCCTCATGGTCACCGGCAGGTGGTTATCTCATCAAATCAGCTCTCAATAGACACAAGAAAAGGGGGACAATGGGGGACCAATGGGTACTGCTTAGGCTATTTAGAGGGCACAATTAGCTACAAGTAGTGCAGTCCTGCTTTAAGTATATATATATGACAGTGTGAGAGAGGGAGGGATAATGTGATAAAGAAGGAGAGCTAAAAAATGCAAGTGTTGGAGAGGCAGAGCAACGTATAACAAAAGGAGGAAGTGAGAGACACAGAGAGAAAGATAGTGAGAGAGGGAGTGCATATGAGAGAGTGTTACAAGGAAAAGGAGAGCGTAAAAGAGTCAGAGTACAGGCCAAAAAGGAGAGATGCTCAACAGACACAGGTGCGTCATGGAGTTGCCCATTTGCACTTGATCCATTACAGCTAAACAATTGATAACTTTCTTGTTCTCTGATTGGTTTAACTTCCACTGGTCTATTTCTCTTGTTAACTTTCGATATCAAATCCAACTTAGTATCTGGGTGGACTCCCTCTCCCCTTGAAATAGTCACACTCAATATTTGTGTTTAATCAAGAGGACATACCTTGTCTCGTAGTCTTTACTCAGTAGATTGACGACCACGGTGCAGTTTTGAACGATGTCTCTGATCAAATCATGTTGACGAAGATTGTATTGCTAGAAAAATCAAATAATACATAGAACCTTTAATTGCAAGAAATGTTTGTGATTTTTACTCCAATACACCAGTTTACGGTTACATCAGTGCGCATGGGCAGACATGTTATTGCCTTTGAAACAAAGCCAATGACCTGAGGTCAGTGGTATTTATGCGTAAATTAAGATTGCGCCCATGCAAATCATGATGTGAGCGCAAAACGCAGCGCGCAGGCAGTAATATCATCATAATTTGCATGGGCGCAATCTTAATTTACGCATAAACCACTGACCTCTAGAGGTCATTGGCTTTGTTTAAATGGCGCCCGTAACCGTAAACTGGTGTATTGTTATTCAATTATTTCACATTACACTTCCCCAAGTACATGTAATTGGTGTAGTGTCAATTGTGATTCAATTATTTTCCAGCATGATGCTTTAACAAAACTGAAACAATATCAGAACTATCATTTAAACAAGGGAAACGCACTTGGCGGTCTCGCCTGCATAACGCAATTCAATATGATAAACCAGAACTTCAATGACCTAGCGCTCATCCGCATCTCGCAACAACAAATATCGTAAATTTTATGTGGTACACTTTTGAACTGGTCAAAAAATAAAAATTTGATGCCCTGGAAGGGACAATTTCATTTCATTTGCATGAAGTACCATAAATAATCAATGGACCAAAATCTCAAAATTCTGTGTAGAAGTTTAGTGTTCCAAATTTAGCTCTACCAGTTAAGGCAAACCAAATCAAAATCGGTCAAGAAATGAGGGAGAAGAAGCAATTTTTGTTATTTTTTGAATAAATTTGCATAAATTACCATAATTAATGAATGGAGAACAATTTCAAAATTAGGTGTAGAAGTTTAGTGTACCAAAGTTAGCTCTACGATATAAAGCAAACCAATCAAAATCGGTCGAGAAATGAAGGAGAAGAAGCATTTTTTGTAATTTCGAATAAATTTGCATAAAATAGCATAGATAATGAATTTCACAATTCTGTGTAGAAATTTTAATTCCCCCTCCTAGCCCTATCATATGAAACAATCAGAATCAAAATCGGTTGAAAAATAACGAAGAAGAAGCATTTTGAAAATCTTGATGTTGATGCCACAACAAAGTCTAAGTTTGTTGACCTTAAATGACCTTTGACCTTAACTTAGTGACCTGAAATTCTACTCACATGATTGGGGAGACTTGATAATCCTATAGTCAAAGTTTCATTGACTAAGATCCTATAATTTAAAAATTATATTAAAAATTCAAAAACTTAACCTTAGGTTAAGTTTTTGATGTTGACGCTGTCGCCGCCGCCGTCACCGTCACCGGAAAAGCGGCGCCTATGTCTCGCTTTTTGCTACGCAGGCGAGACAAAAACACTTTCAAATGAATTCATAAAAATTTCACAAATTAATCATCCATGTTTTGTGTAGTTAAAATAGCACACTGACTTTTTACAACTGATAGAAATTACTGTAGCAAACAACCCGTTAATAATAATAATAGCTAGTTCTTATACAGTGCGTCCCAGAAAAAACGAAACCGAGAAGTATCGATGTTTTATCATAACTTAATCACAACGATAATTAATGAATGATACATATTTGGAAAGCTTAGAGTCTCCTATTTCAGTTGATGCTACTCAGATGATGCATATTCCACGCATGAGTGATTAAAAGCAATTTGAAGGAAGGAAACCAAAAAGACATTTGGCGGGCGGTATCTGAATTTCGAAGAAAAATTCACATTTCTAGAAAGTTGAGTTTCTGCTCTTTCATATGACACCTCAATCAGGAAAAATGAGCGAGGAATAACAAAGTTCTGTTTGCTTAAAATAGCCCTTACATTTTCATAATTTTAACAAACGAATTCGTTTTCACTGGGTGCCTGCCGTACCAAAAAGCAGATTTGACAAAAGACTTAACTCCGTTTCGTTGACAATCAGCCATGCATGAAGACTCTCGTCTACGGCTGTATCATTCATTAATTATAGTTGTGATTAAGTTATGATAGAACATCGATACCTCTCGGTTTCGTTTTTTCTGGGACGCACTGTATAGCGCTTTTCGGACCGAAGGCACTCTCAAAGCGCTTTACAGATATATATTACTACCCCCGGTCATCGGATTCAGGCTTACCCGCACACAATGTATGCACATTCTCCACTCCCTGGGGGAGCATTCCAGCCAGGCGTCATTTTTAAAAGCGCACACTTGCTAATCTAAGCACATTAGCTTTCGCATCCTACCGGGTACCCATTTAACACCTGGGTGGAGAGTGGCAAATGTAGATCAATGTCTTGCCAAAGGACATTAATGCCGCGGTGGGACTTGAACCACAGACCTTGTGATCCACAGTCCAGTGACATATAGGTTCAATTTGTAGTTGATAGGTTCAATTTTTCAAAGGTTGTAATTGCATTTTTATCCTTCAGTATCTATCTCCTTGGAGATGAATTTGATTGCATCTTCAATATGCCTCTGCCTACTCAAACTTGATGAAATGAAACATGCACCACGCAGAAATAAGTAGATGGGAATACACATAAATGTGGCATAAAAAGTGGGTCCAAACTTTTGAGCTTTGAGCTATTCCTCATCATACATGTATTTCAAATATGACAGCATTTGATGAGCAATCCTTTTCAAGGGACATTTCTACAATGGTATTCTTCCAAATTGACATACAGTGAAACCTGTCTATTAAGACCACCCAAGGGAGACAAGAAATGTGGTCTTTATAGGCAGGGGGTCTTAATGTACAGGTGACTATAGATAGTACATGTTTCAATGAGAAACCAATTTCAAGGGAAACAAAAGAGGTGGTCTTTCTATACAGGTGGTCACTAAAGCAGGTTTGATAGTATAAAGAATGAAAAAGTTCACAATTTTGTTTTATCATCTTTAACGGAACTCAACTATCCCTTCTTAAAGCCCCACCGCACTACTTTGACCAGGAGGGATTAGACCTCCCTGCATGGTCACTGACAGGTGGTTATCTCATCAAATCAGCTCTCAATTAAAATAAGAAAAAGGGGATCATGGGGGACCAACACGCACCGATTAGGGATTGTTTGCTATATAGAGGGCGCAAGTAGCTCTTCGTAGTGCAGTGGGGCTTTATCGGAAGTCATCTTTCCCTTTATAAATGTGATTGCTTACCCTGAACATGATCTGCCCCAGGTCTCCCATCAGCTTCATGGGTTGCACATAGTATTCATCGCATCGATGGGGTACCACAACCTGAGAACCCTCTCGACCTGTATCCAAACATGGAAATCAGTCAGATTCATTCTTAAAAATAAGATCCAACTGAAAACATCAAAATACTCTTCTCTTACTCACTAAAATGTTGTGTAATTTGACCCCCCCCCCCCTCTCTGTAACAAAACACTACAATTGACACAACAAATACATCATCTAGATTCATTTTGTTATACTTGTTATATGAAAGTAAAGATCAAACTGACAATATTGAAATACTGTGCAAAATCTTACTTTCTACGATGTTAGTGCAATTTGACAGTTGATACTGACACCACTGAAACATGTACTTCAGAAACAGGCTAATTTCCAATATAAATCTTAGTTTTTCTTCAGTCCATGCTCTACAAAGGCTCAAATAAAATTAAAAGACACTAGGCCTACCCTTCATGTTTAATATTGGTTTATGTTCGTGATTTTGACCATTCTAAAGATTTTTTCTGCATTGTTTTTGTTTTATTTCATATTAAAAACGATATCAAATATTTTATAGAAGAACTCGGGGGTAAACAAAAGATGGCAGGGACAAGAAGATTGTTTGGAAGAGTTATTTCTACCAGAAAATTAAATGCACCTTTAAGAACTTAATGTTTTGTGAAACTCACCGAGCCTATTGACGATATACTTTCCGAGGAAGCCATTGCCCCCAAAGACGGCTGCTACTATACCGCTGAAGGAGGACCTGCCTCCCCTACCCTTGGGCACGAGGGAGTGATGATAGGTCGCTTTGGATCGATGGGGCTGCAGACATACCACTGTACTTGCACTGCTCCGGATCACCAGGGTCGGAACTGTGAAGAGATAATGTACATAGGGTGTCACATACATAAATCACAAATCAAAACGCCGTTAAAAAACACGGTTACTGCGGGAGAGCGCTCAAGCGATTTTTCATCAATCCTGATTCTCGCTCATTACACTGCGCAGTTTGACCCAGGTTAGGTCAACTTCGCCGTGTGCCTTCTTAATTTGTTTACGGTTGACTGTCGGCCAAACAGGAAGCAGGCCACGATACTTATAGAATCATGATTGAGATCTCCGTTCGTTCAAGCGATTTTTAGCAATTGTGATTCTGCAGAATCAGGATACAAAACGCATCTTTTTCAGCATTTCATGTTTGCGTTTTGAAACACATTTATTTTTAAGACCGATGAAAAATCGCTTGAACGCAACCGTGTTTCTAGGGTGAAAAAGTGTCCCTTGAATGCACCCATAGACTCTATGATGATTTGAAAACACTGTTCTGTCCACCCATGAGCCAAATTTTATGTGAATGTGGGAACTTGTCATGAATTAGTTTTAAGCCATGCAATTTCAGGCGCTTGTGCACTTTTGCACCACCTCCAGCACCGGGTCGGGCGTGCTACATTGTTATCACACTCACTTGCACTAGTGTCTAATTATCAGTACCATACTAGTGTCAGGAGGGGCGCTGGTCCGAGATTGAGAATCATCCACTCCAGCAAAGCATAGAGAGTCAATGCTAATGCGTATTGACCTCTAGCACTGCATACTTGCTGTGAGGCGGGTATTATTATACCTATACACAAATATACACACCACACATTATTGCATAGACTGTACACAGCTATGTCGATGCAGCTGTAAGCAAAGTTTGACACTAGACTTACAATTTGAATTTTTAAAATATTCATTTAACATCAGTAAGTTAAAAAAATTGTATTTACTGCTATTTAGGTGTCATCAATTGTAACTAAAGTACCGAATTTGAGTGAAATCAGTTGAGTTTTGTACAGTGGTGTTTGAAATGTTGAGAATCAAAAGCACAGCTTTTACTACACAGCCAGGATAGTGATGCTCCTATGTGTGGAATCATCCACATCAGCGAGGATATCCTCGTATAGTTGGACAAAATGTGTCCAATTTTTTTTTTATTGGCGCTCTGCGGGTGTCAGGTTCCCGATCCGCACACTGGCGATGCGGTAAACGGATTCCGCATAATAAAATACCCCTAGTTCACCATCTACTAGGGATGTTACAAAATTTTGAGATTTTGTATACTTTACCTGTGATATACCTTAGCAGATAAAGCATCAGAAGACCTTTCATTTGATACCCAGGGTGCTACAAGAATTTTTTTCACCACTTGCCCTGTCGGGCAAGTGGGTTTTCAATTTACTTGCCCAAACAATATTTCCACTTGCCCAAAACTTTAAAGCGAAAAACCATGAAAACAAAACAACAACGGCTTATATTCTGGGGGTCTCGATACTATTATCAAAATGACTCGCTCGGTCGGATCTTGAGACCGCAGTAATAAATTGAAAACGAGACAAAAACATTCATCTGATTTATATGAGCAGCGAGTTTTAAATAATATGTTCACAATCATAAACAGTCATTATGAATAAATATCAAACATTTGACTTTTTGTACTTACTAGAAAATCCCTGTTGTTTATTCCATTCCGATTCGCACGTGTTCATTTCCCTAGAATAATGACGTCATATTTGGCGTGATTCAACCAATCGGCAATCAGAGAATAGCAAAGGCCTGTCGGTGCGGCCTGCAGAGCTAGAGAGAGAGAGCGCGAATAAACTCGCAGCTGGTACGATCGCGCTAGCTGTCTCTAGCTAGCTCACGGCCGGCCGTGCGTGGAGGCGGAGCGGCATTCATGGCTTGAAGTGTCACTGTTGCATGCGCGCTGAGCTAGCTGAGCTGGCTAGCTGTCTGTGAAGTTTTTTCGAAATCGGAACGATCGCTTTTTTGCTTCTGGATTTTGACGACGGGTAAGAAGTTGACGGGTGAATGGTAGAGTTCTTGGACACTAGGAAATTACTGTAAAAGTATCACTTGCCCGAATCGGGCAAGTGATAATTTGATTTACTTGCCCGACGGCTCAATTTGGTTGCCCCGGGACGTCGGGCAAGCGGGTTTGTCGCGCCCTGATACCTAATTCACTTCCTTACCTTCAGTATTAAGGAAGTTACGGTCATTTTTTACATGGAAAATTAAGCTGTCGCTCCCCATTCACTTACTATTGACTTAAGAAAAAAGCTGTGATCGAGGAACAACCAAATACAAGTCATTCAACAATGTGAAACTCTGTATCTTTCTTGAACCTCATCAGAACTCAGTGAAATTTTCACTACTTATAGATTTAAGCATTTGGAAAAAGAAAAGAACTTTTCATCTTGACTTGACTCAATTAATTGGTTAATTAATTAGCAAAGTCATTGATTGGTACACAATGTTTATCTTGATCTTACCTCTATGAAACTGTGTTGATCATTAGATGATGATGATACACTTTGTTATTATTATTATTGGAAACAGATTATCTACTTAATAAAATTGCTTACCTCAATTTTCTTTTTTCATTGAACAGGACTGAGAGAACATGTAAGAACTTTAGCAAAGCACAAGATCCATGTGCAGCAGATCAGCAGAAGACACCCCATCCCCCTCCCCCCCCCCATAAAAAAAAAAAAAATAAATAAATAAATAAAAAAAAAAAAAATCAATAATTATTATGCTGGGCTTAACATTAACGACCTCCTCCCCCTCCCCCCCCCCCCCCGATTTGTTATTATTTTTTAAATCAATAATTATATGCTCGGCTTAACATTAACGACCCCCCCCCCCCTCCCCCCCCCCCCCAAAAAAAAATAAATAAATAAAATAAAATAAATAAATAAATAAATAAATAAATCAATCAATAATTAAATACTGGGCTTAACAACACCCCCCCCCCCCCCCCACACCTAGGATCCAGTGAAAAAAATACACGGGGGCTCAGGGCGAATTTGCCCCCGAAATGCCCAAAAGAGCCCCCAAAAATCAGAAAAGAGCCCCAGTAAATTTGCATAGAGTTCAATGCAAAACAAATTTTAGAGTGTTATTTTCATGCAGGCAAGCTTGAAAAGTAGCCCCCGAAAAATAAATATTAATTTTTTCCCTGCTAGGATCCATGCAGGTATTTCAATGTTTATATTTGTTTATAATTTTTAATATTTGCAAAAAACGATAAAAACAAGGTCAATCTGACCGAGCATACGTTCCATAACAATAAAACAAAGATCTGTCTGGAGAAAGTCACTCGATTTTCACAACTTTTCATTCCTGTTATGTTTATAAAATCCACATTCATTGTCTTAATCCTGGCCAAAATGAATGGTTTCTTTTCATATTATGTACGAATGATGTATAAATTATCGATATTTTACATGATTTCATACTCATAATCAGTATTTTCATATAAAAACTGGGGTAGAAAACGGTATTTTCTTCGCATCGTTTGCATCAATCGCACGATCACCACACACAACAAGTCACGTACACACGCATGCGCTGTAGCACCCTCACAGCGCTGTGCACTCTCACTCGGTGACTGCCGTTCGAAGTTGCAAAACATGACATGACATCCATCAATTCCGGGCCTAAAAATACACATTTCGAGTCGTAGGATTTCGATAAAATTTCACAAGAGCACAGATAAATAGGTAAGCTATCGGTCTGCTTACTTTTTTTGAAGTCCTAACGACTCGATCCTTAAGTAAAAGACGGTGGAAGTCAACTCTCATTTTGTTTGCTCTCTGGTGATCGTTGTGATGAAAAATCTCCATATGAAGTGGATACCAAATTAAAGAGGAAAGTTTAACGAATATGATAAAACTAGTATCCGAAATATCAAACCCCTATAACAGCTACGAAAATGGTGTTTTAAGGGGAGTCCCCCACACCGTTCGCATTTGGGCGCGCACGCAAGAAGTCAGATTTTGATCACCGCTCAGCGCCGGGATTGTAACGTACCTACATCTACTTTTATGGGTTGTCCATCTTTCCGAGGATTTATCGCTCATAATATGAAAGTCTCTCTACGAAGTCAATGTAAAACGCATCAAGAAAATCAATGAGGGATCCGTTTTTTGCATCGCCAATGCGCGGATCTGTCCGCGTTTACGAAGACGACCCTCGTTTGTGTGGACGATCCTTATTATGGAGTGGAAATGAGAAAATTTGTGTGAACTGCGATGAAATTAAGAAAAGCATGCCAGTCACAGAGGCAGTGCAAAAGTATTTGGATGGCTGCAATTGCAAACCACAAGTCACTACATTTACTGTACAGCATATTAATTATGTCTGACATCATAACTTTTTTTTTTCTTCGAGATAATGACCGATTGACCGTCCGCACGTTTGGACAGTCCACACACAACAAGCGCGTCTTTGCCCTTCTTGTGCTTCGGGGCTAGGCTGATTTTGCGAGTATCGCAGCCGGGAGTTTCGGCCAAACCTGTTATCGAATTTACCATTTCGAATTCGTCAACTATCACTGGACTAGGTCCGCATAAAACAAAAGCCCTTTACTTTCACGCTATGCATTTACGATTTCACCATAAGTTACTGTAGCCTTTGAATAATACTCTACAAATCCATAATGATAAAAATGTGCTGAAATATAAGGAGTTAATCGAAATTTCAGGATACTTACGACCCAAGATCGAATTTTTCGTGGCCGCCAGAGCCGCCATCTTGAACCCAAATTGGCAACCTTATAAAGTTATACAGATTATATGCTAGAGCGCTAGCGCTAGCGCTGCGTATTTATTTTATGTTTTTTCGGTATTTTTCCCTCCACAGGGATTTTATTGATTTTCATTTGCAACAAATTAACAAATAAATTGGTTCAAGGTAATTAACATTTATAACATAAATAAATTTGACTAGGGTCTACTCAAAATACAAGTATAGTGCCCGGCGCCCCCCCCCCCCCCAAAAAAAAAATATTATGGATGTTTCTTTCCTGGGGACCCAGTGAAGAGCTATTTCACCTGCTGAACTACAATCTTGGAACCCATTCTGCATACATCACTTGTTGTTATGTCAGGCAAGCATTGAGCAAGCTTCAAAAAAAAAAAAAAAATTGTGGATATTTCTTTCCTGGAGACGGCCCAGTGAAGAGCTATTTCACCTGCTGAACTACAATCTTGGAACCCATTCTGCATACATCACTTGTTGTAATGTCGGGCAAGCATTGGGCAAGCTTTCAGGTTGTCAATTAAGAACAGCCATTGCTTGAAAATTATGCATTTATAAGAAGCATAATTATGCTTAATAAACCGGTCCGATTATTACTTCATAATTCCTCATAAAGAAAATACAAATAAAGTATAACAAAATTAACATTATACATCACATCATTTACGAACTCAGGAGCAGGGGGCACCGGAGCGTCTTTTAAAGTAGTGGGGGGGGGGGGGGAACAAAAAAGGGACACTTTCTAGAAAAATGGGGGCATACAAAAAGAAACCTCAAAGCAAATATATCCCCTACATTATACTGTTACATCATCAGGAATGATTTTAATATTGGGTTCTCTCTTTACATGGTCCAACATACTGGTTAAGATAGCCATAATTTCCAATTCGGTGTGATGATTTTTGAGGCCATAATCCTGATGGGGTTTCGAGCTAAATGCGGGGTAATTATTGAATAATACTGCATGTGGCTGACATTCGGCTCAGTCTCTGATTTTGTTTTGCTTGTTTCGCTAACTAAAAACTATTATTAAGAAGAAGAAGATCGAATAAGTGAGGAACGGGAGGAGCCTGGAGGAGGAGGAAAAGAAGGAGGAGGAGCAGAGGAGAAGGAGGAGGAAATGAGGAGGAGGAGGAGGAGGAGGAGGAGTAGGAGGAGGAGGAGAAGGAAGGGGAGGAGCAGAGGAGAAGGAGGAGGAATGAGGAGGAGGAGGAGGGGGAGGAGGAGGAGGAGGAAGAAGAAGGAGAGGAAGAGAAGGAGGAGGAGGAGGAAATGAGGAGGAGGAGGAGGAGGAGGGGGAGGGGGAGGAGGAGGAGGAGGGGGAGAAGGAGGAGGAGGAGGAGATGAGAAGGAGGAGGAGGAAAAGGAAGGAGAAGAGCAGAGGAGAAGGAGGAGGAAATGAGGAGGAGGAGGAGGAGGAGAAGGAGGAGGAAATGAGGAGGAGGAGGAGGAGGAGGAGGAGGACTAGGAGGAGGAGGAGGAGGAGGAGGAGGGGGGGGGGGGGAGGAGGAGGAGGGGGGGGGGGGAGGAGGTGGTGGTAATACCTGGGCTCTGGCAAAAAAGTGGCAGTATATTATACATCATTTACCCATCTACTACCCCAGATCTCATCTTTGTGTCCTCTTACCCCCCCCTTCCGCTTATTCAGCGGCTGGCTGAGTCGTTGCGATTTTTGGGGACTAAAAAGAAAGAAAAAAAAGTGTCCTCTTAACCCTCCCCCCCCCCCCCCCCCCCCCCCGTTTATTCAGCGGCTGGCTGAGTCGTTGCGATTTTTGGGGGGAACAAAAAACGGCAAGAAATTCATGGATCCGCGCCTGTAAAACATTTCAAATCGGAATTTGTTTTTTCTTCAATTCAATTTTTTTATCTCAAGGATTAGGGGGGGGGGGGGGGTGAGAAAGTTGTTGTTGTTGATTTTATCTTTCTGCCAAAAAAACTTTCTGCCAAAAAACTTTTTTTTTTTTTTTTTTTTTCTTCTACCGTATACGTCCGCGTCATGGTATAATACACAAATACATTTGACAACAATATTACCATACACAGGATAAAATACGATACATAATTTCAAAGGTATAAGGGATTACATAAATGAATGGTTAACTCTAAAAGGTTTACATATAGCAGAATTACAAGAGATAGAGATATGCTAAACCAGTCAACGTAAAGAGAAGAAGAAAAGGAAAGGGTAACAAAAATAGAAAGTCAATGAAAGATAGAAAGATAGAAATACAACATTGATAATAATTAATAATTTTGGGTAAAAAGCATTATAAGCAATTTAATAGAGAGATAGAGAGAGATACATGCATTTTCTTCTTTCTTTCTTTCTTTTTCCTCAACGCGAAAAACACCCTCTGGCCCTTTTTTCCCTATCTTGTTGGTTATGGTTTTTAACTTTTTTTTATTTAATTTTTTTAAATAAAAAATCCATATATAGGCATATATTAATAACTCCAATGCCCCTCCCCTAGAAAAACAACAACAGCAACAAAAACTACATGACACATGTCATATTTAGGTGCCTCTTTCTTACAACGATTAAAACTATCACATTTGGTGTCCTTTTTAAATCTAAACTTTCTGCCAGCGGGTGCATATGCTAGGGAAAGAGAAGAACACAGCATACTAGTAGTTATTTTGTTTTCGCTGGGGTACTTTCGTGATCCGCTATTTACACACACACACACACACAATTAAAAAAAAATCAGTTTATAAAAAAAAAGTATGCACAAAATTAAAATAAAATATAGGGCCTAATACTGGCTTGGTAATTTTTCTTATTTTCTTTTCGGTCAGACGCCATCTAGGGTTATTCTTTCGATGTGAATATCGACGATATTATTATTATTACACTGCATGCACTGCACTGTCAATTGTACCGCAGGTTCGTGAACTAACTAGGCCAGAAAATGGCTCGGAAAGTCTTTTTATTTTGGCTTATATACATATGGCTGGATTGGTAAGTAAATTTTTCCATTTGGTAGGATTGTTTTTCATTGATGTGTGGGTTTAATGTTTAGGAATCTGACTAGAAAATGAAGAATATATATTTAGAAAGATGCTGGTATGTGCTGACAGCGTTTAACATCTGGTGAGACGAGAACGCAAGCCCAGCTGAGCTCGTTGACAGCTGAGCCAAACTCTCAGTCGCTTGGCCCCGCTACCATCCCGGGCCCGGCAACTGCTGCTCCGCTGTACAATGATTGTGTAGTGATATGTGATGGGGGTGTGTGTGACGTGTGTGTGGCTAGATAAGTAGATTTAGTTCGTGTAGATGTCTAAGCTTTTAATGAAAAGAAAAAGTGTTATTTATGAGAACAAAATGCAATCATAATAGGGTCTGTCATGTCTATTCAGAAGTGTAGTAATGATGAAAGTTACATAAACAAACAGACACAAAATGAATAATGAACATGACGATTGACGTACACGTCGAAGGAAATTACAAAAAAGGTTCATCAAAAAAATTAGACATCGGCAAACATAACTAAGTTACATAAGACTTAACACTAACAGCTTACTCTTTCTTGTTAAGTATCAGACAAGATATTTAATGCTTCGTCCTACAATTGTAAATAATTATTTTTCCTTCTCATTTTACTTTTTTTTCTTCAGATCAACATAAATTGTAGTTGGCAAGTCAACATCTGTATTCACAAGACAGGGGATTGTCATTAATTGTTCGGTGCACGACTATTTTTTTTCCCATCAATATTTCTATGACAGTTCCACATCCGATCAAAATGACGTAAAGTAGACTGAAGAAGAAACCTGCTCTTAGTGTAGGAGAAAAAATGTGCCAAAATTGTAGAGAGATTTTTTTAAATACAGTATACCGTATGCCTTAATACCCCAGAAGAGGTCTTCTTTTACTTGCTGGAACTGTGACAGACAAATCTAAAATGAACAAGAAAGAATATCTTTGCCCACGGCTGCTAGACTATATCCTGATAGTCGGGGCACGCCATCCCAATCACAACAATGATGTTGCGCAAACACCCGAACTCCTGAAACGCTTTCCGCGGGAAGATCACCAAGACTTCCCGCTCCCGAAAGACGTAGTGTACTTTTGCCAACCGGAAGGCTGTTTGACGGTTGGCCAGAAGCGGTTCAGCATGAGGGAAAATACATCCTTTGTTTTCACACTCACGGAAAAGGACTCTGCGCGCATGAGGTACGGAATTTGCGTGAACTTCTACCGACCGTTCAAAGTCTCGGAACGCAAATCGAGCAGTTCGTCGGAGAAGCGGGAAAAGTCGCTCCTGAACACGCGGCAGCACTCGAGCAGTAGCAACGACACGTTGAACATCCCTGATGATAACACAGAAGTGCACAAGTCACCTAGAACTCGTAGGAGGCTCAAACAGGCAAAGAAGATCCGTAATAACTCTTTAACGTCTCTCTGTATTTTGAGTCACCACCCGTTTATCTCAACGTTTCGTGAATGTCTCTTTATCCTGAGGAAACTGATTGATTCATGTAATGAGAGGACAAGCAGTCGGAAGGTCGGGGGATCAAGATCATCACTCAGGTAAGCTTAAGCTTCATTCATGTACATCAATAATCTCTTTACACAGTGTAAACATATAAATCATGCATTTAAATCAATTTACAAGGTTTCAAGGTTTCTTAATTTTTTCACATAATATAACATAATCAAATGAATATGCAATATATACAAATTCAATAACATAATATTAACCAAAGATACAACAAAAGATTATATAATTATTCAAATAAATCATTTAAGATTGGCACAGTGGTGAAACATAGTGGAGGAGTCTATTAAAAAAGCATGGCTTGTACTGTATGTTATAGACCCCTTGAGAATTAAACAAAAACGTTACAAGTGCTCTGTACTTAATTAAAAAATATATGTATAAAAAGCTTATGTAAGCATACTCAATGCAATTTAACAAATCAATATTCTGTACATGTATCATATAAATTATGGTGTATACTATACATGTATGTGTTTTATTGTCAAATACACATCTTGGGCCCTTGGTTGCGGTTTCAAAAAGACTCAGTGCATTACGGTAGTCTGTAGTAAATGTGTTGTTAGAAATTATATTTAACTTATTTTTTTCTTCTGATTTTGATAAAAATTTAACCCGTTTTGTTTGTTTAAAATTGCAATGGGTCACCCTTTTGCAACAATCATTAAACATTTTGTGGTTTGGCTTAAAGATGAAGTTGAGTTCTGGTCATGCGATTGCATTGTGAAAGAAACGGTGTGGAACCGACCAGAAAAGGTTGATCATCTAGCATATAAGAATTTGTGTGTATTGCAAGGTTCTGGAATCATCAAAATGATAAGAAATTTGGCCAAGTCTTGGTAAAGTTACAAACACTGTACACAGAAAGATGTATATGGGACTACACGAACACGTGGCGTAAAAAGCCGGCCCCCCAATTTTTACGATGTTACATGCATATTTAGAATATGAAGGCATTTGAAGAGCCATGCTTTTCAGGGAACATGTCTTATCTGATGTTCTTCCACACTTGCATAATAAGAATGACTAACGCTCACAAATTATTTTTCACCTCTTCCCAGAACTCAACCTTCTCTTTAAATTTTTGATTCAGAGCCGTACCAGATGCATGATTAGAAAGGGTATACATTTCTGCATACACTGCATCCATTTTTTGCATGACCATATTACATTTGACTCTGGGAATTAATAAAAGATAGAGAAGAAGCTTCAAAATTCTTAAATTGGTAGCGCGTTCAAGGTTCAAAACCATCGTATTTCAATAAAAGTTGATAATTTTTTTCCAACTGATTATTTAAAGTTCCCATGTACTAGACTATATTTGTTTTTCAGAGACATTACCTTTTATTTATACAACAATGTTGAAATAAAAGGAAAATAATTTTGTTGCCATCTTGGAAAACAATATGTGATCAATTTAGCTGTATAAATAAATTCTGCCTAAAAGGGTGACATTGACATTGATTTGTTGTTACACTGGATATCATGTACATGTATTCTGATATTGCACTTTCTTCAAGAAGTCATAAATTAATGCAATTTTTCCCGATGACCACCAACCAACATTTTTTTTTCATTATGAAATCATTCCGAAGAGAAAACTATTAATTCTGCTTACACATAAATTGCAATCAGTCAACTGTGATCATCCATGGACAGGAGTGTTAATACCGAGATCATCTTAATTTCTTTCATACCAGATATGAAGTGGGTATTACCGTGCCAGATTAGACAAAGTAATGAGGAAATAAAACTTGTAAATGTTTTTTGTTTCATTTTTTTGTTTTCTTGATAATACATGAATTGACGATAAAAGACCAAATATTGTTGACTTGCCCTGAACTCGAGGTCATGTTCAAAATATGATACATGTAGGATGCACTGAAGGTTTACAAGAGATCTTTGTCTTTGACCATAATTTGACTCTAGGAATTGATTAAAGAAAGAAAATAAGCTTCAAATTTCTTAAATTGGCAACCTGTTGAAAGGTTCCAATTCAATAAGAGTTCAAATGTTCAAAATAGAATAGAATGCACTGGAGGTTTACCAGAGAACTTTGTCTTTGTACATTTCCAGAGATTCCGTGTGGGGCGTGTTGACCGGTATCTGTGGCGACATCCCCCCTTTGGTGAAACACGACGTACGACAGATTGAGACCTGGATGCTCCGCCTCCTGAGCGCTCCCGTTCCGGTACCAGGGAAGACCAGGGTGGAGATAGAGATCCTGGAGTCACAGCCGGCCCTGGTCTTTGCCCTCCCTGACCACACCCGCTTCTCCCTGGCGGACTTCCCCCTCCATCTTCCCCTGGAGCTCCTTGGTGTGGATACGTGTCTCAGTGTGATTACCCTCATCATGTTGGAGAATAAGGTTGGTTGGTACCCCTTCTCATACATTTACACCTGTAATCACAGTAACGCTTTGAATGAAAATATGGTTCCAGTCTTCATGGGGCACTTGATTATGATGATGATATTGTTGACAATGATTGTAATGATGATGATGATTCAGTGTGATAACCCTCATCATGTTGGAGAATAAGGTTGGTTGGTACCCCTTCTCATGATACATACTTGTGATCACAGTAACGCTTTGAATGAAAATATGGTTCCAGTCTTCATGGAGCGCTTGATGATGATGATGATTGTGATGATGGTATTGATGATTATGATTGTAATGATGATGATGATTATAATAATAATAATGTTGATTATGATGATGATGATAGTATAATCATTTTTACATTATCGTCATTGTCATCATGAAATGACCAAGATACAAATTGAGGCTGTAAATAGTAAATAGAGGGTATGAAGACACTTACCGGTACATAATTACGTATCTCATTGATGACAATTTATGATAAATTGAGTGGTGATCAAGATGTGATCTGCATTTTAAACTGTTGTTTACTGAAGGGGTGGTGAGGGTCATTGTGATGAAGATATAATGAGGGGAACTTAGTCCAATTTAAAACAACTACATGTACAACACCGACAATAGAAACATCAACACCAACATTCAAAATTTAAGGTTTTTAATGAATTTGGGAGTGCCAGTACAGCAGATTTAGTCTTACAAAATATACATACATGTGTACATGTACATGTACATGTACATTGTTCATTTCACAGTTTACTTCCCCTTAGGCCACTAGTTTAGTCAAATAATTATTTTCCTGAACCTAAGAGTCTATGTACGTTTATACATGTACATCCTAATGTAACGATAAGCCCAAATATATACTCAATCATAACCCAAGCCCTAGACATACAATGTACAATGCACATGAATCTTTCACACATGTACAGTACATTAAAGCCTGAAACAAAAGACCAGATCACGGTTAGCACATCACTGCAATGACCCCGAATATCCACAGATCTTCAAAACATGAAGACGTCCAACTTTGTACATTTTGAAATAATCACTCCTACAGCGATATATAGATAGCCTTTGTTTCCCCTTTTCAAAGAATACTTCCACCTGTGTATCATGGAGTACATTGAATGTGCATGAATGAATAATGATCACATAACTTTCATGAGCACGTATCCGGGGCACGTATCCAGTATTACGTCTCCGTGTATTTCAAAATTTGTTCTGCAATGACCTTTATCTGCTCATGCTCAGACTGCAACCGTGAACTGGCTTATTGTCACAGGGGCGATTGTTTGATCACTCCAGATTCACCTGGGGAGTGTTTCACAAAGATCCTAAGTAGAACTTAACACTAAGTTGGACTTAAAAATTATGGACAGCCATTGGAGCCTTTAAATAAAATATATTCAAAAGCAGAAATTCAAGTATTTTAGACTTTTTATAAATTCCACATCAAGAACATGATATCCCCCATGATAATAGAAAATATGAATGATTTGAATCAACATTTTATGTCTTTTAAAGTAACTTTTACAAAATGTTTTCAAGGATGCTAATGGCTTTCCATAATTTTTAAGTCCAACTTAGAGTTAAGTTCTACTTAGGATCTTTGTGAAACACCCCCCAGGATACAAAACAAAAACAGTATGGGATAAGGTAATAAAATGGGAATGTTAAACATGAAAAGGCAAAAACACAATCTTTTATTTTATTTGTGTGTGCACAGGCACCTGAAGGGACATGTTTTCCATTCTCTTTCCACCCACACTGTATGCGGGCCTCCATCATGTTTAAAGGTAAAGACCAGTATTGGCAACGCCCCAATTTCAAAAAATGAAATGGAAGCTCTCATTACCAATCATGTGAAAGAATATGTTTTGACTAATACATGATGATAAAAAATTTGCCGGGAAACCGCCTACTAATTCATATATTTGGTAAATTTATTTCTCTCATGGTCTGGTGAGAGAGATAGGGTAGTCCCATATACATCTTTCTGTGTATAGTGCTTGTAACTTTACGAAGAATGAGCCAAATTTCTTATCATTTTGATGATTCCAGAACCTTGCAGATGCTAGATGCTAGATGATCGACCTTTTCTGATCGATTCCACAACGTTTCTTTCACAATGCAATCGCATGACCATAACTGGTCTTTACCTTTAATAATGGTTGCTCTTCCACACCGTATGAATATTTTATTACACTGCTCCACCACCACCCTGGCAGGATGATCATGATGAAAACATCTATCCACTCTGTCTCAACGATAATAGATGTTTCAAGCCTATTAAAATGAATGATAATATTGAATCAGGCCATTTTTTTGTAATGTAATCAAATTTAATGCACTAACTCTGTGAAGTTCCTTGTTACTTTCTTTCTTTCACCTGTAATGAATAATTGTATTTCAATAGTCAAAATTCTGAATTGCATACATTAATTGTTGCTACATCTGTACATGTAGGTAGGACAAATGTTATGTATTTTTCTATTACTATGGATTTCCTACGTAACAACACAATACATGTACATGTATGTATGTAATTTACATTCCTGTACATGCAAATTATCAATTTTGATTGAAAAACAATGATTTTGAATCCCACAACCTCTTGCCAATTCAAGGATTTTAAGGCTTACCAGTATTTTATTTCGCTATGGTTACGAATGAATTAAAGAGAGAGAACAGTACTGCACGTGCAGTCAGTTCGTTCAGACGTTCACGCCATACATGTACATGTACATGCTAAAATTCCTGGCATCAAAAGCAATGAAACAAGGATGGAAGGAATACATGTGTGCAGAAATTTAAATGCTCTTTCTACTCCTGCATCAAGCATATTTTTAGATCTCTGAATAAAAAGTTAATGAGCCAAAACGCAAAATGTTGAATGATTGTCGCAAAAGGCTGATATTTACATTGTACATTTAGAGCATGAAAATGTACAATGTATGACTTACCTTGTTATTGACACCATAATCATAAATGCAGCCTTCGTACATGTTACCAGAACACTGTATCCTATTAAGGAAGACTGTATTTAATGGGATTTTTAATTGAAAGGCAAGCACCATTCTGTGCATCAGACCCTGTCTACCAGACCCTGTCCTACATGTACATGAACATGTATATGAAGAGTTCAATTCCAAAAGGAACTAAATCCACTTTTGATGAAAATTGAGTTATTGATATCCGAACATTGTTCACTTTATAAGAACCTGTCTTTCAACCAAAGTATTTACATGTACAGTGTACCTAAATTGTGGGAGCAATTATGAAAAAAATGCACCTTCTAATTTCACTTTTCCATAAATGCCTGTACAAAATCTGGTACACAAATCCTTTTTTCTCTGAAGTTACAAAAATGGATTTAGCTCCTCTTGGAATTAAACTCTTCATACATGCTCCGTAAGCGGCTCTTGCAGATCAGGATGTTACAAAAGAAGAAGAATGTTAATGGTTCACAGAGCCGAACGATTTAAGTTGATTTCTGTTCATGAAATCACATTGTGAATGAAACTGTAGTTCTATTTAAGGCAATAGACTGATTTACTACCATATTCAAACCTCATAAACCGCATAGTTGCATACCTTTTAAAGAAAGCTTGTCCTTGACAAAATGCAGAATGGATTCCAAGTATTGTACACAATACATGTACAGAAGTTCATTCATTATTAACAGGTTAATTGAAAAACTTGTACATGATGTACATGTACCCAGGAACATGTTTACTTGTATACAACAAGTATACATTTACATGTACATTATGTACATTAACATCTAAAATATATAACATGTACAATTTACCCATGTTTTGGACATGTACAGCCCAGGTAGCTCTGCATACATGTACATTTGTGTATCTTTCGATACACGTAATGTACAGGATAATGATACACAGGATAATATCATTGAAGAACCCTAAGGGAGAGCAATATTCATACTAATAAGGCTACCCTGGGCACGAGGTTACAAACAAAACTCTATTTCTGATATTATTATTTATTATTACATGTCTGTGAATGGATCATCAAGGTAATTTTAAAAAGAAGCCTGGTTAGAATAATTAAAGTAGCCTACAGTTGTAAGTGCCGTTGTCAGTGAATAGCGTCACCATTAGATTAAAAGTAGTCTGTGAATTTTAAAGAAGTCTGTACTAAAAAAATATGCATTTGCCTCTAATTGGATTCTATTGATTCTCTAATGGTTAATTTCAAACTACAGGGTATGTTAATATCCACATACATGTAGGTGTAGAAATTACAATCATTCAAACAAATTCTCTTTGGATTTCCATGAGGTAATAAAGTGTCATCGTTTCGTTACTTTCGTACTGTAGCAATTTGGGGTCGTATTCTGAAAACCTTGTTATCTCTTTTGTTGGGTAAAATGATGTAAGTTGTACAGCGTACATGTTAATTGTCATAATTCAACAAACTGAAATTACATAGAACTAAACACTTTACCACTGTACCATTTATGCAGGCACAGATGTCTCTTTTAAATTTATGCGAACACAACCAACTGCGTAGACAGTTATTAACTAATGACTTGTCCTAATAGAAATGTTTTGTAATTTAATCAAATTTAATGCATACCAGTAAATCTTTGTTTTGTGCTGTGTTAATTTCACACACCTTTTAGGTGGATGTACATGAACATGTACATTGTATGTTTAATAATAGACTGTGGATCACATGGTTTTTTGGTTCAAGTCCTGGCTGCGACACTAATGTCCTTTAAGAAGATATGAATCTACATTTGCCACTCTCCACCCAGGTGATGGAAGACCTAAAATGCCAGGGCCCTGTTTCATAAAACTTGATATCAATAACAAATTACAAGCTACTGTGTTAAGCTATTGAAATCATGGCATCTGATTGGCTGAGAGCAAATTTGATATCAATAACAAGTTACAAGCTACTGTGTTAAGCTATTGAAATCATGGCATCTGATTGGCTGAGAGCAAATTTGATATCAATAACAAGTTACAAGCTACTGTGTTAAGCTATTGAAATCATGGCATCTGATTGGCTGAGAGCAAACTTGATATCAATAACAAATTACAAGCTACTGTGTTAAGCTATTGAAATCATGGCATCTGATTGGCTGAGAGCAAATTTGATATCAATAACAAGTTACAAGCTACTGTGTTAAGCTATTGAAATCATGGCATCTGATTGGCTGAGAGCAAATTTGTCATAGAAATTTAGCAGTTGTTATAGATAACAAGTTTTATGAAATGGGCCCCTGAAGGCCTTGTCAGGGTAGCTTGGCTAATGCTGGGGGCAACAATAGAAACATTGTATTTAGATATATGTAAATGTTACTTTAACTATGTTTCTATTTCCAGTTAACAACTAAATCACACATACCCTTACCAAGTTTTGTAAGTTGTGATAAATTGATTTGCCCATATTTATGTGTATTGATATTTGATAATGTGATACTGTATGTCATAGCTTACATCTAAAAGTATTCAACTAAGGCCCAAATTCAAACAGTCCACCTTTCATTCTTGAGTTATCAAAAGAAATTCACAAAAAACATAAAATTTACAAGGGTATGAATAATTTAGTTTTTATTTTGTCATGTACTTCAATTGTTCATGTGTTATCATTATTTTTTGAAAAACTGTTCTATATCAGGTGGTACTTCAGTCACGAGACTACAACGCCCTGTCGATGAGCGTGATGGCGTTTGTGGCGATGATTTACCCTCTGGAGTACATGTTTCCAGTCATTCCTCTTCTACCTACTTGTATGGGATCGGCAGAGCAGGTAAGACAATTTGGATTTGGGAATTTGGATTAGTATTTGAGTTTCAGAATGTGAAATATATTAAAAATTTTTTTTTATTGGTTTTGGAATGGTGGATTTTGGATTTCACATATTGATGTTTGGATTTTGAGGTTTTAGATTTTTGAATTTTGAACTTTGAATTTTGAATTTTGATTTTTTTTTAGTTTTCCTTATTTCAATTTTGAATTTTGAATTTCTGATTTCAAGTTGATTTAAAATTGTTTTTTGTACAAAGAGTAGACTGTCTATTTGGTGCAGTGCAGCAGTTTGAGACAACAGAAATTGGCTTAATTTTGTTAGCCCATATTAAGGCCTGTTAGCATGAAAATTATTCGATGAGCTGGTCATTTGATTCAGATTATTACAGCAGATATTGGCATAATTTTGGTAGCCTTTTTTAGGGCCTGTACACATATTAAGGACATCATGCTTGAAAGATATTACATGAGCTCAGTATAATAATAATAATACATAACATTTATTAGGCGCTTAATACAGGTGTTTCTAAGCGCACCATTGTCTGACTTAAAATTACCAACTAAAACTTATAATAAACACAAAAAATATAATCTGTTCTTTATTCAATAAATCATGCATATATAATAACAAAAATAAAAATGAGATCAAACATAAGGTCAAACATAAGATCAAAAACATTTATATTTTGTCCACAGTTATTGCTGGCACCTACACCGTATATCATTGGTGTGCCGGCTAGCTTCTTCCGCTACAAGCCTTACTTCCAGCTCCCAGATGATATCTGGATGGTCGACTTGGACACAAACAAGGTAAGAAATTGAAATTGCACCTTTAATACCTATTTTCATCTGTATTTCATCCCCTGTAACTGACCCTCCAACCAGTTTGATCGAATCGTATTTCGTACGACTTGTAGAAGCTAATACGACAGTACGATTTTCCTCAATAAAATATGATTTCCAAAAAAAAAAAAAAAGAAGTATTTTGAATGTGTGTGTGCCATTTTCAATGACAAAATGCCCATTCTGTCCTGTAAAGTATCCTACAAGCATCTGACATTGGCAAGTTGGGGATGTTTATTGGTTCATAGAACACACCAGTCATGACGAAATCAGTCATATTCAACCAATGATCCATAGCAAAAAATTCTTCCTGTATGTAGGAACTGTAAGAGGCACTGATCCGTGTTTTTTTTTAAATACAACTTTTGGGACTAAAGAATACAGATTTTGAACTCCAGAGGTTGGCAGGTCTGGTGTAACACCCCATTTTGCAATTCATTTTTTGTAAACCAGGATTTATTGGTTGGTTGGTTTGTTTGTATTGAATAGTTTTGAAGGAAAACCAATTTTTAAAAATTTGTTTGAGAAGGCCTCTACTAGTCTTCCAGTACAGACTCTCTTTGACTCTTAAACACAAATCCATATAAAGCCTTGGGCCTATGCTAACTCGGACATGTATCAGCTAAAGTACAGGGCCTATGGAGTGCAGTAGACTGTGTAGTCTTGCAGTTCAGACACCCTGATACTCATTGCGACTGCCAGGGGTTTATGCCTGCAAACTAGTGCTGTAACATCACGGATATCTCCAATTCCGTTTAACCGTCAGTCAAAACCGGACGGTTTTCGGTTAAACGATTTTAAAATTAAAAAAAAAAAAAAAAAAAAAAAAGTTTTTTTTTTTTACCGCGTTTTTACCAGGTCCATGTTAAAAAGCGGGAAGGACTTTCATTTAACTGCGAGGTGCATTTGAAGGCGCCGATTTGTGCTTGTGAACTTGTCACAAATAATAGTAACAATGTCGTTTTTAGAAGAATGTGTAAGATCATTATTCTGTAAATTAAAAACAGAAGGGTGCCTAGGATAGAACCTTGTGGTACACCATTTGTTATAGAAAAAAATTGAGGAATTATTATTATAAACTACATATTCAGATCTTTTACAAAGATTACTTTCAAACCAAGATGACAGACAAATTGGAGTGTTGTTCTAGTTTCGGAGTAGAGAGTCAACACACAGATTACTGAGCTGGGAGACATTGCCAGGCATAGTGCCAGGTGGAAGGGCATACATCGAAACTTTAAAAAAAAAAAAAAAAAAATTAAAAAAAAAAAAAAAAAAAAAAAAGGGAAAACGAAACCGTCCAATTGAAAACGGAATCCGCCATGGGCGGTCGGATACCGGACGGTTAAACGTTTGATTACAGCACTACTGCAAACTACATGTATGCATGTACTGCGATATATGCTTGTATGTGCATACATGTGCAATAATGAGATTTGACTGCATTAATAAAATTGGATTGATATCGCTTTGTGTATTGAAGACCCTGAGGAAGATATATTATCAATCATGCAAGACTGCTTTCTATCTCGATGATATATCAACATATCTTTTACAGAGGTCTATGATTAGCTAAATGAAATTGAATGTTTACGATGTTCAGTCCTATGAGGTACCGAAGCAATGTGGAAATGGACCGATAAAGGGATTTTCTTGGTTGACAAGTGGATTGATTTTGGAGGGAGATGGGGATTGAGAGAGAGGGAGAGAGAGGGGGGCGGAGAGAGATAAAGAGAGAGAGATATAGAGAGAGATAGAGAGAGAAAGAGAGAGATAAAGAGAGAGGGAGAGAGTAAAAGAGAAATCAAGGGGGGAAGGGGTACTTGTTCATGCAGATGAAGAAGAGACAGAGAGCTGAAATTGGCCAAATCTTCTGTAAATTCATGTTAATTAAATAAAAATCAAGAGCAATATGGAGAGGATCTTGGTAAGATGTCAACCTATTATGTGGAGAGGGCCTTGATTTATTAGCTATTAATCAAATTGAATGTGTACCATGTTTAGTCCTATGAGGTTAGGTAGAGAGAAAGAAAAAGAGAGAGAGAGAGAGAGGGAGAGAGATAGAGGGAGAGAGATAGAGAGAGAGGGAGAGGTAGAGAGAAAGAGAGAGAGAGAGGGAGAGAGAGAGAGAAAGAGAGGGAGAGAGAGAGAGAGAGAGAGAAAGAGAGGGAGGGGGGGGGGGGGGGGGGGCAGAGAGAGAGAGAGAGAAGTGGGGGTACTTGTACATGTAGATGTACATGTAGATTAAGAAGCAACAGAGAGCTGAAGTGGACCAATTGTGCCATAAAACATGTTATTGAAGAAACAAGATAGATATGAATGGGAGATCAGGGCTGCCCTCCATCTCGATATAGGATATCAACCTGATCATGTACAGAGGTCTGTGATTAGCTAACTGAAATGAGAGAGAGAGAGAGAGAGAGAGGGGGGGGGTGGGGGAGAGAGGGGAAGGTTGTTGAAAAGAAAGGGAGACAATCATTGTATCACAGACATCCGAAAATGGTTTACTGACAATTTGCACCTGACAAAAGAGTCGGATACATACATGAACATGTACCTAGGGTAGCTGTTATTTTCTTTACGCTCTAAATTCTTGATTTTTGGGGGGATATTTCAAAACTTCAACAACTTAGGTATTCTATTTACCGGTACTTCAATTTTGCAGGTCCTATTGTTTTTGAAAAGATTAATCGTGGTGCAATTACGCATCTACATATATCCATAAATGTTTCTTCACCGCTATGCATAAAACTGGTGTACATTTAGTTAAGGTTTGTGGCTAATACTGAGATGCATGCAGCCTTCCTCAAAACATTGGTAAATGCGTGTATGCTACCCAGTCTCAGTGTCTGTGCATGCATTTTTGCTGAATCTAGTGAGCTGCATTTTATGACGACATGTCGTCTAGTTAGAGCCTGGAGGACATGAATCCATTTTAATTAACTCAATTCTTTTATGAGGGGGAAATTACTTATACACTAGCAAGGTCCTTTGTATATTCATGGTCCTTATTACTCCTTAATAGGGATATATATTTAAAACCTTTATGGCCACCATCTGTCTTCCTGCATGCTTTTTAATGACTTACATAACAGTTCCTCATAAAGCCTGTCCTCATCAGCTCTAGATTGCCAAATAAATCGCTATTTTAACTATCCCGATTGCAACTTATCCAGCTAAATTGCGTCTTCATCAGCCTGCAGTTGCAATTAGTGGGATATTTGGTCAAGATAGTAATTCCAAGATATCTTGGGCTCGTTTGCAAAATATCCCGCTATTTGTCTGGTGCACCTTCACTAGCTCGAACACTCACACTATGCGCAAACGCTGAGTAAAATATCTTGAGCTTAATTTCTCGAGCTAGAGTTTCGTGTTTTGAGTTCAAGTCTCGAGCTGATGAAGACGCGATTTGTAACTTCGGGATTATTTCCCAAATCAGAAATAGTGAGCTCTTTGGCAATCTCGAGCTGATGAAAACATACCTATCGATGCATCACAAATGGGAAGATGCTCCCATGTGTAGCACACTTGATTGAGCCTCATATTTTATTACTTAAACAGTCAAGGACCTGGATGTTTTTAAAGGCCATTGCGTGGATTTCACTCTTTAGTTCAGTTCAGTCTTTATATCACTCTCTTTTCACAAGCAAAATGCTTGTGAAAATTTAAACAAAAAACATAAGGATTGAAACTTTCCTAAAAGTTTGTGGCAAAATTGTTATTATTAGCAACATTACAGTCATTTACCTTTTCAAATCTGAATTCTGAAACTACCAGTGTTTTATTGTTGTTGTTGTTGTTGTTTCCAAAATTAGGGTTTAGATTTTTACTCATAGAGAGAAATCACAGTCTTTTTTTTGGTTGAAATTTGGCACATGTTTTCATAAAATCTTTTGCTGCTACTGATAAATTTTGAGATAAGTAAGTTTGAGGGATTGCAAGTCCCTGATAGGGGCTTTAAAGGGCGAATTAAAATGTCATATAAGTGGATCAGGCATAAACATGATTACAAAGCATCAGCATAAAAATACATTCTAGGGCTATATCAAAAGCCCAAATCATGGCCTATTTAAAAGTGTGATCCAAACAAGATACAAAATCCAAACATTTAGGCAATGCAGTATGGCTGTTAAATTGATATCCATATGTAAGTATAAATTAATCAGCTTCTTTCTTTAAAAAAATGGCAAACTTAAGAAATATCCTTACTACAAAAATATGAGTTACTCCCAAAATATGAATATATTCTACATAAACTTAATCAAAGATGTGGATGAATTAAACCATACCAGGATATTGTCCAGAGTGTTTAGTCTGAAGTAGGATAAGTAACGTTGTCATTTTTCTCTTTGTAAGAACTTCATTGTTTTCTATACACATGTACAGGTATGCTTCTGTTTTACGCTTCATCCTTTGATGTTCTTGCTATATTTCATATACATGTACATATGATATTGTAAGCGCATTGAACTGTCAACAGACATAAAATGCGGTATAAAAGAACAAAATATTAATATTATTATTATGGAGTAAATGAAATACTCCATTTGATTTTGAGACATACATGTAAACAAATTAATAATTCTTTATTGCTCTTTAAAAATAAAAACCTCCTAAAGTTTTTGTTATTATGAAATCATTCTAGATTTCAGTCCCAAGTAAACTAAATACATTTACATGTACCTCGCTTTATACTTCTATAACAGAAAATTTAAAAGTAAATCTAAAAAGTATTATTATTAGAATTGGCTTTGGACTGTCAACAAACAGGGTATTATTATTATCCTTAATTTTATTATGGAGTATACTAATTACTCCATTTAATTTTTAGACACAAACAATTTAATAATTCAATGCTCTTTTTTAGTAAAAATCTTGAGTTGTTATTATGAAATCATTCTAGATTTTAGTGCCAAGTATATTAAATACCTTGTTTTATACTTCTACAACAAAAAATCTAAAAGTATTATTATTAAAATTCTAATTGTAGAGTGAGACTGGAATTAGAATGATGTGACATCAGGATATTTTCAAGAGTGTTTAGTCACAAGTATATCAAATACTTCATTTGATTATTAGACATAAACAAACGAATCATTCAAAGCTTTTTAAAATAAATCTCCCAATGTTTTTGGTATTATTATGAAATCACTTCAGAGTTTAATCCCAATATCAGTAAATACCTCACTTTATTCTTCAAAAACAGAATATCTTAAAGTATTATTATTATTATTAGAATTCTAATTGTAGAGTGAGGCTGGAATTAGAATGCTGTGACATTTTGCCTCATTATCTCCAGACAGCTGGATCTAAGGTAGATAGCGAATGATGCATTTGATAGGAGCTAGTGTGTGGGGGATGGTGTGTGTGTGTGAGTGAGGGATTGTGTGTTATGATGGTGTGTGGGTCTTGTGTGGTGCCTGTGTATGGAATAATGGATGTCATATCAAGCAGGTGGTTTTTCTGTAGGAGAATAGTAAGCAGTGTGTATGAGGGATTGTGTGTGTGTGTGTGTGTGATACCATAGTGCTCTGTTGTGTGGCTGTGTGCATTGGTTTTCACTACCAATACCATACTGTAAGTACACAATGCACAAAATGCAAATGACTCTGGCTTAGGCTGCAGTGGGCCCATAATAAATGCGCATGAGCATGTGTGAATAAGAAATGCGTCAACCAACGTAATTTTACTCCGGTTAGGAAAGAATGACGTCAGGGCGACGGCCTCATTTTTGTCCCCCTCGTAGCAGTGTCGAGATGTCAGGAAAAACGAGTGCTCGCAGGAAAGCGAATGACGTAGGCATTGGCGAGACTTGACTCAAAATATCCGCTGCACGAATTGCCCTTTCATGTAAGCTTGAAAGGGGCACATACTTTAATACAAGAAGCTTACAAATATACCCGACGTTTCCATCATATTTCAGATAAAAATAGCTTTGTGACATTTTTGGTCATGGAAAAAAGTAGGAGAAATGTCACTTTATGTTGCACTGGGATTTCAATGGTCGTGAATTGATGGTAAAATTGTGAAATTAAACACAGTGTAGTTGCGTCACAATATAAAGCATGACGTTTTGTGTGATATTCTCCAACTATAGAATAGACATTAAATCTGTACAGTATTAAGCCATTGAATACATGTACATTACATGATACGTAATTGTTTGTAGGGAGATAGTAAAATGACATTGTTCAATGCAGTATTTTTGCACAGTTTATTGTTCATAAATGTTATTATGTTGAAATGCACAAGTCTTCTGTATCTATTGATATGGAATTGAATAGATACATTAAAGGGTAAGTCCACCCTGATATTAAGTTGGTTTTAAAAACAGAAAAAGGAGAGAAACGCATTAGTGGAAGTTTTAGTAATATCAGATTAAAAATAGGAAAGTAATGATTTTTGTCTCGCCTGCGTAGCAAAAAGCGAGACATAGGCGCCGCTTTTCCGGTGACGGCGACGGCGGCGGCGACGGCGACGGCGACGGCGGCGTCAACATCAAAAACTTAACCTAAGGTTAAGTTTTTGAATTTTTGATATAATTTTTAAAGTATAAGTTCTTAGTCAATGAAACTTTGACTATAGGGTAATCAAGTATCCCCAATCATGTGAGTAGAATTTCAGATCACAAAGTCAAGGTCAAAGGTCATTTCAGGTCAACAGACTTGGACTATGTTGTAGCATCATCATCGAAAACTTAACCTAAGGTTAAGTTTTTGAATTTTTGATATAATTTTGAAAGTATAAGTTCTTAGTCAATGAAACTTGGACTATAGGGTTATCAAGTCTCCCCAATCATGTGAGTAGAATTTCAGGTCACTAAGTTAAGGTCAAAGGTCATTTAAGGTCAACAAACTTAGACTTTGTTGTGGCATCAGCATCAAGATTTTCAAAATGCTTCTTCTTCGTTATTTTTCAACCGATTTTGATTCTGATTGTTTCATATGATAGGGCTAGGAGGGGGATTTAAAATTTCTACACAGAATCGTGAAAATCATTATCTATGCTAATTTATGCAAATTTATTCGAAATCACAAAAAATGCTTCTTCTCCTTCATTTCTCGACCGATTTTGATTTGGTTTGCTTTATCTGGTAGAGCTAACTTTGGTTCACTAAACTTGTACACCAAATTTTGAAATTGTTCTCCGTTAATTAATTATGGTAATTTATGCAAATTTATTCCAAAAATAACAAAAATTGCTTCTTCCTCATTTCTTGACCGATTTTGATTTGGTTTGCATTATCTGGTAGAGCTAACTTTGGTACACTAAACTTCTACACAGAATTTTGAAATTGTTCTCCATTAATTAATTATGGTAATTTATGCAAATTTATTCCAAAAATAACAAAAGTTGCTTCTTCTCCCTCATTTCTTGACCGACTTTGATTTGGTTTGCCTTATCTGGTAGAGCTAAATTTGGAACACTAAACTTCTACAGTGAATTTTGAGATTTTGCTCCATTGATTATTTATGGTACTTTATGCAAATGAAATGAAATTATGTCCCTTCCAGGGCATCAAATTTTTATTTTTTGACCAGTTCAAAAGTGTACCACATAAAATTTACAATATTTGTTGTTGCGAGATGCGGATGAGTGCTACGTCATTGACGTTCTGGTTTATCATATTGAATTGCGTTATGCAGGCGAGACCGCCGAGAGCGTTTCCCTTGTTTGAAGTTGTCATCAGTGAAACACAAATTGACAATACTGTGACATAGCTTGCAAGCTCCTATATAATTAGCTCTGTACAGAAAATGTTATGAACTCTCATTTTCTTATTTATTGATAATAATGGAATAGATTTCTTACAGGGTGTATAAAAACATAAATTTGCAAAATGATATTTAGGGTGCATGTATGATTACAAATTTTCTTGAGGGAAAATATATATTTTTGAAGTTTTTTAGTACGGGGCAAATGGGAAGGGACCTCGCAAGCAGCGTCATTGAGTTGCCAATTTGTGTTTGATTGATTGCTGCCACCTTCAATAATTCATAACTTTCTTATTTTTAATCCGATATTGCTGAAACTTTCACTGACCTGTTCCTCTCAAATTTTTGCTTCAATTAAAACCAATTTAATACCAGGGTGGACTTCCCTTTAACCCATTCACTGTCCTTCTAGTGCTGTTGAGAAAAATTCAAGCTTGCATTGCATGGCAATGTTTCAGGGGGCTAGCTTTATCATAGGCTATAAACATAACACTTAGAGCTGACATGATCACATACCATACATGTATGCCCTGCGGCTTAATACATGATGAATATATACGCTCGTCTGACATTTACAAGGTAAATAATCCACTTAACATTCTTCTGAATAGTAGTACTTTTCAAGTACTTACGAGGACATGAACTGTGAACCCAAACAGAATGCTGTTTATTTCTATATCAGGGATGGAATTAGGCATGGCTTTAGTACACACACACATCTGAAGCTACCGATTAGTCTGCATGCACAGACTCCGATTCGACACTTTAAAAAAATAAAAACATTTTAAATATTTTTTTTTACCACGATTCTTAAATTCCTGGAACAGAGCCTAGCTCTATCAGTCTCTGACTGTGTCCAGAGCAGCTTAAGCACAGAGCCTATGCAGTATGCTGTCAGCTTAGTCTCAAAGTACAGACAATGTTTTGCACAATGAAGGACAATCGGGTTTGTGCCTGCAAACTATTTCTAGACTAGAGCTATAGTATTGATTGAGGGCAGTTGTCCGTATTGATTCTATTCATAGCATGAATTAAGTGTCAGAATAGACAGGTTTGTACTATACTAAATGCAATAAAGCCCATATTGGTATTCTTTCAAAATATGTAGACATGTATGTGTGCATACATTTGTAGGTACATTGTACATGTGTATATGTAGAAGGCTGTTAGTGTACAACTTGTACACGTTTGTAACTACTGGTAGGCACAAAGGTAGAACTCTGTAGTTCGGTTCGGATGCAGAACATACATGTACAGTTTCTCAGGCATCAAATATACATGTATATCAGTACCCACAGTCACATACATTGCACAGTATACATGTATGCAGGCCTACATTGTTTTTCTTAAAAAAAGAGAAAAAAATTGATGAAAGCCATTGTTTAAAAAAATGAAAGCCCTGCACAAAAGTATACCCTTTGAATAATAAATGATTTACTTATCCCAATGAAATAAAATCAAGAATTAGAACTGAATAAAAGCACTGGTTTATGCTTGGGAAGGAAGAGAAGGCTGGGAATTCAATCTTGCAGTCCATTTTTTTCAATGATCAAATTTGTGAGTGAACTTGTCTAGCCTGATCCTCTTATTAAACTCTCAAGTGTACATGCACAGCTCCATCCGGCTCAATTACATGGATCGCATTATTCATAAGACAATATCCCCCGCTGTTCATGTACAGTATGATTTACATGCTCATGTTTTCAGTAGAAGGTGCTTTAGGCCTACATAATTGATCCTGAATTTGCTTGGGAATACACACCCACGCTATTGGAAATTGATGGACAATTAATTTGCTTGTAAACACCCACGCAAACGTGGCATTTAAATATCAAAATTATCATCTTTAGTGTAGGTTTATGTTGATGTGTTCTATAATATTCTCATGTATTATCAGTTTGTACAAACTGGAAAAAAGCTCTGAATCTGTATTTGCAGTGTGATTGACAATTAATCAATGCATGTATTTTGAAGTTTTGATTGCCGATGCTATTTGAAAATGATGGACATTTGCCTGTAAATGGCCACGCAAACGTGGCATTGAAATACCAAAATTATCATCTTTTGTGTAGGTACATGTACATGTACTGTAGATGTGTTCTATAATATTCTCATGTATTATCAGTTTGTACAAACTGGAAGAAAGCTCTGAATCTGTATTTGTAGTGGGATTGACAATTAATGCATCCATGTATTTTGAAGTGTTGATTGTCCATGCTATTGGAAAATGATGGTCGATTTGCCTGTGAACGCCCACGCAATGGGGGTGTTTAAATACCAAAATTATTATCTTTAGTGTAGGTACATGTAGATGTGTTCTATAATATTCTCATGTATTATCAGTTTGTACAAACTGGAAAAAAGCTCTGAATCTGTATTTGCAGTGTGATTGACAATTAATGCATCCATGTACTTTGAAGTTTTGAGTGCCCACGCTTTTTGAAAATGATGGACATTTGCCTGTAAATGGCCATGCAAAGGGGGTGTTTAAATACCAAAATTATCATCTTTAGTGTAGGTACATGTAGATGTGTTCTATAATATTCTCATGTATTATCAGTTTGTACAAACTGGAAAAAAGCTCTGAATCTGTATTTGCAGTGTGATTGACAATTAATGCATCCACGTACTTTGAAGTTTTGAGTGCCCATGCTATTTGAAAATGATGGACATTTGCCTGTAAATGGCCACGCAAAGGGGGTGTTTAAATACCAAAATTATTATCTTTAGTGTAGGTACATGTACATGTAGATGTGTTCTATAATATTTTCATGTATTATCAGTTTGAACAAACTGGATAAAAGCTCTGAATCTGTATTTGCAGCGTAATTGACATTTGCATCCATGTATTTTGAAGTTTTGATTGCTTGCGAGCATCTAGTTAATTATACAGTAAAACATGCATGAAGGGATCGCTAATGCAGAGCTCGGCGGCATGGAAATTGATTATTTTCATTAATGCTATGGCTGTGTCCATAGATGTATAAATCATGGCCATTGTATGTATTAAAGCTACTTTTAATTGGCTACAGTGTAATCATTCACCCTTGGGATTGCGTGGAAAGCACTTACTGTCCAGTCAACAATTAAATTATTCATACCCCGTAGGCGTGTCTGCACTATCTCGAGATTGCCAAATATCCAGCTATTTGAATTATCCCGATCGCAAACTATCCAGCTTATTTGCGTCTTCATTAGACCGAAGTAGCAAATTAGCTGGATAGTTGGTCGGGATAATATCCCAAGATATCTCGGTCTAGTTTGCGGTTTTCCGTGTTTACTCGAGGTCAGTGGTTGCGAGGTCAGCGCTGAGCGGTATAGATCGCATGTGCGAACCGGAAATCGTTGTGCATGATGGGATCAGGATAATTGACTCCGTACTTCGGTCTAATGAAGACGGTCGCATGAAGACGGTCGCAAACTATCCCGCTAGTTCGGAAATAGAAGGATATTTTGCAAACTAGACCGAGATATCTTGGGATATTATCCCGACCAACTATCCAGCTAATTCGCCACTTCGGTCTAATGAAGACGCAAATAGCTGGATAGTTTCGATCGGGATAGTTCAAAATAGCTGGATATTTGGCAATCTCGAGATAGTGCAGACACGCCTAATGTAAATTTGATGTTTTTTTGTTTTTTCGTATCTCAAGAATAGAAGGTGGACTGGTTAAATAAATGAAAGCTTTAATCAATTTTTCACATACTTCAGAAATTACAAATTTGGTAAGGGTATGAATAATTTAGTTGTAAACTGTTCATTGCATAGCTGTACTGCATCCCAGTTGATGTCTAGCTTTGATGGAGACTGTAATTTAAGACTATTCTACTGCATTCCTATTGGCTCTCTCCACAATAATATAGTGTGTATTTTTCTTTGTTTACTATCCTGTCCAACTCGTTTCCTTATCTTACATCATCAAAAGCCTTCATTATTTTTTAAAAACTGCTATTTTGTTTATATCCATAATGTTTTGATTTGTCACTGTCTGAGTTGTTTGTCTTATAAGCTTTGTATTCATTTGTAACCTTTTGTACTTTCATTCTTGTGGAAAAAAGAAGAACTTATAGTAAATATTATTAAAAATATTTGTTCAAAAGTCTGTGAATCAAAACCCTTAACTGCTATTTATTTTGAGTTATGATATAGTCAACCTTGAGCAACCTCCTGTATAGAAATACTCCATGTACCTGCCTCGAAAGACCACATTTCTCAGTGCTTCCTTCCAATACAGTTTTCCATTCAAACCTCTGCTAAAGAAATCCGTACCTAAAGACTACCTGCCTGTAAAGGCCTCTAAATACCAAATTTTCTGTTTCCTTTCAATACAGTTTGCCATTAAACTTATCCTAAAGAAATCCGTACATATACAGACTACATGTCTGTAAAGGCCTCTAAATACCCAATTTTCTGTTTAAAAAAAGAAGTATTTATCCATTCAAACCTATACTAAAGAAATCTGTACGTAAAGGCCGCCTGCCTGTAAATGACACCCTTCAGTGGTCTTTATACACAGGTTTCACTATATAATATGTACACACAGACACACAGTCTGACAAAAGCTCATTGCGATACAGTGCCTTGTTGATTCTATTCGTCGCTCAAACTTAGAGTCAATATATTATCATGATCAGTGTGTACATCCAGGTACATGTGTAGTATAATTTAATTATCCATTGGAGCGTGTGCGTCTCGTGATGCTCATTAATGCTGCATTCTTTGAATTAATACGGCCTGAATTAACCCTTTTATATCTTGGCAATCATCCCACATTTTGTGGTTTGGCTCAATAACTTTTGATTCAGAGTCTTGAAAAAAATTCCAGATACATGAGTAGAAAGGGCAAAACTTTCTGCACACAGCATCCTTTATTGTTTCATGACTTTATTGCATTTTCTGCCAGGAATTTTGAAGGAGGAAAAAAAAAACATTGAAATCCTTAAGTTGGCAACCCATGAGGTTAAAAAATCATTGTTTTGTCAATAAAAATCTACAATTTGTCAACTTCTCAAGTAATTTATCACCCATGTTTTTCTGATCTCAGAGACATTATATTATATTACAAAAATTTAGCAATAAAAGAAAAATGTTTTTATTGCCAATTCAAAGAACAACATGTGATTAATTTAGCTTGAAATTAATCCTGTTCTGAAGACAATTATACTCAGATCCCTTCATAACTTTAATAATGTGTTGTTTCATACTTGCTCAGATCTGAACAATATTATTGAATTTGTAAATAGCTTGCTTAATCCTCAGTAAAAATGTTATGTAAAAATAAACCAAGTAGACTTGTAGTATTTGTACAAGTGACTATACACACTGTATTCAGAGAGTTAGTCACCATATGTTTACAGTTAGAATGACATACCGGTACTTGATAAGACCTTAAATCAACATTGTTCATAATCTGTCTAGAACTGTATATCTCATATCTGACTCATTAGATTGGAATGAGCACCTTGTACGTTAAAATTCATAATAGTATGTGAAGTTTGTCATGGACTGTCCTAATTTCTGAAGTGGCTTGATTTTGGGAAATACAAGTGTCATCTGCCTCAGTGAATCCTGTATAAAAGATTGGTCAAGGGATACAAGCAAAGTTGCACGGTATCTGAACAAGCCTGTACCTGTTTATTCAATATGCAGGTTCCTTAAAGCTCTAATACCCTAATACCCTAATAACTGTTGGGTATATGTATATTTTAGAGGGGGCCTACATTAATTCTCTAGTGCATTTAGTCTAAACATATATATGTATTAAGGTCTATACATGTAATGTTGCAGTCTACACTGCTCTGCAGTATATATAAAAGTACATGCAATTAGAGATTTAAGAAGGATTATGAAAAAAAGTTCAGAAAATGAATGATTGAGTGATTTTATAGTACCACCGACCCATAATTGATCATTTTTGGCCAAAATTCTTTTAAGAACCACTGATCTGCTTCATGACCTTTCATTACTTAGTCTGGATGTGGAGACTCTAATTTGACACTTAAACCACAATTTCTAAAAAGCCTTGATCAGAGTCTAGCTCCATCAACCTCTGGCTCAGTGAAAAAAAATACATGGGGGCTCGGGGCGAAATAGCCCCTGAAATGCCCCAAAGAGCCCTCGAAAATCAGAAAAGAGCCCCCATAAATTTACAGTTCAATGCAAAACAAGTTTTAGAATGTTATTTTCAGGCAGGCAAGCTTGAAATGTAGCCCCCGAAAAATAAATATTAATTTTTTCCCTGCTCTGGCTGTGTTCTGTGCAGTATGCTGTCAGCCTAGTCTCTAAGTGCAGACACTGTTACGTCAAGAAACTGTGAAAAGGGTTTGTGGTGCAGACTAGTCTTTCATTCCAGAAGGATAAAGAGAAAATGGATTAGTATTCATAGTCAACTGTAAATTCATAGATAACAAAGAAACAAATCTTACAGTGACACGCCTTGTGGTTCTCAGGCAGAATAGAATGAAAGAATAACCTTTCTATACATCCTTTTCTTACAACAAATCAAATGGGATTACTGAAGCGGAATGGGTTAAAAAAGGATAAGGTGGGAGAGGTATTTACTATGAATACTATTTTATTTTCTCTTTATCCTCCAATGAAAGACTAGTCTGCAGATACAAACACATGTGTTTATACCCTGACTTGCAGTACAACACTGTAAATTTTGAGTGGGATGCAGACATTTTATGTGCATATATACATGTATATATTACCATATATAAATGTGAATGATCCAGCAACAATTAAGTTGTATACATGTACCTATTTGCAAACCTGGGGTGGTATTCTGAACATTGTTGTAAGTTTTGTGTTATCTTTTGTTGTATCTTCCAGAGATAACACAGCGCTAATATTGTTGTAAGTTGGTATTCTGAACATCATTTTATCCCTGTGTTATCTCTTGAAGGACCGCCTCTATCTTATCTTTGACCACTGTTGACACGCCCATTTTGTATAGACCCTACCAATCAAAATTTGTTTTATATAAGCATGATAAGTAGGTCAACCAATAGGAGTACTTTATGCCATACTGAAGATGCGCCCAGCGCATACTTATCTTGGCGTAATTAGTTAATTGAGTGCTTATAATATATGCGCGTCCTCATCATGCGCTGTGCATGTGGCACGTGGATCATGAATACAAGTCACGCTTTCAAAAAACATCACAAAGATGAGAGCATCAAATTCGTCATATCCTAGCATGTAATTTCTTAGAAATTTCTCATCTGTGATGTCTCAAGTCAACACACAACCCTCTTCTAACTCGTCTATTGGCACTGAGTTGGTTCTGGGCAAGAAAAATTGCCGCCATTATATCACCATAAAAGATACAACAACCCCCTACCTGTTGTAAATATTGTTGTAAATACCATGCAAGAAAAGATAAGATAAAAGATACAACAACTTTCAGAATACCAATTATCTCGACATATTATCTCCCGTGCGCATATGCAAATGAGGATTAAACGCCATTTTATTAATAATACGCACAATTACAAGCGCACCAAAGTATGAGCGCAGGCGCGGCTGAAGAGATAAGAGAAAAGATACAACAAAAGATAACACAAAAGATACAACAGTGTTCAGAATACCAACTTTATCTTATCTCCAAAGATACAACAATATTAGAGATAACACAGGGTTCAGAATACGCCCCCTGGACCCAATCTTAAACATGGTTCCAACCCTTACCCTTACCCTAACCCTAAATGTACATACCTGTAATGTACCAGGGTGCTACAAGAATTTTTTTCACCACTTGCCCTGTCGGGCAAGTGGGTTTTCAATTTACTTGCCCAAACAATATTTCCACTTGCCCAAAACTTTAAAGCGAAAAAGGACTCGAGGTTAAAGCATTTATTATCTCGTAATGATAAGTTAGTGTTTTAGATAGCAAATTAATGCACATACATGTACAGTGTAACTGTACTGAATAATAACCTAATATGTCAAAGAAAATGGTCAACAAAGGATGGTTGAAGGTTTAAAAAACGCATTTTATTTTTTATGAATAAATATCAAACATTTGACTTTTTGTACTTACTAGAAAATCCCTGTTGTTTATTCCATTCCGATTCGCACGTGTTCATTTCCCTAGAATAATGACGTCATATTTGGCGTGATTCAACCAATCGGCAATCAGAGAATAGCAAAGGCCTGTCGGTGCGGCCTGCAGAGCTAGAGAGAGAGAGCGCGAATAAGCTCGCAGCTGGTACGATCGCGCTAGCTGTCTCTAGCTAGCTCACGGCCGGCCGTGCGTGGAGGCGGAGCGGCATTCATGGCTTGAAGTGTCACTGTTGCATGCGCGCTGAGCTAGCTGAGCTGGCTAGCTGTCTGTGAAGTTTTTTCGAAATCGGAACGATCGCTTTTTTGCTTCTGGATTTTGACGACGGGTAAGAAGTTGACGGGTGAATGGTAGAGTTCTTGGACACTAGGAAATTACTGTAAAAGTATCACTTGCCCGAATCGGGCAAGTGATAATTTGATTTACTTGCCCGACGGCTCAATTTGGTTGCCCCGGGACGTCGGGCAAGCGGGTTTGTCGCGCCCTGTGTACATGTGTATCTTTGACAAACATTCAAAGCCCTGTTGTGCATAATGTATAAACATAAATCATAGAGTTGTACATATGTGAGACACTAACGTGTACATGTACATGTGTATGTCACTGGAGCAAATGTTTATATGGCCATATATATACATTTACATAAACATGTATCAATAGGTGGATTCAGAAATTCAGTTAAACGCAGACACAAATCTAAGCACTGTGTCCTTGTCCAAGGCAATTATATTTTTATAGGTAAATATTTTATGTAAATATGATCATAATAATGCCGGTCTTTTTTCTCGCATGAATAACTGTGACTAATTGACCAAAAGAAATGTCTAATGCACACATGTACAAAGGTGTTGGGCATAAAAACATAAGGGGGGTGTTTCACAAAAACTAGGATTGACTTTAACGGTGGCAGGCCATTCATGCCACTAGCTCCTCTAACCATGCATGGCATTGGTTTCTCAATGGGCGTACAAATCTACAGAATTTACTTTTTTTGATGGTTTATTATTGAAGGAAAATATGTTATTTAAAGATTATAATTGAGAGACCAAAAGTGTGAGCAGCTAAAGTTGAGTCCATCCTAAAGTCGATCTAACAGCGTGTCCACACACAAAACACTTTATCCCGAAACTCTATAACGAAACGTCGTATAAAGAATCATAGTATAAATTTCAAAGTGTCCACACTCAAGAAACGTCATATAAATAATCATCGTATAAATTCAAGGATGTCCATAAACAGAAGAAAGTAATCCTGAAACTCTGAAATCCTGGTCTCCTTTCGCTCGAGGTAACGTTAAACCCCGCCCAGCTGGTTACACTAGTTACACTCTCCCTGTCCACACACAACATTTCCGTGATTAGGCGTGATTCTTTATTGAGTTTCAGTTCGAAACGATGCCCAAACCTGCGTTTCGTTAGACTAGTTTCGTTATACGACGTATCGTTAGTGAGCGTCCACACACACAATTTCATCGTAAAACTATCGCGAAACGGTATAGCTAATCACGGAAAATGTTGTGTGTGGACAGGGGGTTAGTCTTTGTGAAACACCCCCCAGGACTGGTAAAAAATGCTGGCTTTTGTGTTCTAGGTCCATGTTTCTCCCCTGGTTAAATTTTTTCCCCAATTCAGTGAAACCTGCCTTACCGACCATCGGTATAGAATGACTACATACAGTCTATAAAGACCACATTTATTTGTTTCCTTTGATGTTTGAGCTGTACACTTGTACATAACAAAAAAGACCACCTGCCTCTAAATCCTGCTTTTCTTGTCTCCATGATCAGTCTACCCTCAATTTAAAAATCTAATACCCCTTTCAAACCGAATCCAGAAGTTTTTCCCTGGGGGAAAATATGTAAAGTTCCCTAGGGAAAATATGCAATACATTAGCAATTTTTTAAAAACTTGTGTTGACGCTCTTTTCGTCATACACCTGTAATTCACATTTTCCTATTTTAATATGTGTGTGTTTGTGTGTGTGTGACAAATTGCCTTAAAGTTTAGATCTTGTTTTCTCTTTTACTTGCTTAAGTTTAGACCCATTTTCAAGATACTTGTATGATTTTTTCACATACAGTACACACTACAGTACTGTATGTACACTTCATAGGAAGCAATTTTAAGACCTACATCTGTTTCTTAATTGATTTTTCAAATCTATATAATGTTTAATGAGTAGTGACTGAACACAAAATCAATTGCATGTTACATTAGCCATTCAGTGACATAGAAATATTGATGACAAATGGTATACCTGCAAAATTACATTTACAGTTTGTATTTTTGTCCGGCATCAATAAGTATTTTAATTTTTTGGTTGCATGAAGTGCCGCTTTCTTAACGTTTTATATGCCAGAACATAAGAAATATATCAGTAGAGGTGTTGTGGTCTAGTGGTTAAGTCACCATACTGCAGATCACAAAGTCCTTTGGCAAGACGTTAATCTACATTTGCCATCTCCACCCAGAATCTGATGAATCCTATGACCAGGGTAATAATATACATGTATATAAAGCGCAAAGACACATCGTTGTATCGATGTATTGGGCGCTATTAAAAGCGGAATATTATAGTTATTAGAAATTTGAAGCAAATGAAAAGAGGTACATTATATGTAGGCCTAGAGTTTCTAGTAAGGGAGTGAAAGAGAGAGAGAGAGAGAGAGAGAGAGAGAGAGAGAGAGAGAGAGAGAGAAGGAGGGAAGGAGAGAGGGATGGGGAATAAAAAGAGGGCTAGTAAGAGGAGAGGTGCATTTTTAAGCCAAAGGATGCATTCTTTGACTTGTAAATACATGCATCACGTCTCCAATTTTCCTAATTATGAATACAGGTGTAATGTATACATTCATGGGGCAAGCGTGTGAACTCCCTCAAAGGTCAAATGTTAAAAATGGCCAGAATATGGCCTAGATAGTCATCAGTATGCAATGGTTTGAATATGTTTTTAATGTTCTACTTTTCTTTCTTTCTTTCTTTAGATCACTGTTGCAGGGAAGGCTGGTCACATCCCTGCCTTCCCAGAGCCAGAGGGCAGTGACCTTAAGAGACACCTCAGACAGGTATGTTTTCTTAGTCTTAATACATCACATATATTTGTCCTGGAACAAATTGTTTGTAAGCACAAATATATATTGTCTTAATTTGTTTAATAATTATTTTTTGTAAAAACTTTTTTTTTATAAATTTAATTTGTTTTGATTTTTATGCCTCCGTTACGAAGTAGCCGGAGGCATTATGTTTTCGGGTTGTCCGTCCGTCCGTCTGTCCGTCCGTCCGTCCGTCCGTCCGTACGTACGTCCGTCCGTACGTCCCGTTCTCGTGATCGCGTTATCTGAAGAACCAATTGATGGATTCCTGCCAAACTTTGGTCATGTATGTATCTTGCAGAGCCAATGAACTGATTAGATTTTGGGGTCATGAGGTCAAAGGTCAAAGGTCACAGGGCTCATTATGTATGCAAAAACTGCTTGTGATCGCGTTATCTGAAGAACCGATTGATGGATTCCTGCCAAACTTTGGTCATGTATGTATCTTGCAGAGCCGATGAACTGATTAGATTTTGGGGTCACGAGGTCAAAGGTCAAAGGTCACGGCTCATTATGTATGCAAAAACAGCTTGTGATCGCGTTATCTCAAGAACCGATTGATGGATTCCTGCCAAACTTAGGTCATGTATGTTACTTGCAGAGCTGATGAACTGATTAGATTTTGGGGTCATGAGGTCAAGGTCAAAGGTCATGCGGCTCATTATATATGCAAAAATAGCTTGTGATCGCATTATCATTAGAACAGATTGATGGATTCCTGCCAAACTTAGATCATGTATGTATCTTGCAGAGCCAATGAACTGAGTAGATTCTTGGGTCATGAGGTCAAAGGTCAAAGGTCATGGGCTCATTATGTATGCAAAAATAGCTTGTGAACGCATTCTCATTAGAACTGACAGATGGATTACTATTTAACTCGGGACATCTTGCAGAGCCAATGAACTGAGTAGATGTTAGGGTCATGAGGTCAAAGATCAAAGGGTCATATATGTATATGAGAAATTGCTTGTAATCACGATCTTCTGAGAACCTGTTAATGGATTACAATTGAACTTGAATTTGAAAAATTTCTTCTGTTTTGGTTTGTAAAACTGCTCTATGACGGAGGCATCATTTCGACTGCGCGCAGTTGAAGTTCCATCTAGTTTGTTTTGTTTTTGTCTTATCAAATTGGCAACAGATACATTTGTCCGTCTTCCCCATATTCTTATCCATCCTGAAACACCCTCGACAACTAAACATCTATCATGTATGGGGTGATTATTGAAATATGGGGTAGTTAGCTAGGGGGTAATCTCCATTGGGTTTGGGAGGGATTGTTGGGTATCGGGGGAGATGGGGGGGGGGGGGGATTCCAGGGGAGTTGCTTAGGATGGGTGGGTGGGGAATGTTGATTTATACCAATTATTACCCCAGGCTAGTTTCAAAGATACATGTATGATTGGTGACTGTTGTCGAGTGTTCCTTTCATCTTCGGGAGTACCCCATGAGGTTACGAACATCTGGTTGAATGTCCATTGTTGCTTTCAGAACATGGTTCAAATTGATAGGGTTGATCGCGATGAATAGGATCCACCATTCTTAACATATTTTCACCCAAATGAAAACTTTTGTTGCTTTCATAGATGACCTGAAGATAAGTTTGAATGCTTCATGTCTTTTCTTCTTGTATTTTTGTTTGGTTATTTAGATACTTTAAAATGGTTTACGAAAATATGTTATAATATTATATCTATTTTACTGTGATTATTAAGAAACTTTAAAATGATTTATGATAATAATGTTCATATTATATTTATTCTTAGGAACCTACAAAAACAAGCTATGCTTTCCAGTAGGTTCCTGTTTCATTTCATAATTTTGATCTTACTTTGTCAACTATACTCTTTACAGTGAAAACAATTGTTATATGAAATGAATAAATAAAATCAATCAATCAATCTATCAATAAAAGAAGATGTTTATTGGTTGATCGTGACTAGATCTGGAGGTATACCTTCCAAAGGGGGAGACGGCCATTTTATTATTAAAGCCATCTCACTTCAGAGTTTCCTTATTTTCTAAATCAGATATTCCTCCTCAAAGTGGCAACAAATAATCATATTTTCCTCTCCTTCGTAGTTTGAAAAGAATCAGATGTTTATTGATTGAACAAATGCAAAAAGAGATTGTGAAATTTAACAAAAAAATTGCCAATATGTGCACAAAATAAGTGATTGCATATTTTACTCTGCGTTGCCAATTTAGAAGAAGCAGAAGAGGAAGAAGAGGAAGAAGAGGAAGAAGAGGAAGAAGAGGAAGAAGAGGCAGAAGAGGAAGAAGAAGAAGGAGAAGAAGAAAAGAAAAGAAAAGATAAAGAAGGAGGGGAAGAAGGAGGAGGAGAAAAAGGAGAAGAAGAATAAGGAGAGAGAGAGAGAGGAAAAAACAAACAACAATAGCATTTTGTTTTGTTTAATGTGTTGCCCTATGTATTGAAATCTAGGAAGAAGAGGATGAAGAAGGATAAGAAGAAAAACAAAATAAGATAAAGAAGGAGGGGAAGAAGGAGGAGGAGAAAAAGGAAAAGAAGGAGAAGAAGGAGAAGAAGGAGAAGAAGGAGAAGAAGGAGAAGAAGGAGAAGAAGGAGAAGAAGAATAAGGAGAGAGAGGATAAAGCAAACAACAATAGCATTTTCTTTTGTTTTATGTGTAGCCCTATGTATTGAAATCTACGATTACAATTTCTTCCTAATCAGGCTTTAGCCAGTATGAGTCTCAACCCACCTCCAATCAAGGACTTTGACAAGGCCAGCTCCCGAGAGTTTGAGGCCATCAGCAAGCACCAAACGGCGCTCACCGCCGAAAGCGACTTCAAACAGTTCGTCTACGGGAACGACGTCGACGCCGTGGACGTGGCGACCAGGGTAGCGATGGCCAAGTTCCTCAACGCTCCCGACGTGCTGGGGAACCTGACGGAACATACCAGGACTCTGAGGCTGTATCCTAGACCAGTGGTTGCGTTCCAGGTCCAGACCTTCCTCTGCTCCAGACCAAACAGATCCCCCTTCACTGATCACCTAGCGACCACCCAGGTAATCCTTTCCTTCCAATTTCAATTTTACCTCTTTCTCTATAATAGACTATATCATTTGAATATTGACAACCATCCGCCACAAGTAAAAAAACAAACGTATTGCCTAATATGGATACAACAACAGTTTAAAGACCGTCAACACTACTGGGCCAGGGGGATTAGACCACACAGCGAGGTCACTGACAGGTGGCTATCTCATTAACTCAGCTCTCAACTAACATAAGAAAGAGAGGATCACGGGGGACAAACGGGCACCGATTGGGGAAGTTTTCTATATAGAGGGAGCAAGTAGCTACAAGTAGGACAGTGGGGCTTTAAAGGTTCCCTTAAATGGATAGCAGTTTGCCGTTCCTATTGATTAACGTCAGTGATTTTTGCTCTTTCTGCTCATGTACAATGTGTGATTCCTACAATTCTTGATCGAAAGATCTTCACTAAAAGGCGACACTAAATTGTTATGGGTTAAGAAACAAAAACAAAGAGCATCTTACGCTTTGATACATGATGATTAAAGACACAAATGTAATAAACCAGGGCTTGGTTAGAAGCAGCCAACTTATCTTAATATGAAATATAATTCCGACAAATTAAGGTTACAAAATTCACTAAATACACATCCACACACCCTATCCCCATCACACTATGATGCAGTAGACCGCTGCAATTTATTTTAATCACTGTGTGGGCGTAAGATACTTCACATATCTTTATGTTGATAGCAAATACGGATAGGACCTTTGATGCTGTACAATGTAGCTACTGTTTTTATCACCACTTGCCTATCACTTTCTGTTCTTCTCTACTGGGTGTGTCTGTGAGTGTTAGATAATGAACAAAGAGCTTGAAAGAAGATTAGAGGCTACTGAGACCTGGTTCTTCAGAAAGATTATGAATTTATCATGGACAGAAAAGATAGCAAATGAAGAAGTGTTCAGAAAAGCAAGGATTAAACCATCGCTCATCAACACAAGAGAGAGGCAATGCAATTTGTTAGTCATACAGGAAGGATATTTTAGAAACAACAATACTAACAGGGGAGATCGCTGGAAAGAGAAGCCTGAACAAATGGGCAACCAAAAGTGAAATCAGGATAACCAGCCTGTAAAGAATAGAAGATAATAGACAGGAATGCAGGGCCATGACTGTCGATGTCTGTAGACCTGGCACTTGAAGATGATGCCTTTCACTAATACAGGAAATGCAATGGTTTCCCTGTGCCACTTGTGAATAGTCCACGTCCACCTTGCCCTTGACAATGAACTAATCTTCCCATTGAATCTCACCAAGCGTGGGACCTATGAATAGAAAAGTCTTTCACCTTTTCCAGAAGCAGGGGAGAGCAATGCCTCACAAATGTGCAACCTTAAGCCTCGGTCACAAATGCCATTACAAGCTGCTTTCGAATGCCGTACGAACGATTTTCAGACAATGGAAATTCGGGAAGACAATGGAAAAACAGGGAGATTCGTACGAAATTATCGTTCATACGAACCTTTGTGACCGTAGCTTAACATGAAATCAGTAATACCAGCTTTTTAAGAATAGCTGATAATAGACAGAACCTGAGGGCCGACCACCAATGCATGTTCATGACTTTCAGTTTAATGGTTTCCCTGTGCCATGTGTAAACCTTGACAATGAACTAATCTTCCCATTGAATCTCACTGACCAGGGCATGGGGATCTATGAATAGAAACGTCCTTCCCCTTTTGGCTTTTCCAGTACAGTGATTTTGTTTTTCATGTCTTTTGTATTATTTTGTAATACCTATGGCTTTGGTAACCAACAATTAAAATCAGCTATACCAGCTTTTTTAAGAATAGCAGATAATAGACAGGAATAGAGGGCCATGAAATGCTGAAACGGATGGCTTGAGATGAGACACTTGATGTAGAATTCTGATTGGGTCACTGAACCTGTTATAAACTGAGAGATTACTATTGATGATGGCTATGAAAAGGGGCATGAGCCATGTAAAGTCGGCTGAGTTGTAGCACAAAGGAACCATTGGTGTTTCCAATTTTGGGGGAATGTTAGGCAGAGTTGCCTTGTCAGATATCAAGGTCTGAAATATTTAAATCCTTTCAGTGCTGTGATTCTTGCAAAAACTGCTTAACCCACAGTAGTTAAAGGTAAAGTCCAGTATTGGAAACGCCCCAATTTCAAAAAATTAAATGGAAGCTCCTAGTACCAATCATGTGAAAGAATATGTTTTAACTAATACATGATGATAACATTTTTGCCGGGAAACCGCCTACTAATTAATATATTTGGTAAATTAGTTTATCTCTTGTTATGTCAGAGATAAAAGCATTTGTTGCGGCCAAACTTCTTATCATTTTGATGATTCCAGAACATTGCGGTACACACCAATACTTATAGTGTGTATGCTAGATGATCAACCTTTTTGATTGATTCCACAACGTTTCTTTCACAATGTAATCGCATGACCAGAACTCAATTTTATCTTTAATCTTTGATGCAGAATGCACTTAATTACAAAATGGTACATGATAGAAAATTGCAAAATTCACTGGAAAATTTACGTCCACTTTTGTTGTTATACATTGTGCCATTCATGAATAAGAGTGATTTATTTGAAAATGATCTTTGAAGTCCGGATTTATGATAACTATTTTTGTGTACAAATTAATTTCTTGTTGATTTTTCTTTGTAATTTTCATTCCCAATGTTTCATTTGGTATACATTTTTAATTCTTTTAAGCCACGAAAGAGTGGGAAATAGAAGAATGCTGGCCTATTTGGGGAGAAAAGGCTTACCGGTATTCATTATTTTAGTCCCTTAGAAAATTCTTAACTGATATGGGTTTAAGATTCGAATGTCAATGTGTTAAGAATATGTATGGCTATGTTTTTCATATGAAATGGAAATAGTTGGCTTCCTCGTGATGTTTATTCCCATGGAAGATATTGGCACCCAAGTTAACAGCAAAACTAGGCAATATAAGTCAAAACTTAAAATATTGATTATAAGGTTAAGGTTCATATTTATTGTCCATTTAACAATGGAAATTCATTGTGTTACATGGTATTGTGATACACATATATATAACATAATACACTCATACATAAATCAATAAAATAATTTTTGAGTTAACAGTAAACAAACCACAAAATTAACAATCAAAACAATCAATTATGATAATTATTAAAAAAAAACATGGAAGCAAATGCTTGTGCAGGTCTGTGGACAAAGGGGAGCTTCACTCAGAGAGAGAAGCTAATGAATAGGGCTATATTTATGTATAGTTATTTCATTTTCATGTTGTGTCTTGTGATGTACATGTACATATATTACGTTCTGTCATACTGTCATAGAACAATTTAATATTATACTATAATCATTTAGAAATGAAATTATAAATGTGTAAAACAGCATTATTGTATATTTTAGACAAAACAACACATTTGTTGTACTTTTGTACGTCAATGTTCTGACAAATAAAACCTTTCAAGAAAAAATGAAATAAAATGGCTAGATTTATATTGCTTTGTTTTGATTGCAGGCTATTGAATACTTTGGGGAGTGCAGTCTAAATCCCTTGAATGTAACATTCCTGAGAATACAGACTGGAGTCTACGACCCTCATCTCATTGGAGACAAGTCTAAATGGTTCAGGGAGCAGCTTCAACCAATAGAGTTCAAGGTCAGTGTATAGTACAACTATTGAATGTTTAGGAGTGAGATAGTAAAATAAAATAGTAAAATGAAATAGACAGTATAGAAGCTGGAGTAACCCTTGTTTCGTTTGGAGACGAAATGTTAAGCGCATTTAAATGTCAACAGATTTGAAATGCGCTATAAAAGAACAAATTATTATTATTAGTATTATTATATATCAATATCAATATTGATATCGATATCACATATCACAAACAAAAGAAGCCATATTTACTGAGGTAAGTCAAATTTTGTTATTTCGCTAGTCGTGCTGACAAAAAAAATACGGTTTCGCTAGTCAGCCCGATATAGATAATAATAATAATATTCTATGGCTTTGTTTTTGTGTGATATAAGAAAATATTGCTCTCGCAATATATTCTTGTATCACACTAAAATCCATCCAATATGTAGAAGTGTTGAAGTCAAGTGGTTTAAGCACTTGACTTGAAATTCAAAGGTTGTGGTTCGATCCTCGACACAGCACTAATATCCTTCGGCAAGGCATTGATCTACATTTGCCACACTCAACCCAGTTGATGTTAACGTGTACCTGGCAGGAATTAATCCCTTGAAATGCTGGAGCGCTGTAATGGCAGCTAGGCTAAAGCAGGGGTAATAACAAATGCTCTTCGGAATACAATTTTTTAGATAGACGGCCCTCTAGAAATGCCTATTATTATTATAAATATTATATAAGTTTTCAACTTTGAAAAACCATTTGTAATCGTCGCTATCTAAACCCACAGGTCCAGTTTGAGAACTGCACCCTCGGCGCGGCCCTCTCCAGCGCCTCTGAGGGTGGTTCTGACTCGTCTAACCCCACGGATGAGAGTGGGGAGGAGAGCGAGAGGGAGGATGGAGGAGGGAGCTCATCGTCTTCATACTCGTCCTTGGATGAGTTTGTGGTGGACATGATGAATAGCGATATCAAGGGGGACGTGCAGGGTAAGTCTGTTTATATCTTCAGACAATAAAAAATGGCCACTTGAATGTGGCGATACGGCGTTTGCTCTGGTACTAGTTGCTTCATGATTTTTTCCCCATCAAAATTAATGGGTTAGGATGCAGTGCAGGTTAGTTTTAGGTTAGGTTTAGAGTTAGGTGCATTTGGGTTTTAGGATAGATTTAGGTTTCAGGTTAGCTTTAGGTTTAGGATTAGGATTACGTTTAGGTGTGGTGTTAGGTGTGGTGTTGGGTAAGTCAGTTTATATCTTTGGACACTAAAAATGGCCACTTGAATGTGGCCGATGCGGCATTCGCTCTGGTACTTATTGCCTCAGGCTTTTTTTTCCATCAAAATTAACGGGTTAGGATGCAGTGCACGTTAGTGTTAGGTTAGGTTTAGAGTTTTGTTAGGTTTAGAGTTAGGTTGCAGTTGGGATTTAGGTTAGGTTAAGAGTTACATGTTTAGGTGCAGTTGGGTTTTAGGTGAGGGTTAGAGTTAGGTTGCATTTGGGTTTTAGGTTAGGGGTAGAGTTAGGTGCAGTTAGGTTTTAGGTTAAGGTTAGAGTTAGGTGCAGTTGGGTTTTAGGTTAGAGTTAGGTGCAGTTGGGTTTTAGGTTAGGGTTAGAGTTAGGTGCAGTTGGGTTTTAGGTAAGGGTTAGAGTTAGGTTGCATTTGGGTTTTAGGTTAGGGTTAGAGTTAGGTGCAGTTGGGTTTTAGGTTAAGGTTAGAGTTAGGTGCAGTTGGGTTTTAGGTTAAGGTTAGAGTTAGAGTTAGGTGCAGTTGGGTTTTAGGTTAAGGTTAGAGTTAGGTTGCAGTTGGGTTTTAGGTTAGGGTTAGAGTTAGGTTGCATTTGGGTTTTAGGTGAGGATTAGAGTTAGGTGCAGTTGGGTTTTAGGTGAGGATTAGAGTTAGGTGCAGTTGGGTTTTAGGTTAGAGTTAGAGTTAGGTTGCATTTGGGTTTTAGGTGAGGATTAGAGTTAGGTGCAGTTGGGTTTTAGGTTAGGTTAAGAGTTAGGTGCATTTGGGTATAGTTTTAGGGTTGGGTTGAAGTTCAAAATGTAGTCCATGGAGGAACTTGATCATAGAGCAACTATCACAGGAGCATGTGTTGTTCAATCTGTTAAGTATGTAAAATGCAGGAAAATAAGAATATCATCTTTGATAATAGCTTTTGCTATCGTGCCAATGCCTAGATCCTGATAAACCAGACCAGTTCAGTGAAATAGGCACGCTACAGCTTCCTCCAGACATGGTGCAGAGCGACAACAACCATTTTGTTATTATTACTATTACTATTTTATTATCATTATACAAATATTGACTGCTCATGAGGATGATGGTGGAAATCATCACTCCCAAGGTGGTGTTCATACCGGCCCTCCAGTGAAAAAAATACACGGGGGCTCGGGGCGAAATAGCCCCCGAAATGCCCAAAAGAGCCCCCGAAAGTCAGAAGAGAGCCCCTGTAAATTTGCATAGAGTTCAATGCAAAACAAATTTTAGAGTGTTATTTTCATGCAGGCAAGCTTGAAAAGTAGCCCCCGAAAAATAAACATTATTTTTTTCCCTGCGGCCCTCTATTGTGATAGAATGTCCGGTATAAACACCACCGAGGAAGTGTTAATTTCCTCCACCATCCGATTACAGACCAGTCCATATTTGTTTTATATACCTCATCTGTTCCAAGATAGTTGTATTCATCAACAATTTCTACAATATCATCATCAAATTTAAATAGGTCTATATGAATTTTTCGAACTTTACCACGAGAAAATACAACAACTTTGGTTTTAGCTGCATTGACATGAAGAAACCATTTTGAGCTAGAGCGCCGTGACAACGCGTGAGTTACGTGCTGGGGGGAATCTTGTATGCTGTGTGTGTGTGTGCAAAAGTTGCGCAAGGGTTAGGAGTTCTATCACAGGGTTTTGGAGTACTATCACAGGGTTTGATAGAACGACGCAATGATAGATCGATATGCTCCTTGTCATGTGATATAGTCTTGACCAATCAGTGAATAACAATCTATGTATGAGATATATAAATGAATATAGTTCATTACTATTGATAATAATTATTGCTATCATGCCTAGATCCTGATAAACCAGACCAGTTCAGTGAGATAGATGAACACTCCATCTACCAGCCACCAGACACACTACAGCTCCCCCCAGACATGGTCCAGAGTGATAACAACCAGTTTGCTGATAGCGATTCATCCAGTAGCCAGGACAACCCAACATCACCTGATGTGAGTATAAACACACCCAGGATAAATAGATGGCAATGTTCATATAAAGCCTTTCACATACTACACTTTATATACTTTCTATGAACTTTTAAACATATAAAATCGTAATAATCGCGGATATGTTTGCTGATAGCGATTTATCAAGTAACCAGGACAACCCAACATCACCTGATGTGGGTATGAACACCCAGGGTAAATCGATGGCAATGTTCATATAAAGCCTTTCACACACTACGCTTTATATACTTTATATCAAGGGTTCAGTGACACAAAGATGTAACTCCATATTTTGCAAAAATGAATATTTGATATCAAAATGTTCAGAAAAATGTGGCCTTTCCAGGAAACTCAAAGACTTAACTCCACCCAACACCCCATTGAAGTCAATAGCTAGTGAAACATAGACTTATGTGGACCACTTTCTTTAAACCACTTTTTCTCAAAATGGCTAAAATGGAGTTACGTCTTTGTGTCACTGACTCCATGATATCAATTTTTAACCATATATAATCTTCATTATCACGGATTAAATAGTAGCAAGATGAAATAAATGATTATACAGAAATTAAAATTCATTTGGATTTGTTATTATTCTAAAGTTAATAAATTTTCCAGTCAAAAACGTTACTAGGGAGTGTACTATATACATGTATCTCCATCTAAAAATATATAATTTGAGTGTGTTCTTTGCAGTTTTCTTATATACATGTATCTGTATTTTATCATTATTATGAAAAGACAATAGATTTTGAGACTCGCTTTTGTGTTATTAGCCTACTTATAACATTTGCAGTGCTACATGTATCTTGATTAATCAAGATATATTTTTTGTATTTTGATGCACACTCTCTTTGTTATTCACCTTATCTGGCGATCAATCATGTGACCTATCCCACAATGCATTTGTGCAGTCATCGGACGAGGAGTTGCCTCTTAGTGTTCGGGTACAAACAATTTCAAACTGTTTGTCGTGTTTTTGTTGAATGTTGTATGAAGTAAAAACCTGCCTGCTCTTTCTTTTTGTGTTCTTAACAAATCATAGTCAAATAGACCAGTTCATAGTAGTGCATTCTACTTTTAACCCCAAATATCCATCGATCTTTTATACAAGGAGAAATCAGTTATTGACATATCTCGGAACTGTTTCATAAAACACATTTACTATTAAAAAAACAAGTGAATCATATTCAGTCAATCATATTCAGTGATTTCAGTACCGTACCGTAAATCTCCGTGTATAAGGCGCACTTTTTTGGCGCCGAAAAAAATTGAAAATCGGGGGTGCGTCTTATACACAGATACAGAAAAAAACAGTTTTTTTTTTTTTTTTTTTTTTTTTTCCCTTCCCGATTTCGATTTATGGCGCTATGCCTGGCAATGTCTCCCAGCTCAGTAATCAGTGTGTTGACTCACCACTCGGAAACTACAACAACACTCAACTTTGTCTGTCATCTTGGTTTGAAAGTAATCTTTCTAATAGATCTCAAAATGTAGTTTTTAATAATTCCTCAATTTTTTTTTCTATAACAAATGGTGTACCACAAGGTTCTATCCTAGGTACTCTATTGTCAGAAATTTAGAGGATTCTATTCATATCATGCATGACTATTGATGTTTGGCATAGAACACAGTGCTTCTGCTAGCTGATGTGATGAGGCTAGTGTGGGACACTTGGTATCATGAAGCCTTAAGAGTCTGGACCTGTTTTTAATTTACATTAATGATCTTACACACATTCTTCTACAACGACATTGTTACTATTATTTGGTGGGTTTTCGGCAACAAAACAATAACAACAACAAAACAAAAAACGATTTTTTTTTTTTTTTTTTTTTTTTTTTTTTTTTTTTTTTTGCCCCCAAAATAGGGGTGCGCCTTATACACAGGTGCGCCTTATACACAGAGATTTACGGTATATCAATTTTGTGTTACTTCTCATTTGATAACAAGTTTTATGAAAGGAGGCCCCTTGGTAGAGTCTAGCCCTGCGAGACCATTGTGTTTGTGTCCTTGTTTTAGGACTTTTCCTGACCCATTCCTTTGGTATTTATTAAATAAATACTTTCATTTTGTCTCCTGTGTGAATTAAAAAGACTCTTGACCACGTCTCATAGCTTTACATACATTATGTACATAACATCATAATGCTCACCGTAGTCTAGTCGAGCATCATTTCCTATTTCATGCAAAGAAATAATCAAGATAGTGTAATCCTACATTCATAAACATAGATAGTTTTTTAAAATCGAACCCATTCATGAACTGTGTTGTTTCCCCCTTATCCATCAGGGTGGTGTTTCACAAAGCTGTTGTAAGTACAAGTTTGCTGACTACCCATTGAAACGTGTGTATTGAATTCAACACGCATTTCAATGGGATGTCAGCGAACTTGTACTTCGGAGGGTTTTGTGAAACAACGCCCAGATATTGAGAAGAAGATCCATTAACAGTGTCTAAAAAGTTGGCAACTTGTTGGGCCTACATTTTGTTCAATTAAACAAAGAAGAATAGTTTTGGTCTTCTGCCGCAAATTAAAGACAATCATATCAAATTAAATACTACATGTACGTTCTTTATTTTGTATTCTAATAGCTTCCCGAATATAGTTTAGTGCTACATGTAACATGTCTGACATCTTGCATTAATTTCATACAGTTATCATCGTGTGCATGCAATATTTACAGTATACCTTGTAGCATATTAGTTTCATTATCTGTAGTCATTGTTTGCTGTGAAAGATTAGTTTATCATTTGTAAATATTTGAAGTGTTTATTATCATGCTTCGTCATTTGGATATAATTTCAGTATTGATGTACGTTTACGAGTTGCATGCTTGTACTAGCAATTATTTTGAAAATCTACAGTTGTAGAAAAATTCATAGAGTGAGTTGATGTAATTGGCAAGGTTGATAAGCATGTGTATTTGTTCTACATATACATGTACCTCCTATAGCAAAGGAGAATGGTACACCATCAAATATTCCTTGTGTCTCATTAAACGAATATCCTGATTTTGTGTGATAGATATGATCATCACTCTATTACCAAATGTAGTTAGCTTCATGTAGACACAAAAACTCTCATCAAACTCTTATTCATTTTTTAATGAAATTTGATATGAAGGTTCATGGTATCAAAACACGCCTAAGTTCGATTTCGGAGTATGCAGGTCAAAGGTCATAGCTCATTAAATATGCAAATCTGGTTTCCATTCGATAACTTGAGTAATGTTTGACAAATTTTAATGAAATTTGATATGAAGGTACGGTATCAAAATACATGTACAGCAAAAGTTCGATTTCTGAGTATGTAGGTCAAAAGTGAAAGTTCATAGCTCATTAAATATGCAAAAACACCTAATTCTATATGTGAAAATGTGGTTAACTTCCTTGCCTAGTAATATAATAGTATAGTCCAATGGAGGTAACTTGTTCTGACGTATATAAGCCATTTGTACCCTGCGAGGGGATGCTACGCTTTGCGTTGACTTGTTTAGTTATTAACTGTATATGTAGATGTACCCCATTCATACCGCCAAAACAACGACCTCAAATTGACAAGTTCGGGGCTATTTGGGCTAATTTTGATCGGTCAGTTGTTGGTCACGTTGGTGTTACAAAGATATTACCACGTCATCAACTTTTTAAAAAGTACAAAAGTACAACAAATACTTCATGAAACGTGTTTGAATTACAGTTTATTTCTCTCATTGCTATTATCTTGATTCAAATGATATTTCACAGGATAAATACACTGTACATGTAGCTCCACCATTCATTGACCCTATGCATTTGAAGTAGACAGGCAAGCTTTTCTGTGTCAACAAAAATTGAAAAATAATATAAAAATGGAAACGTTTGATTTCTTTGCTTGCTGCAGTTATCATTTTTGTCTTGATTATGCTGTAAAAACACCTCTATTTCATTGCAACAACAATAGCGGGCAGGGGTTATAATGTGGTTTCAGGGCCCTCAGGGTGAAAAGTATTAATAATGATGAGACTACTCTAGAGAAACAAGACATGTTATTATTGTTTTGCTGTTGTTGTTGTGTAGAGGTATCACGGTCGAGTGGATACGTCACCGGACTATAGATCACAAGGTAGGCGGTTCGAGTCCCTACGCGGCACTAATGTCCTTTGGCAAGACATTGATCTACATTTGCCACACTCAACCCAGGTGATGTAAATGGGTACCTGGCAGGAATTTAATTCCTTGAAATGCTTTAGCGCCTTATCATGGCAGCTCAGCTACAGCTAGTGTAATAATATGATACATTGTATTAAGCGCAGTAGAGTATATTCATATAGTAGCTGCGCTATATATATTGACCTATAATTATTCAGTTCATTTTACAGGTATCTTTATTTTTATATGAACAGATGCGCATTGCCCAGAACATGTCAATGTCTGGCATAGACACAGATCAAGATTTGGACAGCAGCGTCTACGACTCCGACAATCAGCATCGAAGAGATTCTAATGATTTAGACTCCGAGATGGGTTCTAGAGGGGGGCGTGGTTCGCCATCCTTTATGGACAAGGTCAATGCACTGTTCAGGTTAGTAGGCCAAGTTCAATGCACTTTTCAATTTATGTGAGATTCACTGTCTATAACACAGCAAGTCATGCCTCAAACTTGCCTTTTTCAGAAAATGAGCCAATACAGACTTCTCTACAACCTTGAACCTTTGAATGTTTTTTTTTTTTTTTTTAACAGAAATATCTCATCTTTAAAATACAGAGCATCATAAACACGTCTTTCTCTTTGATTTGATAAAAGCAATTTTTAAACCCTCTGTTGAGTGAGTGTTAGCTTGTATGTCTTGCTTGACAGGTACAGGTCCTATTCCTCAGACACGTGTGCCCAGACCTTGATTCATAAAAACAATTGAAAACAAAACCTGTTGACTAAAGTGTTGATTTTCACTGATGTAACATATACAAATTAACATTTACTAATGAATTTACAAAAATTCTAGACATTAACAGTAAATAAACAATGTTTAACATATGATTAAGCACAATTAACAGAAGGTCTAATGTTGTGTGATAAACACAAATTCAGGACAATAGTTAACACAGTAATTAAAGCAAAGCAAGAGCAGATGTCAGGTGATCAAACAAATGGAACAAGTGAGAGAGATATACTGAGGAGGTACGGTACTTATACATGTATTTACATCTTAAACAAATTTTGGGAATTAGTAATGGTAGATAATATTAAAGAACAACACTGGGTCTTCAAGACATTCATTCTGTCTTGTCTTGCTTGATCTATGCAGGTCGGATTCCTCGGACTCGTCAGCCCCGACCACCCCGACCAAGACCAAACCCAAACCCTCCATCCTGAGAGGCATCATGGACCTGGCCCTGGAGACGGCCAAGGAACCCATCGGGTCTCCAACCTCCCTGAGCAGCATGGATCCAAACGGCTACTCCGCCAGCGTCAAATCAGATCCTGGTCCTAATAGGAGTAGGATGGGGTCTGGGATGGGACTGCCTACCAGAAAGAAGAAGACGTCATCACCGCTCACGAGAGGTTTGTTCCTTTTTGAAATATGACAAATACCGGTGATGATGATGATTATTATGATCGTGAGGATGATAATGATGTTGATGTTAATTAAGATGATGATAAGGATCATGATGACAGTGTTCCTAATGGCTACTCCGCCAGCATCAAATCTGATCCTGGTCCTAATAGGAGTAGGATGGGGTCCGGGATGGGACTGCCTAACAGGAAGAAGAAGACGTCATCACCGCTCACTAGAGGTTTGTTACCTTTTGATATATGAAAATTCCAGGTGTGGTGGTGGTGATGTTGATAATGATGGTGATGATGATGTTTACGATGATGATAAAGATTATGATTATAGTGATAAATAAGATTAAGATAAACATGATGATGGCGATGATAAAAAGAATTATGACGCAACCCTTTGAAGTAAAGTATGATGCCCTAGTGGAAGGTTTCGGATCTGTCCAAAAAATCAGCATGCATCGTGATCATCGTGCTTTGCCAAATAGATGAAAGTCCATCTTTTGTTCTCTTTCCTCCAGATACAAGAAGGTCACTCGTGGAGAGGTCATCCCTAATCAGACATCATTCAACCAAGAAACCTGAGAAACGCTCTTCACTTACAAGTGAAAGACCCACCAGGTCAGTATCACCCTCTTAATTAACATGTTCTCGTCTTGCTGGTTTAATAAAAGTTATCGTAAATGAACATCGTAAGTGAAATTTTGACTTTAATTGCTTTGATTTGTTCATGAATTCAGCATGGAATATCTCCCATGGGTATAAATATGATGAAGGCAACAGTTTACTGCAATTTTTTTTTTTTTTTTTGCCGACTTAAAAAACAGTTGAGGACCTAGGATAGAACCTTGTGGTACGCCATGTAATAGAAGAAAAATTGGAGGAATTATTATTATAAACTACATATTGAAATCTATCAGAAAGATTACTTTCAAACCAAGATGACAGACAAATTTGAGTGTTGTTCTAATACGAGAGGTGAGTCAACCCAACCGATTACTGAGCTGGGAGACATTGCCAGGCATATAGCGTCAGGTGGAGGGGCATAAATCAAAACTTTAATTTTTTAATTTTTTAAAATATTTTTTGGTATACCATGTATAAACCGCACCCCCGACTTTGAATTTTTTTCGGCGGCAAAAAGTTGCGGTTAATACACCGTTAATTACGGTACTGTTTGTGTCTGTCACAGGCTAACTTTGCAAAGTATGAAAAAAAATAAGAATCTGCACGTCTTCTTTAAAAGTACATTGTACCATGTCCCATTTGCAGGCCAAAAAAAGAAAAGGTTACCGGTAAATCTAACAGCATTTGAAAGACAATACTAATTTAGAACTTCCCTCAAGGCAAAAGGGACATAGTATCTTTAATACTTTGATTTTTGTGTAGATAATATTGTCTAAGAATCAGTAAAATCATGATTTAAAAAAAAAATCCCTTTTGTTCTAGCGAGGACCAGCTTTTCTTGAAGGATATCGTCAGGGGAGTATTAGAAGGGAACAACGTCGGCTGGCTGAACTGGTCACGTCTCAAACGCCTCATGCAGAACGAGAACCTGAGAGCTCAGGTCATCAGTCAGCTGTATCCACAAGACACTGCTGTGACGGGAGACTACATTGAAGATGTGGTGAGTATTGGTCAGTTATGCGATGAGTAAAGCATCTAGGGGACCTATGGCTTTGACTCCTATGAGAAGGACTCACCTGGTCATGTCAAATGCCTCCCGGTGAGTGAATACTTGAGAGCTTTAAGTCATCAGTCATCTGAACCTAGAGAACACTGCTGTTACAGAAGATTGTGTTAAAGGCAAACAGCTACAGGACCTACAAATGTATGACTTGGGTTCCGTCAGAGGAATTCACCAGGTCAAACATGTATGTCTTCAAAAGTATTTAGTTATACAGTCTGTTCGGGTGGAAGGGTGTGTGAAAGTGTATGATTGAATGCCTTTGTGGCTACGAGCAGATGATATATCTATTGCATCTGGTAAAGTTACTCTCAAACACCCAGGAGAATACAATTTGTTAATTTGTATGAAATCTCTCTTTAAATGCAGAAAGTGAACAAAGCAGTTTACAAGGGCTTATGCTCCGTGCTGAAGGCCGTCCTGGCTGGCCTTGAGTATTCCTTTGAACACCACAGCGCCGGGGGCATGGCCAGTGCCTTCGCTCTCCTGGAGATCGCCAGCACGCACTACTTCGGCAAGGAGCCCGAGCTGACCCAGAAAGGAGACGGGCGTCACCGCGGAGGCAGCCTCAAGACCGGAGGAGCTTCTCATGGTCAGTATGCCCTGGATGAGTTGTTGTCACAGCAACAGGGAGGTCATCATCATCCCCATCTTAGTGGAGGTGGTGGTGGTGGTGGTGGTGGGATGCTAACCATTGCTTCTAGACCCTCTGAGTCTCACAGCTTGAATGAGGATAACTTCATAGCGGCCATAGGTGAGATGGGATTACTAACCTGGGACCCGTTTCACAAAGCCTTTTTTCAATGACAAATGACAAAAATCAGCGACAAATCTGTAGATAACCAATCAGAAACAAGGATTTCAGTAGCTTATAACAAAAACTGTCATTTGTCACTGATGACAAGTTTTGTGAAACGCCCCCCTGGGCCCCGTCTTACAAAGAGCTGCGATTGATCCAAATCAATCACAAGTCTTCCAATCAATCGCAAGTTTGCAGTCTCCTATCTCTTATCTACATAGTTGCGATTGAACTCTTTGTAAGACAGGGCCCTATAGACATCAATGTGGGACATTGCAGTACCCCAGCCAAGCGAAAGACATCTTCTTGTGCAGTGATTGCCATTACAATAGCCCTACCAAGCGCAAAACGTCCTTACATGCAATGTTCTCAAAACATCCTTACTCCCAGCGATCGCCATTACATTATCCCCCTTCCCCTGTCTAGCGCAACACGTCCTTCCATAGAATTTGACAATAAATTGTCCTTGTCCTTCTGCTGCCCTTGCTAGTGCAGTTACAAGACCTATGACTTAGAGTTCCGTCAGAAAAACAGAATCTATACATAGGATTTGACGAGAAATTGTTTGTCCCTCTACTGCCCTCACCAGTGCTGGGTTAAGCTAAAGAAACAACGTGCCATGATCACGTTTGCGAAAGCAAGCACGCAATGGTGTGTTGTGTTTTGCTGGGGTATTGTAAATGTTATTACCTTGCACACTGTCATCGGATGTGGGTTAAACACAGACCATCTTAGAAACTCATCATAGTCTATCTCAACCAAGATCAATAGATTTACTAACAGTTTTCTGTTCATTTGTATGTAGGAAATTTTGTTAACCATAGAAATCATGATCTGTAAGACAAACCAACTATTCCATTTAATTAATTAATTAATTACTCATTACGATGTATTCTACTATTTCAGTTAAACCAAACCTGGGTCTGAAATCACATAAACCTCAGACTAGCTTCCTTTGTTAAACCAGATTGTAAGACAAAAGCCTAAACCCAATGTCAGGTTCAAATTTGAGTAGAATATTGGTCATTAATTTTACTAAACAAAATAATTTGTTTCTCCTTGAAATAAAAACAGTAAGAGGTCTTTGAATTCTCTATACATCTTGCATGGAGTTAAAATATAAAAGCTATCATAAGATTTAAGAATAGCTCTGTTATCTCTCAATAAATTCTGAGTGATGTTTTCAATAATATAAATCTATTTTTATGCATTAAGGTGGCTCTTTTCACTCATTACATTTTCTCTGAAGTTACAAGATTTATAAAGTGTACTCAATCTGCCTGTTCTTTGACATTAGACTTGATTTGCTTGCCAGCATGTGTTCTATACATATAAAAGAAAATTTGAATGCAAGCTTAAAGAGAGCTAATAATTTCAGTCTTCTTTACTATTAACATGTTTACATGCCTGAAACTGTTGGATCTATCTGCAGCTACAGTGTGTGCAAGAAACAATTGTTCAATATAAGCTTACGATCAATTGAAAACACTGGATGTTTCTCTCTCCAAAACTCTCTATTATTGAAGTATACAATGAAATGCTTTGCATGCTAGCTCAAGAAAAAGAGAATATCATATATAAACACATAGTTCAGTTTATACACAAGATACAGATAATTTTGTGTGAACTTATAAATGAAAGTTTGACTTGTTAAATCAAGGCCTTTGTTGAATACCTTTAGATGTCACATTCTCAAGGAACATAAATTGGGACAAAATTGATTTTTCACATACTTAAAAATAACTAAACTTGTTATTGGTATGAATAATTTTGTGGTTTACTCTATCTGGGGAGTGTTTCACAAAGACTTTAAGTTGGACCTAACTATGGCAGACCATTCATGCCACTAGTTGCTCTCACTATCGGTCTCTCAATTATGATCTTTAGTTCATTTTTTTTCCTTCAATAATGTACTATCAAAAAAGATAAATTCTGTAGATTTGTGACCACGATTTGTACGTCCCTTGGGAAACCAATGCCAGGAATGGTTAGATGAACTATTAATGGCATGAATGGCCTACCATAGTTACATGTAAGTCCAACGTAAGGTCGATTTAAGTCTTTGTGAAACACCCCCTTGTAGTTAATGTAATGTAAGAGCTCTTCTCTATGATGAAATCTATGAGTATTAACCTTTTTTTTCTGGCTCCTCTCGCTGCTTTTCTTCTTGATTCTTCTCTTCTCAACAAATTGCTAACACACAGAGAGTAAGACAACGCCACTTTTATTATTTTGTTTCCTCCTGCTCTCGTGCATGTCTCTATGTGTATCTTTGTGGGCATGTTGCATGCCACAACACAACTTGCATGTGTAGCATGTTGCATCGTGTACCGTTTGTTGCCGTGTTCTCATATTTTTAAACTCCCTCATGTACGTACCAATCACGAGTGCTGGGAACTTGTCTTCATCTCTGTACACAGAATTCCATTTTTGACCCTCCCTTCACCTCTGACTGAAGCCCCAGTCAGTCTGCCCATTGTTTGGAGTACATACATGTTCATTGTATTTGTGATCAAATCAAACACTAGCAGTCCATCCATCATTCTGAATTTTTGTGATGTTTGAATTAACACAATATCAATATTTTACAAAAATAAGCGATACATATTCATTGTATTTGTGATAAAATTAAAACTAGCAGTCCATTGTTTTTTCCATTTGTCTACCAAAGCAGGCAAAAAGTTATTAGAGAAACAGCTTTAAGTAATTTGAATTGTTGTCATGCAGTTAATGGGTTGATTGGACTATCAGAATTTCGAATATTTACAAAAATGATGTGCCATAAATATTCATTGTATTTGTGATAAAACTAAAACTAGCAGTCCATCGTTTGTTCCATTTGACCAGCAAAGCAGGCAAAAAGTTACGAGAAACAGCTTAAAGTAATATTTGAAATTTTGTCATGCAGGTAATGGGTTGTTTGGACAAATCAACAAAAATTTGTTTTTTAATTACATTTACTGAAAATCATTACTCCCTTTATGCTGATAAGTTTAGAACTATTTGCTTATTTCCCTTGCTCATCGCTAATTCAAATTTGTGTGCAATCTTTGCCAAGATCACTGTGTAGACATTTGTTTGTATTCTTGGACTTTTATTGTTAGTTTCGTTTGATTCTGTGGGAACCCATTTTCCGTCATTTGAGATTTTTTTTTTTTTTTTTTTTTTTTTTTTTGGGGGGGGGGGGGGGGGGGGGGGGGGGGTCACCTTTGCATGAAGCTTGCATTTGTCATGAAATCTTAAGCCAATCATGATCCACTTAATGCTTTAGCTTGATGAACGCTGAATTCTGATTGGTTATTTTCCACAGGGAGGAGTCACTCATGCACAAAACTTTCATCCATCCTGAGTTAATTAGCCAATCAAGATCCACTTAATGCTTTAGCTTGATGAACGCTGAATTCTGATTGGTTATTTTCCACAGGGAGGAGTCACTCATGCACAAAACTTTCATCCATCCTGAGTTAATTAGCCAATCATGATCAGCTTAATAATGTTGAGCTTGATGAAAGCTCAATTCTAATTCGTTATTATCCACTATTCATACATGTATGACTTGATGTAAAAATTTGTCAGTAAGTTCGTGATAATTATGAAAGGCTTGTCCACCCGGTCATGGTAAATCTTAGCAATTTTTGTTCTAACTAAATGATGTATGTGTAACATGCTCCACGTTCCTGTATCTTATTACGACAAATGTGGAAAATACATGTACAACTTTTGTTACGCTCATCCACATTTCTTTCACACTCATTTATATGGAAATAACCCCCCACCCCCCCCCCCCAAAAAAAAGCCACCATGGTTTTGACATGTCTTGTGTGATCCCCTATGAGGTTATTCTGTAGTTCAGTTGAGCTGCATGTACAGTCAAACCTGCTTTTGATAGTGAGCACCTGTATAGAAAGACCACCTAACTACAAAGGCCACATTTTTTGTTTCCCTTGAAAATGGTTTATCATTGAAACATGTTCTAAAGGAAACTGTCTACAAAGACCACCTGTCTACAAAGACCACTTTTTGTGTTTCCCTTGGGCGGTCTTTATAGACAGGTTTCACTGTATATGGAGAAAAAAACACACCAAAAAACCAAACCCCACCATGCTTCTAACATGTCATGTGTGATCAAGTCATAATATAACTCTGTAGTTCAGTTGAGCTACATGTATTTGATGAAGTGTTTCCCCCCCCCCCCCCCCTCTACTTGGTTAGAGAGTGAACCCTGCTCTGTTCATGTAATTTAGTGTAGTTCCCTAACATCTTTTTTAACCTCCCCCCCAATCAATTGTACCCTGTTCATATTTTAGATTATTGAAATTAATGTTGCTGTTTTTTTATAAGTTTTTGTTTACACCAAAAGACTCTGTCAGTTTGAAAATATTTGAGTCTTTTAGTGATAGTGATAAGTGTTGATTTATTTTTAAACTGGACTGTAAAATTGGAATTGATGATTTGTAGAGTTTTGTATTTGTGTTAAATTATGTATTTTGACACCAGATTTTACAGTTTGTACCCCCGATGGAGTTCTGTTATAGTGTTAGCTGTGTTTTTTTATGAGCATCATCTGCAGTTTGTTTATTTAGATTGTTACAGTATTGTGTTTAATAGTGTGACTCCGTGTGAGATAGATTTAATACCAGACTGGGGCAGTTTAATTATGTAACTGATGAAGTTTATTTGTAAGTTTTTATGCTGTTTCTGTGACTGTGTGTGTTAGGGTGTAAGATGTTGTTTAATGTTAGATATCAGGACCCTTTTTCATAAAACTTGTTATTAACAACAAGTTATAATAACTGTTATAAGGTACTAAAATTGTGGCATTTGACTGGCTGAGAGCAAATTTGTTATAGAAGTTTAGCATTTCAACTTTCAACTTTTTCTTTAAAGGTGCACGTTAAGTCTGCATTGGTATTTCAAAAAATAATTCATGCATTCTATGCCAAGGAACATCTCTTGAAAACTTTCCTTTTGATTATTATTCAATTAATTATAGAGAGCTTACTTTAAAAATCAGTTGATAGTATTTAGAAATAAATTAAGGTATTAATTAGTGTGCATGTTATGCCAAGGAACATCTGTTGAAAATTACCCTTCAATTATACTTCAATTGATTCAATCTTACTTTGTAAATCAGTTGATTTGAATAACTTGAATAATCTCTACAAATGAGAAAACAATGAGAGTGAATGTTTTGTTCCTAAAGCTATCAGTCAAGATTCAAAGTCATTCTTAATAAGATCTGGATTGAAAGCTTTATGAACTACACGTTTAACTCATTATTTTCTAGATTCTAAAGACGATTCCAATAGATGTCTCTGATAGTCAGTGAATTTTAAGACATATCTCAATCTATTATGGGCAGCATGCCTTGAACAACAGGGCTAAGTTTGAAGTGATAAGTTTGAAATAAAGGTAACAATCTTCTCACACAAAAGAAAAAAAAGAAAAAAAAAAGAAAGAAACATATCTATGCAGTTGGTGGGCACATTGAGAGCCAAATTTAACATTTGAAAAAATAGAAATCCCAAAGTGGTCTCAATTGCAGTCAAAACTGTTTGATAGCGACCACCCAAGGGAAACACAAAAAACTGGCCTTTGTAGACAGGTTCCTTTAGTACAAGTTTTAAAGAGAAACCATTTTCGAGGGAAACAAAAAATTTAATCTTTGTAGACAGGTTTGACTGTATGATGATCGCACATAAAGCTAATGCTACAAACTGCTTCAAGATGTATAACATAGAGAAGTCTCTTATGATATTCTTTGCTGTTTGTATCATGTTATGATCCTTCCTTTTGGTATGGAAAAATGAAAATGTTTTCAAAATTGTTGCAATTTTTTGTTGTAGGTTGGTCGAAGAGTGAATCCATCAGCAGCAGTAGTACAAGCACGGAAGAGGGCGCTATTAAAGGTAAGGTTCGAAGAATGATGATAAGGTGTGACAATCGAAGCAGGCTTTTTATAATCTAATGTATAGGGTTAGGACAAAGTTGAAAGTTTTGTTGTCTTATGCAGGATATGGATTGCTGTGGTTAACAGTTTTTGCACACACAGACCACTATACAATTAACTTAACCGGTAGACTACCAAATCCTCCTATTCCCATAGGCTTAATACAGAGACCACCTGGTTTCTGTAGGCAATGGGTTAAAGGTAATACAAAGTTTTGGTATGGGGTCATGAATGGGTTCAAATGAACATATTGGAAGCATATACGTTCCTATAATATTCAGTGATCGTTGTCGCGGTTGAAATCGAGTCTAAAGTTATGCAATTGTAAATAATAAAGTCTTTATGTTGTATAGCTCCCTCTCAAGGTCAAGATATTAATTAAGCTATAAAACAATGGATCTTTACTAAAATCGACCGATTAGTTATTCCCGTTTGGAAATTATATATCACAACTACATATTCTGAGATTTTCATGGTCCCAGCTACCATTGTACAGCCGCAGGCGTTATTTGAAATTTATAAAAATTTACCGGGAGCACGGTAAATTTTGATATTCAATTTTTCTCGAAAGCAGAAGTGTTTTAGGGGCTAAACTTTTTAGTGCTTATAATGCATCCATGCATAAAAAAAAATGAAAATTGTAAAAAAATCCCTATCCAATTTTCGAAATTTCCCAAAACTTTGTATTACCTTTAAAGGCAGTTTCAGTACTCCTGTATTGCTTTAAGTAACATTGTTGGATTATGTAGTCTAGTACACTTGGTATTGTACATGTATGTCTTAATAATGTCTACATATTTCGAAAGGCTATGTGTATAGGCTATGGAAATGGCCTTTGATCGATCTTTTGAAAGTATTTTCAATCACTTTGTGTAACTTGAGGTATGCTCACACCATCACTACATTTTCTGTGTGTATAATTCATTGATTTCATCTATGTTTCATTGGTGTTTGGACGTAACATGTACACATAAATCTCTCACACACCAATGCACGTGTGATTGTCCAGTGGTGTGTTTTCTTTGTGTGTATGTTAGCACGTAGCTAATTGAGAAGGATAGTTGCGTCAGAGGAAGTTACATCTGATTGGTCAGTCATTTCACAAAGCCTCAAATAGTTCCCTCGTATCGAGATTGTACGTAGGAGGGTACTATTTTGAGCTCCACGCCTTGACCTGTGACCATTTTCGCGTACATGCGTGCCACAACTTTCTCTCTCAATATGCTATGCATTTGCATAAGATTCTGGAACATTCCATTTCTAAGGCCTTGTAACTTAGCCAACATCTTGAAGTTCGAAGTATGACCTATATGTAAATAATAATAATAATAATAATAATAGTGGGTTCTTGTTGCTTCCTTATTGTGTAATGCAACAGCCATACTTGCACAATTGATATGTTAGCCAATCTGTAAGTGCCACCTAGGACCAATTTTAACTGGTGGTGCCTACAATCACCCTGTAGGGCCATGAAGCTGCCATAGCCACAAAATAGCCACTAGACAAGTTTAGACCCTCGTATAAACTGGCTGTATTTGTCACATAGTGCCACTTAGCGCAATGTAGGGTGGCATAAAAAATGTGTAATGTCATGTAGCACTATGTAGGTCCTATGTCAGTAGTCTCATCCAGCGCATGCTGAAATTTTTAGCTTTACCGGCGTTAAGAGCCACATACCACATAAACCCCACCACAGGCATGTACATGTATTTGCCGTAAATACCAGGGAATAGCCCGTGTCCAACCCCGAATCACCCCAAAAATGCCTTATATGGGTGCTTTAAAGCCTGTCTGCAATAGTTTGGCCAGGAGGGATTAGACCTCCCTGCCTGGTCACTGACAGGTGGTTATCTCATCTCGTCACCGAGAGTAGTGCAGACCCGCTTCAATACGGCTAGGATTTTGTGTGCTGCACCGTTACATGTGACTGTCCATCCCACTCCTGCCACTTTACTCCATAAGATACACCTATCACACTGCTGCCATCTCATAACATACATGTATCCCACTGCTGACACCCCATAACATACACGTATCCCACTGCTGTCACTCTATCAGTACACACTTCTAACCTGGAAGACAACCGCAACGACAGCGCCTATGAGCTCATAGACGAGTCTGAGATCCCCATCGGAAGCAGCGTGGGAGCGGGTGTCCACGGAGCAGTCGGGATAGCCGCAGGGATAGCAGTCACAGGTACGTCTGCCGCCCCCTTTGTCTGTTCATGGTCATGATTAACAACATTTATATTCATAGAGGGTTCAGTGACACAAAGACGTAACTTCATATTTTGCCAAAATGAGTATTTGATATCAAAATGTTCAGAAAAATGTGGGCTTTACAGGAAACACAAAGACTTAACTCCACCCAACACCCCATTGAAGTCAATGACTAGTGAAACATAGACTTAACTCCTTAAAGCCCAAGTGCTCAGTGACACATAAACCACTTTTTCTTAAAATGGCCAAAAGGGAGTTACGTCTTTGTGTCACTGACCCCTCGATGTACAGTAGATAAAAGATATCTCTAATTGTACATTTCGCTTGACTTCTCTGAAAGGAACATAGTGAAATATGATTCACTAGGTATGCAGAACGTTTCTTTTACAAGACTTAGAATTCAGCTTCTCTTTCAAAGTCTCTAAGAAATAACTCTAGGAACCTGATCTAATGATATCCTCTTGATAATTTCATGAGTACATGTACTGCATGACAAAATATTCATCTCTTGTTTATAACAATCGAGTGTATGGGACAGTTTAGGGACAGACCTTTTTCTTTGTAATGCATGTCTTACGTCTAGGAAAGGTAACTTTATCGGGGTTGTCGAGTCGGGGAAGAATCGGTGCTTCCGATTGTTCTTTTCCGAGCAGTATAGCCTTGGACTGCCGTTGTTATTCATGCATCGCTTGCCTATAAAAATGCATGTCAATTTAATCACAAACACTTTTTTTTTTACTCACAGCAGAATTTACAGATCAATTTAAATCCAGGATGTGTCGTTTGCAAAATTGGCCCGCTGTCCAAAATCTTTAAATCTGTGACAAATAAATACAAATAAATTGCCTACTTATTGCCATGCTGTCTTGTGAAATGCTAGATGTCTCTTGAATATAAAGAAAAACTTGTTCTTCTTGAAAGTCTCTGTATATTTCAGTTTTTGTATTTTAGTGTTTGAATTTGAAGTATTAAAAACCATTTGATGGTGAAATTAATCTATTCATGGGGTACACTAGTATTGAATATCATCCATCCAGCCCATTCTGAAATGTTAAAGGGATAGTCCACCCTGATCTGAAGTAGTTTGAATAGAAGCAGAAAAATAGGAAAACGGATCAGTGCAAGTTTCGAGCAAACTCAAATATAAAATGAGGAATCTATGAATTTTTGAATTTTTATTCAATCAAACCTTAATTAGCAACTCTGCAATGTATATTCCTCTTGAATCGTAATAACACAAAAAATCTAAATATAACTTCTCTAAAGAAAATGTTTTATCAAACATGTCCCCTTGATATAATCATTCCACGTGGTTTCTACACAACCCCTGTTTGAGAGAGAGAAAGGACCTCGCAAGATACATTGCCAATTTGTGTATGATAGAATACAATTACAAAACTTCCTAACTTTCTTAGATTTCGCTCAAAGTTTTACTGCTTTTATTAAACCAACTAAATATTAGGGTGGACTTCCCCTTCGTTGGACCAGGTACTTAATCTGGGGAATGAAACAAATTTGAATTTAGAAAAGTGCCTATTTTAGTCCACTTTAAAATGTTGTATTATAATGCATACAATGCCAGTAGATTTCAGTAGATTTAATAGATAAACATTGAGTCAAACCCTTTTTTTCTCCATATTTGTTCTAAGTTTCATCACCAACTTTTTGTTTTTATTTTTTAAATCATTTTTAATAATCTTTAGCTCTTCCAAACATATTTGCAGCTCTTGTTAATTTAATATTAAATGAAGTAGAAAATCTAGGTCACAAGCTTCATGTGGATTTCCATTCATTTAGAGTCACAGGGAAATAGAACAAGAAGAAGAGAATTTAAACAAAAATATTGTAAACATCATTTGTTAGAAATCAAATCATGCTATTAATGCATCGTTTCTTTACTGTTTTATCTATGAAGTCAGATAGAAATGGTACAATTATAACAAATTGTTCTCAATATACATGTCCATATGCACGTTTTATAAACCTCCCTTTTTTTCTTAATTTTTTTCTTCTGATTTCTTATATCTTACATGAACTTTGCTCCACCTTTCTCTTCTGACTCTTAAATCTCTTTCTCTAATTCTTGTCCTCTATTTCTACCTCTCGATCTCTCCACAATGCAATATCCTGGATTGTTTGCGGCTCACTATCTTTTGTTCGTACACAGATGAAGGTAGTATATGTTACTTAAACGGTGTTGGTTTTTCATTTTATCCTGTTCCATTTGCCTCGCATTTCACGTGTACGTGCCTCTGTGTGTGATGTTACTTTGCCCAGGGGGGTGTTTCATAAAGCTGTGCGTAAAGTTGCGCACGACTTTACGCATGACTTAAATATGAAGAGCTAAATGGGATTCTCAAATCCTTTTAATTGCATAAGTTAAAGTTGAAATATGCAGATGTAGATTAACCTTATCATTATTAACAAAACATTTTAATGCAAAATGTATTTTTGGCAACAATTTGATTGAAATTATAGGAAATACAGTCACACTTTGTTAAAATGTCAGGAAAAACTTTGGGCATCCCATTTGGCTCTTCATATTCAAATCATTTGTAAAGTCATTCGTAACTTTACGCACAGCTTTATGAAACCCCCCCCCCCCCCCTGGATAACTTTTTCATGACAACGAACCTCCATACATGCAGGACACCATCCCCTAGTACAATTCGGCAATATCCAAATCACATTGCCAAACTGACCAACTTTTGCCCATTCACCGCAATGTAATTGTTGTCAGTCTTTTATTGGTGTAGGGCCAACTTCATGGTGCGACATGCGAATGACTTAAAATATTTTTATCTAGGACCGTTACAAGTCCAGGGGAGTGTTTCTAATATCGACTTTAAGTTGAACTCAACTATGGCAGGCCTTTCATGCCACTAGTTCCTCCAACCATTCCTTAATGTTTGTGAAACACCCCTCCGTCCAGACAACTAGCCCATTGGAGGGCAATCGTCACTTAGTACATTGCCCTATTTCATAAAACTTGTTTACTGTACAAGCAAGTACCAGAATTATGTAAGAGATTAGCCCACAGCCAATTCAACGCAAATATTTCAGTAGCTTAAAATACTTTATATCGTAACTTGTTATTTAAGACAAGTTTTATGAAACGGGGTCCAGATCTCTAGGATGCAGGATATGCTTTCCTGGATCCGTGCCCCGTTTCATAAAACTTGTTATCATTAACAAATGCTAGAATCCTGTGACAAATTTGCTCTCAGCCAATCAAATGCAGTGATATCAGTAGCTTAAAGCGCTTATTGTAGCTTGTTATTGATAACGCAAGTTTTATGAAACAGTGCCCCAAGCAGTAAATTTCCAAGGGTTGACAATGATTAAAAAACTGGGTGTCCAGGGGGTAGTTTTCACAATCGGGAGCTTGTCCAAGAAAAATGTTATCCCTGACTTGTCATTGTTTTACTTCTTATCAGTGTTGTATGCTACTGTGTCTTTGATGTGTTATCCTGTTTTAATAGTCTGTGCTGTTTGTTTGTATGTTTGTTTGGCTTTTTGTGCTGTTTGTTGTATACTTATTCATCTAATCATTGATCCCTTCCATGTAGTCACAGCCACAGCACTTATTTATTTCAATAGCTATATTGCTTGCTTCATGCATGCTTATTCTATCTAGTACATGTCCGTGGATATACTGAGTAGTATGAACCTGTTTCTTATTAATAGTTTACATGCAATTATTTATTATCCCCATGCATGCTTTAATATCTTATTGGTGCAGCGATGGATTCCCCAAAGAAGCAACATGCAGCGTTTGCAGGGGGGTGTTTCACAAAGATCCTAAGTTGAACTTATCTCAAAGTTAGACTTAAACAATATGGAGAGCCATTTGAAGCCTTAAAATAAAATATATTCATAAGCGAAAATTCAAGTATTTTAGATTTTTTATAAATTCCACATCAAGAACATGAAATCCTGTTGGTAATAGAAAATATTGATAATTTGAATCAACATTTTATGCCTTTAAAAATATTTTCTTAGATGCCAACGGCTTTCCATAATTGTTAAGTCCAACTTAGAGTTAAGTTCGGCTTAGGATCTTTGTGAAACACCCCCAGGACAGGAACACAAGTCTCATTTCTAGTGGCAGTCCTTGCCACACATATATATTGTTTACCCTTTATTTTGCTTAGTCACATGATAATTTAACCATAATTTGATAATTATTATACCTGGTACAAATATAAATCTTTTATATTATCTGCCTAATCTGGAGAGTGGTAAACTACTTACTGGGCATTTATTCATATTTCTTCTATTTTTTCACGAAAGGGGTAAATGAGATTAGCAGTATCACCCTGAATTTAACTCATTGTATATGAAACTTATCTACATGTATCAATCAAATATCACTGATAAGAAGAAGGGGAAATTATTGGCCAGCTTCGTAAAATGATTATACAGGGTGCTGATAATGTAAATACCTGCACACAATGCTATTGAGGCTGGTGTTACTTTGGTGTAAACCTTTAAGTTAGTGTAACCATATTCCCCAAAATACTAATATTTTATATGTATGGTACCAGGCAATAACATAAATCAAAGCAGGGTTATGAAAATATCAAATGGTTGGGAACATGTTTATCAACGATAACCTCATACATTTACATGTATTATGACACAATTTAAAAATGGAGAAGGGGCAAATATAGGCTGACTTTGTAAAATGATATACATGCGTACATGGTGTTAATAAATAATTCATCCTTCATAAAATGCTATTAAGTCTGGTGTTATATGGTGTTATAAAAACCGTAGTGTTGCTATATTTCCCCAAATCAGACAAAATATTGACGGTATACATTGGAATATCATAAATCGGAAGCAATGTAGAGAAAAAAATAAACATTTGGGATATGCAGGGACTTACATGTACAGATAACTAAATTATATATACCCCTTGAAAATTTGATATTCTTTGTGTTTTTCATAACTCAATAATGGAAGATGGAACGTTTGAATTAGGGCCTTTGTTGAATACTTTTAGATGTAAGCTTTCATATGTTACATTCTCAAGAAACATAAATAGGGACAAATCATTTTTTCACATACTTAAACAGAAAACTACAAAACTTGGTATGGGTATAAATAAGTTAGTTGTCAACTGTTTTTATCAATGATAACCTCATATTATTACTGGGTACAACACAATTGATACAATCTACCATTGAAATGAGACCCAACGATGAAGAAGAAGATATTAAAGATACACCCATATGTTAAACAGTCATATAACTAGTAAAACAAGAACTTTTGCAATTCATAAATGACCAGATTTGCACTGCAAGAACCCTTTCTAAAGCCTCGGTCACAAATACCGTTACGGGCTGCTACGAACGCTGTACAAACGATTTTCAGACAATGGAAATTCGGGAAGACAATGGAAAAACGGAGATTCGTAAGAAATAATCGTTCGTACGAACCTTTGTGACCGTAGCTTTAATTGCAAAATTTACTTGTGTATCCATTATTTTTCAATAAGTTCAGGGTATTTAACTTTCACGATTCTTAACTTGTGCATTTTGCAATTTCATGCAACTGATATTTTCTAGTTTTAATATTGGGGTATCTGTTCTCTATTTTTTTTTTGTCTGCATGTGTACAAGTTGATTCTTCTTTGCCTTTTGTCATTTAGATACAAACCCTATTTCAGCCCCCCCCCCCCCCCCCACCACCCGCGATGTTTTACACAGTTTACTTTTGAATTTTGTAATAGTTTTACTGAAGGTTTTCCTTTCTTCATACTGTAACGTGTTTGAGCCAGAGAGCTGTATTCCAACTGTCCTTGTGGATACCATGTAAATGTTATGAGTCGCAATGCTCCATGTTATACTCATACAGTTGAACCTGACCCTGGGTCAAAGGTCACGCTTAACAAAGGGAAAACGCTGACCTCTGGGCATCGTGTCACGAAACCGTCATAAGTATAAGTTCACCGATATCCATTGAAACCCATGTTGAATTTAATACACTCCTTTCAAATGGTTGTTGTTGAACTTGTACTTACAACACTTTCAGGAAAACGCTGCCCAGACTGTGTTAAGCCTGATTTTGGAGAAGAAAGAAACAGTTTCAGGTTATATTTTAGAAGAATGCTGGTCAAGTTTCCACTGTAATTTTTGTATTTCCCATGTAATAAGCGAGTTTACAGATACAATCTGCGCATGGGCAGATAAAGGTCATTTGTACCAAAAAGGTAAAACCCACAGAGATGAATACTGGATATGCGCTCATGAAAGTTATGTAACATTATTCATTTATGCACCAACGGTACATTCTATGATACGCAGGTGGAAGTATTCTTTTTAAGAGGGCAAACAAAAGGTATTCATGAAGCACATCTAGGATTTTGGCAGTTATTATTCTAATATGCTCAAAGTGGAACTTCTCCATGTGTAAAAGATCTGTGGATATTTGGGGTCATTTGTACCATGTGCTATCTGTAAACTCCCTTATACGTAAAGATAACATGCTTTTATGTTTGTGATTTCCAGGTGTCATTGGAACCCAGTTTGACATGACTCCACTTACTGGAGTAAACAGACACACGAACCAACAAACAGATCCATCACCTAGCAACCACAACCACCAGGGCAGTGAGGGTGTGGAGGAAGGCATCCAATCAGAGCTCAAGGATATTACCAATAATAATCTATACAACACAGGGGAGTCAGCCATTACATTTATAGGTATGTACATGAGTTGCCTGTCAGATTAAGGTTTGTTCTGGCAGAGTTTATTGACTAATAGTTATTGGTGTACATAATAGTTTTGAAATGAAAAAAAAGAGTATGAAATCCTTTGCTATCTCTTTATTTCTCAGTGCAAGTCAGGGGTACCAAAAGCCCTGACATCTCTGACTTGATGGATACAAATCATTAACGTCATAATCTCTCTATCCTTCTCTCTCTTTCTGTCTCTTTTTCTCTCTTTCTCTCTCTTTCTCACTCTTTTTCTCCTTCTTGCACCCTCTCTCTCTTTCTCTCTCTTTCATTCTCTTTCTCTCTCTAGTTCTCTCTCTGTCTCTCTCTTTCACTCTGTCTTTATGTGTCTATAATTTTGAAAGTTAATTAATCCACTCTCCATCTCTCTCTGTCTCTCAGCACCACCCAGCACCACCCAGAGCCCGAACATCCGCGACTTGATGGACACACCCATCATTATCTCTCTATCTTTCTCTCTCTTTCTGTCTCTATCACCCTCGGTCTCTCTCTCTCTCCCACTCTGTCTTTGTGTGTGTGTATAATTTTAATATAATTCACTCTCCATCTCAATAGTTATTCATATTTATTCATATTTGTTCATTACATTCTCATTCATTGTTGTGATACTTTTGTGTGTTAGTGGTACCAGACACGATATGCATTTGATGCTAATTTCTGGTACCATTTATCCTTTCAATGTTAAACATTCACATTTGATTGATATATTGGTGTACTTTTTGTTTGGATAATAAAACTTCAAACTCAACTCATCTCTCTGGCACACAGCACCACCCAGCAGCACCCACAGCCCGGACATACGAGACCTGATGGACACGCCCACCCGCCACCGGCGAACCAAGCTCGTTGAGAAGCTCTCTAGCATGGACTCTGAGCTCTCCGAGGCGAGTACCTTGGTCAGCTTCAACTCATCAGACACGCTGGGCAACGACAGCGATACCAGCTCCACCAGCGGGGTGGACGTCCGGAGCAGACGGTCAAGGATTGCCCACCATTCCATCAGGCCAGTCATGTCGGACACGGAGGTGGAGTTAAATGGGGTACGTCAGCACTTACAGGGAGATGGTCATCTGTGTTAATGTGCAGTAGGGTATGATTAGCCCACACCAGACCATTAATGTGTGTACAAGTAAACCTGTGATCCCATTAAAATACCCCCTGGTCTCTAAGAGATTCTTTGGGTGAGGGAAACGTAAGATAATGACTTTACCATACGGGGGATGGGTAGAAAATGCAGAGCATTACATAAGGCCTGTTGGTCATAAGACTGAAGGCTAATCCTGGTGATTGACACCACCTGTGATTAAGTAAACACCCAAATGCTCGGTGGCTGCCGGGCTCACGATCAATTGGGCAAAAAGAATTTCCATTTTCGGTTTAACTTAATAAAATTTGGAGTGGACTTTAACATATTGTTATTATTATTATTATTATTATTATATTCCCCCATGAGAGCCCACTACTATGTGTCTTTAACCTCGCAGGCACACTAATATAGACAGACACCGTCCCTCGGATAGGATGTTAAATAGAGGCCTTGTGTCGAGGAGAGTCACCACCTTTGTATAATAAGAACCCGCTGCACTATTTGAATAGAGAGAAGGGGGAAAGCTAGGTGTAGTGGTCCACCTGCACATCCCTAGCAGTTATATAGGGCGGAGAGACCTGAGGGTTACAGTGATTACGTTTGCTTTTTCCCTCCCTGGCACAGATTACACCAAATACAAAAGAATTACAGTTCACTCTGCAAAGCTCAAAGTCCCACAAGTCGTACCAAACTCTGCAAAATGTCTTCTTCCAAAGTCAAATTATGCATAAGTCGAAACTGCAATTTATGTCTTTTAATCGTTGCTGTTGTTGCTGTAATTTTGTTGACATTATTATTATCATTGTTTTTAATTATTATCATTATTAATATTTTCATTATTCATTATTATTACCATTATCATGTCGCATGATTTTTGTTATTTCTTTTATGTCTCTCCAGTCATCCATGACTCTGTCCAAACGCAACACACCCGCTCGTTGGTCAATGAAGAGTCGTAAGTCAGCCGGCTTCCGTTACCATGGCGGCGACATGATAGCGACCGACTCCGACACTTCAGAGGTCATCCTGAGGCGATATGTCTTTGAAGCTTTTGTCGGTAAGACATCATTTTGGAGTTCAAAAAAGAATATTTTAGTTTAATTTAAGATGGAAATAATCAAAGTGATATTTATCATTCTTTTTATGTTAGTTTGAATAATATCACGATAGAGAGAGCCCTTGAAAAGGATAGCTCTTCAAAGCCCTTATACATGTAATTAAAATATGAAAAATTCAGACCAAACTTTCATACCACATGTATTTCTCTGAAGCTTTTGTAGTTAAGTTATTAGTCCAAACTAATTTTAATTTGGTTTGAATAAAAAAATAAAAGCAGAAAAATATGAGAAACATACGTAAAAAGAATGAGGAAAATCCAATAAACACTAAGAAAGTTAAGAATTTTAAAGTTGTAATTGATCAAGCAACTCTGTGGCTCAACTTTCAAGCATGTACAGTATGTACATTGTACATGCTATAGAGGATGCATTTATTAGTATTTTGTTTATAAAATAACTTTAGCTTGAAATCTTTTAATCATTTCATAAACATGTATCCCTAATTATACAAAGGTACATGTACATTAATGTAAAAAATGGTTAAAGCGTAAAAGAAACCAGACACATATAGAGTCTAGGGAGATGTGAGTTGGTCTAGCGGTAATATCCGTGGTACAGTCAGCTCTATGTCTGCGCCAACAAATTGACTCAACAGACCCCGGTTCGATACTGAGTCACGTCTTTCGGATGGTCATTCAAAAGTCGGTCCCCAGATGTAAAAAAATCATATTTGATTGATACACATTTATAAAAACCCAGATTATACACATATTAATCTAATCAAGTCTGGTACCTTTAGACATTGGAATACATTCTCTGGTTACATAAAATAAAGGGTTGAGTATATTATGCCCTAATGTGTTTTCAATCAAACAGTGAAAGACCGGTCGCCATTATGGGACCAGCCATTATTCTGGGAGGATGCCTACTTGGATGCGGTTGCAGCGGAGAGGGATGCAGTCGGGCTTGACCAGGGTCCAGCTGAGATGATACACAGGTGAGATAAAGGAATCGGGTGTGTGTGTGGGCGTGTGGGTGATTTGACTTAATTTGAGTTGAATTGATTTTGATATATTCTGGGGTGATGCCTTCTTGGATGCAGTTGTGCTGGACCAGCTAAGATGATGGACAGGTGAGATAAAGGAACAGGTGGGTGTGTGTGTGTCTGTACAAGTATGTTCGTGTGGTGAGATAATAGAGTTGGACCATAGTGTCACAACTGTTTAATACACTAGCTACATGAAGCGTTACGTCATGGTCTTGTAGATATATGTCAACGGACTGTGGATTGCAGGCAGAGATGTCAACCAGTACGATTAAATCGTATTTAGTACAATAATAAGAGTGAAATACGATCTTAAAATCTTCAAATACGATTTTTCATCTTTTATTCAAAAGGGCCAGTGGTAGTGTCGAGTATTCGTGAAAATCTGATTTTTCTCTCCAAAATCTGATTTTTTAGGATACTCAGTCCGTTTTTTTGTGTCAAAAGGTTGGCATCTCTGTGTAGGGTTCAGTGGCCCTTACTTTTTGCTTGAGATTGGAAGAACCGACGTGTGATGACTCTGAATGTTGATAAACTTATTCTTTGGTTGATGTTTCTTTTCAGGTATGTCTCGCTGACCCCCGAGGAGAGGAAGAGATTGGAAGAGGATGAGGATAAGCTCTTGTCCGGTACGTATATATCAGGGGGGTGTTTCACAAACACTAAGATCGACTTTAAGTTGGACTTAACTATGGCAGGCCATTTGTGCCACTAGTTCCTCTAACCATTCATGGCATTGGTTTATCAAGGGACGTACAAATCATGGTCACAAATCTATAGAATTTACCTTTGTTGATAGTTCATTATTGAAGTTGATTATCTAAAGATCATAATTGAGAGACCAATGGTGAGAGCCACCAGTGGCATGAATGGCCTGCCAAAGTTAAGTCCAACTTTAAGTCCATCTTAGTCTTTGTGAAACGATCCCCAGAAGTCCTTGATAATGCTCCTTCATTTTGCAATATACAGGCCTGATAATTACCCTATTTAAATCGGTTTCTTGATTTGTTTATTTTTTACTGATTTTATCCCTATTTTCTCTATTTTCCCCCAATTTTCCCTATTTTTCTTACTAAAAAGGGGGGGGGGGGGAATGTTGTTAGATGCCATTTTTCCCCCCAATCCTCTTTTCTTTTCTTTTTTTTACTCAAGCCTTTTTTCAGTGACAAATGACAATAATCAGTGAAGAATCTGCTAATAACCAATCAGAACCAAGAATTTCACAAGCTTAAAACAAAAACTGGCATTTGTCACTGATGACAAGTTTCGTGAAATGGGGCCCTGGTCGTGTGATATAAACCATCTAGAAGCACTTTTGCAAGAACTCAACCTTCATTGTATAAGTGTCATCCAACCTTTATTAGAAGTTCATTTGAGGGGAAGAACGGATTTAGAGAAAAGGAATCATGGCAAAATTTGAAAGAAATTTGACAAATTGTTTAAAAAACGTAAATATGAGATCACTAAATCAATGCATCTCAAATTGGCAATTGGTCAGTGGATTGTGATGTATTCATGATCCACTCTCCCACTTGTTGTATACTTATATCTTAGCAATTGCTGGTTTTATCCTAAGAAACTTTTACCATGAGGCACTTATCAGATACTCAGAAGGGATTAATTCCTAAAATGGATAAGCGATCATGGCAGCTCGGCTTAAGCCGGGATTGTGATCATTAATATCATTATTATTATTATGATTATCATCTTCATCATCATCATTCTTTTGTTGTTCTTCCTCTTCAGAAATGCTATACAACATGACGGCTTACATGATAGAAATGGAGGTACCCAAGATAGAGGTCAAGCGACGAGTCAGACGTCTGCTTGGAAGGTCACATGTTGGCCTACTTTTTAGCCAAGATGTCAATGACCTTTTGGACCAAGTCAATAATTTGGTAAGTGACCAGATCCCTGTCTTACAAAAAGTTGCAAGTAAACGCAACTATGGACATAAGAGAAAGGGGACTGCAAACTTGCGATTAATTAATAAGAGGACTTGCGATTGATCCAGATTGATCCTAACTCTTTATAAGATGGCAAATTTGTGAATGAGTGCAGAACTTGCGATCGATTCAGATTGATCCTAACTCTTTATAAGATGGCAAATTTGTGAATGAGTGCAGAACTTGCGATCGATTCAGATTGATCCTAACTCTTTATAAGACGGGGGCCCAGGGCTCATATTCACAAACCTTACTAAGGCTAGTTTCCAACTATCTATGTACTTTGGCATATGTAATTAGTTGACAACTAGCTTGGTTTTATGAACATGGGCTCAGGGGCCCTGTCCTTTAAAAAGTTGTGATCGATCTGAATCGATTGCAAGTTCTGCAGTCATTCACAAATTTACGCAAACCTTCATCTTTCCTTGGTGCTCATATATGCTTGGACAAGGTGCTTCGCTCACATTTTCCCCTCTAGGTTCGAATCCCAGTCTGGCAATAACATCTTTTGGCAAGACATCAGTCCACATTTTCCCACTCTCCACCCAGGTGTAAACTGGTACCTGACAAGGCTAGGGTAGAGTGGATACTCAGGGTATATGGGTTGTAGTCCTTGAGGGTAGTTTTCCAGGGGATGATTGGTCCGAGGAGGGTAATTGTCCTGATACAAAAATCATAACCTCTTACTGTTACATGTACATGTTAAAGGGATCATTTAACAATGTTAAAGATACACGGCCCTACGTGTTAACAGTGTCTGTGATATGGTGTAATATTGAAGCCCTAAAAAAAATTGCGCTTCAAAATGATCGAGAAGTTCCTCAAAAAGTAAAAATCTTTGAGTGACCGGTTTTACCATACTCGTTTTCCCCAATAGACTGTAGTGTTATGAAAACCGTTCGGCAAACGGTTTTCAAATTTTTTAATTCCAATCAGAAATATCTTGATAATCAGACAGGCAATCGGCTTGTAAACGTCACGGGTTTCTGACTGACCTAAAGGTTTATAATTATCATTGCAGCATGAGCTAAATCCAGAATTTTGTTTCAGAATCTGAGACAAAGTTACCGGATCCCTTTAAATTATAACCCCTTTTGGACCACCCTGCAGTATTGTAATCATGATTTGGATCTTAAGCCAGCAAGAATTTGTCAGATGAGGAAACGCAAACGTATACTGCATCACATGTGTGAACGAACCCTTGATAGAGACTTCATTTTGCTGTTTTAATATCACAAGGAAATACCCTGTAAAAATATGGTAAATAACTGTCATCGTTGGTAGTATTTAAAGGAGTTCGTTTTATTATTATTATTATTATTATTTATTCGGCAAAACAAAGTGTATACAAAAGAATTACATAGAAGAACAAATCATACAAAACAAAGGATGAAAATCATTAAAAAAAAACATTACTGGGATTCTCATGAGCATTTGTTTCTCTTTATGCAGTATGGCAATGACATTGATCTGAAGCCAGCGGGGAGTCGTCAGATGAGGAAACACAGCTTTGTGGTGCATGCTGGTTCAGATAATAAAGGAGATGTACTCTTCATGGAGGTAACAAATTACGCGTGACATCATGAAATCTGGGGGGTGTTTCACAAAGACTTAGATGGTCTTTAAATTGGACTTATCTATGACAGGCTATTCATGCCACTGGTTGCTATCATTATTGGTCTCTCAATAACGATCTTTGGATAATATTTTTTCCTTTAATAATTAATTATAAAAAAATGTAAATTCTGTACGCTTGAGAGACAGAAGCCAGTAAATGGTGAAAGCAAATAGTGGCATGAACGGCCTGCCATAGTTCAGTCCAACTTAAAGACGATCTTAGTCTTTGTGAAACACTCCCCAGGTCTTACCTTGCCAATAACGATAACTAATGACAAAGGGTGATCCTGTCCAATGTTTTCTATAAGGCAAACGTAGTTCCATCATAAAATATTGTCAGACCTTGCCATTAACGATAACTGTAACGACGAAGGGTGATTCTGTCCAATGTGTCCCATAAGGCATACGTAGTTCAAGCATGAAATCTGGTCAGACCTTGCCAATAACGATAACTGTAACAACAAAGGGTGATTCTGTCCAATGTGTCCCATAAGGCATACAGTGTACGTCTATTTTCCAATCATTTCATCAAAATTTCGTTCTGGACGCATATTTTCGTGCAAGTTCATTTCGCTTAGCTACCTATTGTGTAATGTTCTTATATTCTGATGACTTTTAAAAGCAAGTTCCTGAAATATATATTTTTGTTTTGTTTAGACTTAGTTTTGAGAGCATATTTTTCATCTAAAGCAAAAAATCTTCATGCGCTTAGAGACTTCGTAGATGTATTAAGCGTTACATTAAAGCGGAATATCATTATTATTATTAATACAGATAAACTTTCATGATAGATGTTAGACTTCTTATAACAGTTGTTTTGCCCTTTGTCTTTTTGATCAGGTGTGCGATGACTGTGTAATAATCAGGTCAGGTAATGGTGCTGTGTGTGATAGGTGCTGGTACGAGAGACTCATTAACATGACCTACTGCCCCAAGACGAAGGTCCTATGTCTGTGGAGGAAGGTCTCAAGTAACACCAAGCTGGACAAATTCTACACCAAGAAGGTCAGTATCACTCAACGCATGTAGTGTGTGCCTGTATGCATAATTACAATTCTGATCAAACATAATAATTAGATCAATTAATGGAAGCGCAAATAAATACATAAATAAACAATGTGCTACAATAAAATTAATACACATCAAATAACTTCATTTAAGTTAATGAGTACAGGATTTCATAATGATTGTATTTAACATCAGAACGGTTAGATTAGTCAGTCTTTATGATTAATTATTGTTGTAATTTTATATTTGTTTCTTCTTTTCATTTGTAGTGTCGTGAGCTGTATTTCTGTATCAAGGAAAGTATGGAGAAAGCTGCCTCAAGGCAGAAGAATGGCATTACTGCAGGTACAGTAAAACATTCAATTTAAAGCCACACTGCACTACTTGTAGATACTTGCGCCCTCTATATAACAAACAATGCCTAATCGGTGACCATTTGTCCCCCATGATCCTCTATTATGTTATTTGAGAGCTGAGTTGATGAGATAACCACCTGTCCAGTGACCTTGCAGTGTGGTCTAATCCCTCCTTTTCACTAGTACTGATGGCCTTTAAAGCAAGGTGTGAGTGATAACAATAATTTAAGTGTTAATTACAAAGTCACCAACCATATATTTCTATAGAACCTGAGCTAGGCTATGAGTTTCCTCATTCAACATAGGCTTATCAAGTTGAAGGTATCCCTATTTAACCCTTTACTAGCTTCAGTCAACCAAATGAACAAACAATGGATTGCCATAGTCAACCTTTGTCACACATACAGTATACATGTATGAGCTTGGTGTTGAGTTTCCCCATTCAACATACGCCAAACAGGTTGAAAGTATTTTCGATACTATATCCGCAATGAGTAATATATTTAGCAAGGTTGAAAGTATCTCCTATTTAAATCTCTACTAGCCTCAGTCAACCAAATAAACAAACAAGGGATTGCCATAGTCAACCTTTGTCACACATACAGTGTACATGTATGAGCTTGGTGTTGAGTTTCCCCATTCATCATACGCCAAACAGGTTGAAAGTATCTCCTATTTAAATCTCTACTAGCTTCAGTCAACCAAATGAACAAGCACTGGATTGCCATAGTTCACCTTTGTCACACATACAGTATACATGTACAGTATACTCCAAACAGTGTGGCAGTTTAGGGGTTTGTTCCACAGGGATTAAAGAGTTACCTACGAGTTAAAGGGTATGAGTTGACACCTGTCTTGCTCTCAAACAGCCAAAATAAGTGTCGTCTCTTTACTCGCTTTGCTCGACCAATGGAACAAACGGTGGACTGCCACAGTAAACTTTTGTCACACATACAGTGTACATGTGCAATTTACTAAAAAACAGTATAGTGGTCCAGCGTTTCATTCAATGATTAATGGAGTAGATCTCTCCTAACTCCAACAGAAAATATAGTGTAGTCGAATGAAGGTGTTCATGCTATAAACAAGTACTTATCACCATGTATTTCTCTAGAACCGGAGCTCGGTGGTGAGTTTCCTATCCAAGATGTGAAAACGGGTGAAGGTGGCCTGCTTCAAGTTACCATGGAAGGCGTAGGGCTCAAGTTCCCCCAGTCAAAGGTGAGAGAAATATGGCATAAGGTAGCTTGGCAAAATTGTAGCTGCACGTAAAGGCGCGTTCAGAACGCAAAACTAATTTTTTTTTGGTTATTTCACCGAATATACCTGTTTATATTTCAGTTTATGTATGTTACTTTTCTGAACCCCTGGTTCAAACTATTTGATTCACAAGCTATTAATAATAATATCTAAAATGGATGGAATACATATATACATGTATATATTACTTGTTGCTATATCTGGCAAGCCTTTGGCAAGCTGTTGTGTTGTCAAGAGAAACTTTGTTCAAGGGTTTTGCATAAACCTAGTAAACAGGTCTATTGAAAAGTGTAATTTGACATATATTTTTCGAGGAATGTTTCTGAAATGAAAAAGTAAAGGTAGTATAATTGATTATCACCCTTCAAAATATGCAATAAATTTACTAATTTCAAAAATAATTTATTTTGTGTTCTTGATGTGGATTTACGCATCACTACATTTTGCTAAGCTCCCTAAATGGCTGTTTATGGAAGGAGAATGCATTTTTGTAAAGCAAAACTGACTTTAAGGTCTTCACACACACTTTCTTTCACGAGGGGTCCGGGTTTACATTTTTAGGGTCAGTTTGCTAAGCTCCCCTGTCAAAATATATAAATGTAGATAGACACAAGTTAAAATTTCAGGGGCTGTTAGTGTTGACCCTTTCTGTTACACTAGAAACTTTGGCTTAAGAGAAATTGTCGTGAGCGAGGGCCAGATTTGTGAAAGATTTATTCTACAAACTATTGGAAGTTCTTTGAAGATTTTGTGAGCTTGATGAGTTGAAAATGTGTATTAAAACTAAATCAAAGCGTATTTAAGGGATAAGGTATTCTCTTGATCGTACTCCTATCCCTACCACTTGTATTCGTGCAGAGGGAGTGTTTATATTCCTGAACTTGCATGGACACAGCCATAGGAATTGCCAGGGCACTAGGCAGTATATGTGCATCGTATGAAAACACAACCATTCGTTAGTCTATGCTGTTACACCAGAAATTTTTGCGACATGAAACTCGGGCAAAGTGTCAGGATTGGCCAATTTCACAGCAAGAAGCTTTATACGCTAATTGCCAAATTTTGCGTTGTGGCAGTTGAGAAGCAATTATCTTGTGACATCGCGAAGGTTTCATGCACGCAAAAGTTCCTCGTTTTTTGGCAGCACGAGTTCAATCACTCCGGGGCGCACTTGCCATGTTTGATGAAGAAGTTATCGTTTAGGAAACATCACCTTGGTGTTTTTAAACACGAACAACTAGCTAATGTTGCACAGTATGCACAACCCTAGCACACATTGTAAGTACATGTTTTAGACCACGATGGATTGTGTGGTCTACAAACGAAATGCACGTTTTTGTTTCACAATCATAAAAGATCACCATCACTTCATATCGTCTGTTTCAGAGCCATAAGGGATTTAACTTTGTGTTCAAGTATATGAGATAATGCCCTTCTGGCTCCAAGCAGAGGACATATGTATATACTCATTTTTGTGGTGATAGCCACTAGGAAGCCTCCTTTTTTTTACCGTCAATAGAAAACTAAAGCTCATTGTAAAAGGGTATGAAGACTTTTGACAGTCATTTTAGTAGAATATTTGTCAAACTGGAGAGGAGAGGGGGGGGGGGGGGGGGGTTCTCTTAATTGAAATTATCTCTTGCCCCTGATTTTTTAACCCTTCTCCACGTTGTAATCATCTTATTCTGTTGTGTCATGTATGATGACAATTTTTTTAAGGAACATCATCATTAGAAAGAAGATTATCGTTAAGGGTATAAATGTTATAATTCTTATCATTTGGCATCTGTATCTCTATTAGATTTAGTAACAACGAGACGGAAGATTCGATGTGCAAGAATTGATCTTTGAAATATTTAGTCTGATATTATCAACAGTTTCCCAATTTCTTTTTACAATGATTTTGTCATCTCTTTTTGATGACATTTGTAAGGAGGGTTGTGTTGTTCTGACAATGAGAAATGAAACATTCAATTTGATGCATGTATAGTATTAAGGCATGATGCAGTAGACTTAAGTTTCCAGGCTTTCCTTTGATTATCTATGTGTCACATTGTCGTCTGGGTTTGTGTCATGCCACACAAGCTGCTTGCCGTGTCATTTGTGAATGGTCCTCTAAGGTCTGAGAAAAGAGACTAGTTAGTCTAGGGCTCAGTTAGGCTGGTACCTGTGTTTGGTATGGTGGCTGACAAGAGAAAATCATTTTTGTAGCAGCTGTTCAAACTTTGAGAAAGTAGTAAATGTCAGTGCTGCTCAAACTGGATTATAATTTATATGGATTAACAAAATTATTTTCGTGCAAAAGCGCAAAGAAATGCATTTTCAAATTGTGAAAGGTATTGTGTGCCCAGTTTCATCATCAATCTTTGATATTGATCTCAAAATTAGATATTTTTAAGTTGATACGACTAACTTGTAAACTGGGTTGCAATTTAGGGCTAAAAAAATGAGGCATAGAGCGAGAGAATGAATTGAAAATTGCCATTCGGGTAGAAGCGAGCTCGACATATATTTTGGAGTAGTGTCGCATGGTTTGAAACAGCTACATGTAGGAAAAAAACGAAAACGCAAAAAACAAGATCTCAAAACAACGGAAGTGAAGTCCCTCCAAGGTTGTGTGACATGACAAGCCTATTTTCCTAACCCTCTCGTTCATTCCTTCCTTCATTTTTACCCCCTTTGATGCATACAAATGAAGGAGTCTGAGGTAGGATTCGATGGCTGTATATTCCTTTTTTTGATACACTGTATACTGTGTCGTGTTGACCCTTCGCGCCTCCAGTCAGTACTACCCCACGTTGTATATTAAAACCTAGTTTGATATATTTGGTTTTCTTCCAACCTCTCGTTATATTTTACCAAACACTTGCCCAGACCCTAGTTGGACCAGACACAAGCTTTCCTATCCATGTTGTGTCTTGCTTTCTGTGTGCACCGCTTAGGTTTGTGAAAATTGTGATCAGCCAAGCAAATGAGCACACACCTCTGCCCATCAGTGTTTTAATTATTATGTATTCATTTGTATTCCTTTTGTTGTTATTGCAGTACTGTGTACATGTAGAATGATAGTGATAAAAATAGTCACATTTGTATAGCGCTTAATACACTGTTTTTAAGTGCTTTATTTTGAAATTGTTTTTATTACCCTGGTATTTGGATTCAATTGCTATTAATCCGCACATGATAGTGCACACGCTCTGCTCCCTTGGGGAGTATTCCGGCCAGGCGCCATTCTACAACCACTCACACGCCAATCCATCTTCATTAACGTTCTCCCATCCTAAGATCGACTTTAACTTGGTTTATGCCACTGTTTGATCTCACCACTATGATCTTTAGATAACATTTTTCCCATAATGAATTATCAAAAAATGTAAATTCTGTTGATTTGTGACCGTGATTTGTTTGTCCTTTGTGAGACCAATGCCACTATTAATGGTGAGAGCAAACAGTGGCATGAAGGGCCTGCCATAGTTAAGTTCAACTTAAAGTCGATCTTAGTCTTTGTGAAACGGTCCCAGTTCCCATTAAACACCTGGGTGGAGAGTGGCAAATGTACGTTAATGTCTTGCCAACTTACATAAGTGTTGCAACGGGACTTGAACCCCCTAACCATGTGGTCCTCAAAACCCTCAATACCTCTATGATAATTTGATATAATTAATGATATTCCTCCTCTTTTGTTAACTCACTCACAGTTGTAGGAAACATTAGTTGTATTCCAGATTTTAAGAGGAAGCAAGAAATATGAGTGACTGAAATGTCAAACATCTCTGACTAAAGGCTTTTTTACCCTTGATTTGCTTAACTGCCGGAGTAGTTAAAGGTCACATAGGCCCGAATTCACAAAGGAGGTTTGTCGACAAACCGAGGTTTATGTACGTCATATGATGCGTTTTGACGCGTTTTTTACAAACCTGGTTTGTAAATAAAAAAGGAGGTTTGTCGAAACAAAAGGAGGTTTGTCGAAACAAAAGGAGGTTTGTCGACAAACCGAGGTTTGTGAATTCGGTCCATATAGTTTTGGGATGCCCTAGATCAGATAGCCGTGATTGCATTACTTTGATTCTTTATGAAAAATGACAGGATACCAGCAGCATAATTGCCTGCTGTGAATTTTTTCTTCCTACTCAAGTGAAATATGAAACAGAGATGGAAGGTTACAAATAATTTAGATACCAGTACATTGTACATATCCCGGATCTAAATTCCAACAGCAACATTCAGCATTATACATGTGTTGTGCATTTTAAACATATGAAGACTGTGTGAATGCGCTACATTGTACACACGCGCTATCTCTGGGCGAATCGCTGAGATTGTTGTGGAGGGACCTAATGGGGTGGAAGGGTTTTAGCATAGGGTAGATTGTGTAGAGTGTACCGTGTGAGTCAAAAAAAAGTTTACACCTAGAAAATTGCTTATTATTTTAAAAAATCATCTATGAACATTAAATTATTATACATCTTAGGAAAGAGTGTTTTATCCCAAATCATTTGGTATCATTTTTGTGTGGTATGTGTTCACGCTTGGATGAACAGGAGGCATTCTTTGCGAGAGTGCGAAAATCGACTTGCGCCAGGACACCAACCTGTGTCTGTTTGCCATCCACGTCAAGAGGGTTACCATCATGCCCAAAGACATTCAGCTTATTATTCACGTCCCACTGGAAACTGGAGCCCTGCACGGGATGAGCGGGTCTTTTCCTTGGTGCGGGTAGTAGAAAGTAACAAAGATAACAATATTTATAAACATATGCATGATATACATGTAACATGAGCAAAAAATCATATGGCATTAAATTGAGAAGGAAAAAAAATCAGAACTGAAGAAATGTAAAACGTAATAATCACAAACAAAGATAAATAGACGGCTGGAAAGCCCTTTTCATTGCACTTGCATAGTTCAGTCTTGATGAGCACATATATTTTAGAATTACTTTTAGTCAATTTTTAATGAGGAACACTGTTTTTTAGGGTATGAAAGAAATAGGGTCTTTTTAGGCAAGTGATCAGTATAGCTTGTACTGTGGCATGTAGCCCAGTCAAGAATGCACTTGGCGCCATGTCGTGCCAGATGGTCATTTGGAGATATCATGGGCCCTCCATGGCATGCACAATAGGGCCTTTTCGATTTGCACAACGACAACATGGATTGCTACGATCGATGTCCTTTTAATACAGTGCCTTGAATGGACATCACACGTATCAGTCCACGCAAATCTAAAAGTCCCTATTATTAGTTTGTTATGCTATGTTGCCACCAAGGACCATCATTGTCATTGTTACACATTCGCACGCTCTGTAGACAAGCCAATGTTGCGCATAGTTCACATATTCAAAGAATAGGAATGGATACATTCAAAGAATAGCAATGAATACATTCAAAGAAAAGCAATGAATACATTCAAAGGAAAGCAATGAATACATTCAGAGAAAAGCAATGAATACATTCAAAGAATAGCAACGAATACATTCAGAGAATAGCAATGAATACATTCAGAGAAAAGCAATGAATACATTCAAAGAATAGCAATGAATACATTCAGAGAATAGCAACAATACATTCAGAGAATAGCAATGAATACATTCAGAGAAAAGCAATGAATACATTCAAAGAATAGCAATGAATACATTCAGAGAATAGCAACAATACATTCAAAGAAAAGCAATGAATACATTCAAAGGAAAGCAATGAATACATTCAGAGAAAAGCAATGAATACATTCAGAGAATAGCAATAGATACATTCAGAGAATAGCAATGGATACATTCAGAGAATAGCAATGGATACATTCAGAGAATAGCCATGGATACATTCAGAGAATAGCAACAATACATTCAAAGAAAAGCAATGAATACATTCAAAGGAAAGCAATGAATACATTCAGAGAATAGCAATGAATACATTCAGAGAATAGCAATGGATACATTCAGAGAATAGCAATGGATACATTCAGAGAATAGCAATGGATACATTCAGAGAATAGCAACGAATACATTCAGAGAATAGCAACGAATACATTCAGAGAATAGCAACAAATACATTCAGAGAATAGCAAGGAATAAATTCTAAGAATAGCAATGAATACATTTAAAGAGACAATGACATTAACATTGCATGTATTTGTTGCTAATTTTCAATTTTATTGTACAAATTGTCTCTTTAGGTCACATGTTTTTCATGAAAGTGGCCTGAAAATAGTGCAAAATTCCAAATTATGGCACACACTTATTCAGCTACTGCACATCCCCACACACATTTCATGACTGCTTCACTCTTTGTCCACATTGGGTTGTCATAGCATTGAATTGCGTACAAATATCAGGTTCAATTGTTTTATGTAAGTAGAGCCTAACTTTTACTTTCTGTTTCTATTCTTTGTTTTTGAAGATGAGCTGTGATTTATATTTTGTTTGTCCAGAGCCAGCAAGGCGTCTTGTGTTGAAGTGTATTATTTAACACACTTCTGGCTTCAATTGTCTGTTTAAGCAAGCAAGCTACACATGTATAACTCCTATAAGCTTTAAGTGCTTGAAAACTATATTATTTTTAGTATTATTATCATTACTATTATTATTATTATTACTACTTTCTTTCCCTTTGACACCCAACTGTCCTTTACTGGACCACCCTCATGGTGAAACCCTAAAACTAATAGCCCGAATTCACAAAGTAGGTTGTACCGGTGTGTTGGCTCAGTCAGTAGAGCGTCCGCCTCACAACCAGGAGGTCGTGGGTTCGAACCCCGGCCGCGTCATACCAAAAGACGTTACAAGACGGGAGTTCCTGCTACCTTGTTTGGCGTTCAACAATAAAGGGATAGAGCAACATAGATCTGGCGCTGCTTAGTGGCTGCCGGGCTCACGATCAATTGGGCAAAAGGAATTTCCATTTTCGGTTTAATAAAATTTGGAGTGGACTTTAAAAGATTATTCTTATTGTTATTCTTATTATTCTTAACTTTACCCATGGTTAAAACCCTCAATTACATAACCAATGGTTTGAAAATTAGCGCAAAATAAGCGTACCTTGCCTTGCGGCTTGCGCGCATCTACTGTCTGACCTCTGACTGTGTTGTGCTTATTTTGCGCTAATTTTAGACCATGGGTTAAATTTAAACCTCTTTGTGAATTCGGGCCTATAAGTGTTGGTCTTTCTTTTGTTTTCCAACATATCCATGGCAGTGCAGTTCTAAAAATCAGAAAAAGAAAAGAAAAAATACTTGGTTTTATTCAGTAATGACTCCAAGTATGCATTATTATTCTAATCAATCAAACCACAGAGTATTTTCTGTAACCAATTTTTCTTTGAAGGGGAGTGTTTCACAATTTGCTCCACAAAGTAGTATGAGGGCCACTCCAACGATAAAATTGATATTCAGAAATTCCAGTTGAACAGAGAAAAACGGTCCATGCTCTGGAACAAATTGAGTCGGCCTTCAAAAAGACAATTTACTGTCTAGATGTTTAATACTATATTTGGAAAGCCATTTATACACATAATTCAGCCAACTTGGTTCCAGTTGGTCACAACATGGTGTAAATTCATTTGTTCTGTGCTTGGCCCATAAACCATATTCGCCATATGATATTGGTCTCCAATTAGTAACAGGTTGGCCAAACTCTTTATATATCATGTTTAAAACTGAATTATTCATGCCCCTTGTAGATTTAATAGGCCCAATTATCAAGAAATCCAAATCAGGACAAATCCTTTTTAAAATACTTGATAAATTACGAAACCTGATGAGGGTATGAATAGTTTAGTTTTTAACTGTAGATGGCTCAGCATATTTGACTTGAATAGCACCATCTCGTGGTCTTCTATTACACGTACATGAACCTTCATTGGCCTGTATGTGAGTAAAGTTGAGTTCTGGTCATGTGATTGTACATTGAGAAAGAAACTATTAAAGGGAATGTCAGTTAGTGTCCATGTGCAGTATGTCATAATACACTGATACCAGACTTGGTGGAAACACCATTAATGGGAGTACCGGTGCAAGTCTCGCACACAGTAAACCCATGAAGTCCCGTTAAGAAATACCCCCTAGTCTCTTGGAGATCAAGTCTTCGGGTGAGGGAAATATAAGATAATAACTTTTCCATTTGGGGCAATTGCTGGAAAATGCAGAGCAGTACATTAAAGGAAACCTAAACCCAAAGATTAAGTGTAGGTATTCTGAAAAATGAGATGTATTCCTGCCCTTTGATGTACAATATTCCTTACGAAAATGTTCAATATATATATATAAATGAAGATATTCTTCGCATGATGTGATGCCTTTCAGCATAACATGGGCGCGGCCATTTTCTTGAAAATGTGACGTACCTGTTGAAGTTGTACATGTATCATGCACCAAGCTTTAGTTGGAAAGAATTTTTATTTCAATAACAAAGCCTTTAATTTTTCGATGAACAAAAATAATAACTGAGATGATAGAAATTATATTAGGTGAAAAATAAATAACGGGCACAATTGTAACAAAATTAATTTATAAATACTACAATATAGCAGTTGACAAATCCATTTCATTAATGAGAAATCTTCACCCCGGAAGAGCACTAAATTATTTATGCAATTTGCGTTTTGGCAATTGTAGTACAAAGGATAATAGCAGGTGAATGAAATGCTTCATCACTACACACGTCTGGGAAAGAAGCATCCATAAATTTGAATACATTTACTTGATAAAAGACTTCGCATAGTACGTCACATTATCAAGAAAATGGCGATGCCCATGTCGTGCTGAGAAACTGTACTTTATTTTTGCTTTATACCTCTATCATACACTTTGGTGGGGAATCTTGTAGATTTATGGGCAATAATTTAATAAATCTCTCAGAATAAGTAGAGTTATTACTTGGGGTTCGGTTTCCTTTAAGGCCTGTTGGTCATGAAACTAAAGGCTAATTCTGGTGATTGACAACACCTGTGATTGGGTAAACACCCAAATGGTGTCAAATTCCCCATGAGAGCCCACTACCCTGCGTCCTATAGAAGCAATTTAGACAAATTGATGAAATAGTATCTAAGATACTATGAGGTTAGGGGTGATCAAAATGAAAATCAACTGTCCAAATCTTGCTACGATTCAACAGGACTGCAAACAGAAATAAGACCCCCCCTCAAAAAAAAAAAAAAAAAAAACCTGCATCAAAGTTTTGTGTATCCATGTTTCGAATTTGATGGCATTTGAAGAGAAGTAATTTTCAAGATTCAGGAGATTATAATATATGATATTCTCCCAAACTACCACAAAAAGTATAAGAAAGCCCATAAATTATTTTCCCATCCTCTGAACTTCACCTTCTCTTGCATATCACATTGCTGATACAGTTCACAACTTATTTATTCCTACCCCTTGCAAATTTGATGATTTTTTGTTTTCCGCAACTCAAGAATAAAATGCAGACTGGTTGAATAAAGACCTTTGTTGAACACTTGCAGATGTAAGCTTTATATGTCGCATTCCTAAGAAAAGTAACTTGGGACGATTTCATTTTCGACATACATGTACTTATAACGTTACAAAACTTGGTAATGGCCCGGTCCCACTGGCCGATGGACACAACACGTATGCATAAAGGACACAGCGGACGAGCAAAATTTCGCGGGTGGCTCCATCCGTTTTCATCCGCTCCAGAAATGGACAAAATTGGCGAAAATTGGCGAAAACAGAACGGAAAATAACGGACGTGGGTAGTATGTAGCGGGGATGTTAAACGGATGTTCATCGGAAGCCTAGCGGATGAAAGCGGATGGAAGTGGATGACAGCTTTGAATATTTTATATACGAGATGCATACGCTTACATCCTTTCTATTTCCGTACTACTAACGATGTATAGACGTTCCGTGTACCTTATCTTTCCTCCCTCTTTCCGTTTTCAGCTGCAGCGGATGTGAGTTGCGAGGATGCCCAGAGGATGCAGAGAGGATACAGCGGGCGTTTAACGGATGATAACGGACATAGAACGTTTGTTGCTCGTATTTGTCGCGGATTTACATCGTACACGGCGGAAGTTCATCCGTTCTAAAAGTTTTGTGCAGCTCAAAACTTTTTGCGCGGATGAAATCACAGTGGACGGATGCTCGATGGATAGAGCGTATGAAACACGTATGCAATGAGTACACAACGGAAGCATAGCGTTTTCCAACGGATGGCAAGATTTTGTTACGCTTTACATCCTCTTTGCATCCGTAAGTGCAGTGGGACCGGGCCTTAAGGGTATGAATAATTTAGTTGTTAGCTACATACATATACATGACAGCACTTCCTTTAACTCCAATGTACAATATGATTTGTGATATATATACAAGTCCCCCCATGCCAGCAACGTATGCATACACTTACGATTTCACTGAAGATTATATTTTACTGATCTCCCTGGATGTCTAGTTTAATACCTAATATTTTATTTTTATGTTCATCTCTTATTGTTTTGTACATATTCTATGATTGTCATGATAATTTTCTTTGTATACATTTGGTATACATTTACCCACTGAGCCAACTCGCCTCCTCTTGTAAACACTTTTAAACATTAAACTTCAAAGTAATTCAATCCAATCCCATTCGATTCACAGATTGGATTGCTGTATAAACAATTATGAAGTGCATGTTTTTACAAAGCCACAACCCACAATGTCAATATGGTGCTGCTTTTGTGTTGAAAACACGTTTGATTATATGAGCTTGTAAGTTTAATAATCTGCAAATGCCATCAGTTGGCTGTATATCCTGTTAATGCATTTTTTAATAGATAATTAGATATTAATGACTATTCATGAAACTGAAACCAATGACATAAAATTACTTCCGTCAACAACAGTTTTAAAGAGAATGTTGAGTTCTGGTATAGATGAAAAAGATGTTATTCTTTGTATAATTGGTATATACCGTTATGTTAGAACATTGTTGCAGAACTGATCCATATGAAAATGGTCGCTCTTTTTATGCCCTTATGGTGAAAATATTTCAAGAAAGAGCTGAAAACTTTGGACCAACTTTCATGCCACATGTATGTGTGTGTGTGTAGTCCCATACATTAGTTTATGTGTTTGGTGTAGTCCTATACATTCCTTTATGTGTGTAGTGCACATGATTTTAAGCAAGATGAATCCATTTGTTCTTATTTTGATCATTGTAATACCTCAAGTATACATTAATATTGCACAACTTAGAATGGAGCTGAACATAGCTGTACAGTTGATAACAAACAACAATTAATAAGGAGACACCACAAAGCCTTAATTAAGCCCCTCTGTACTAGTTTGTCATGGAGGGATTTGACCTCCCTGCAAGGTCACTGGCAGGTGGTTATCTCATCAAATCAGCTCTCAATAAACATAAGAAAAAGGGCATCATGGGGGATCAATGGTTACCACTTAGGCATTGTTGGCTGTATAGAGAGCGCAAGTAGCTATAAGTAGTGCAGTGGGGCTTTAACAGCTACAAATATAGTGGCATTAGGATTTTTTTCAGTTTGTAATCAAATAACCAGTATATCTGAACTTGACATAATTATGCATGTAAATCTTGCCCTGCCATGGTAAGAAAAGCTAACCCAAGAATTTTGAGTGTTGACAAATATTTGTGTGTAGTTTTTTTTGCCCAAAACAGGGACTTTATTTGTAAAGTTTATTCCCATTTGGGATTTTTATGCCAACTTTCTTTGCCTTTGCTTTCAAGAGAAAATCCCCCCTCATCTTTTTTTCATCTTTTATTTTGTATTTTGTCTCAAAGTATATATGTTGTGAATTTTTGTGTACGGTTGTGTACCTGTGAATGTAAAATTTGTGCACCTTTTTGTGTATGACTTAAACCTCTTTTTATGAGTCCAGTGTAAATGTAATTGTTTGTGTTTTTACTTCTTTTTCTTCCAAAAGCCTTAGTGGATAGAAAGTATCAGAAAAACAAAAGCATCATTTGTTCCCTACATCCTCATTAATTTCAATATTTTGAGTCTCCCTGTTGCGTTTTTATGTCCGAGTATGAAGTAATGCAATCGGATGTGTACCTTTATCTGTTGTCCAGTAGTTTATTACGTAGGTGGAATCTTTGAACCAATTTTTCAATTTTTTAGAGCTTGTTGGGTATTCATCATACATGTATATACGATATGTGAGATTTTGTCAACAATTTTCTGTCTTGTTTGGTTATTTGTTACTTAGTTTACATAAGGCTCTTTTTTTAAAGACTTAAACAGAGCTAAAATCGTATGCAAAGGCTTCTCTTTTGTGCGCTTTGTCTTTTGCTGTATATCGTTTCAATTAGAACAGATGATTTCCCTTTTTGGGCCCCGTTTTTCTTGTATTCTTTATTTCTTGTTATCACCCCAAGTGTATCAATGTACGTGTAATTATAATACATTGTGTATAAATATAATGAGGCACAACAACCTCATGACCACAATCATTACAATGTACATGATACGGGTAGTTCCAGGAGATACACATATCAGCTGTATACTTTTTTCACCGTTTAGGCGGCAGTGTTAATATCATGGAACGCAATGCAGTTCAAAACGACACTCACTTGCCAAATAATCATAGAAACATTCTTGAGAAAATGTTGCACATGAAAGATATCTTAATATCTTGTTTTTAGACTAGTTTGACTGTATATTGTGTCCCTCTAGGTAATGCGTTTTACCTGTAGAACCTGTCTCGAAAGGCCATTGATCTATAGTGGTCACCTATATATGTCCATTGTTATGTTCTCTTGGAAAGATATATATGAGTTGCACCGGTAGAACCTGACTAGTAGTGCTACCTGTCTATAATGGTTACCTATATGTGTATTGTGTCCTCTCCTAAGAAATATACACTGTACCTGTACAACCTGTCCAGCAAGGCCACCTGTCTACAGTAGCCACTTTTTCTGTTCCACTTGGATGGCCTGTAGAGATTGCTTTGACTGTATATTGTGTCCCTCCACGAATATGTGTTGTACCTCTAGAACCTGTGTAGAAAGACCACCTCTCTACAGAAGCCACTCTCCCCCTTGGATGGCCTTAATAAGCAGGTTTTACTGTCTATGTACATGTTCATCAGCATCCTCACAAAGCAGGAAACATTGATGTCAAATTTGTTGTTGTATAATTTTTGTTGTAATATATTTTATTTTGTCTTGTAGGCATTCATCGAACTGAAGGACATCAAAGAATATAAGACCAAAAAGGACATTTTCATGCTTGTAGAATGCAGTAAGTATATCTTAATTCTCCAGGGCTAGTATTCAATTAAGTTCTTATGTCAGTAATATGAGTATTTGACTCAGTTTCGGCTAAAAATAAAATACATTTGACGCTTTTGGCTAAGTATTTTACCCTAAGTTCAAAGGGATCGTTTAACAATGTTAAATCTGAGACGCATGGCCCTACGTGTTATCAGTGTCTGTGGTATGGTGTTATATTGAAGCCCTAAAAAAAATAGCGCTTCAAACCGATCAAGAAGTGCCTCAAAAAAGTAAAATCCTTTGAGTGACCGTTTTTACCATACTCGCTTTCCCCAATAGACTGTAGTGTTATGAAAACTATTGGCAAACGCAAAATTTGATTTTAATTTTAATCATAAATATTTTGATAATCGGACAGGCGATCGGCTTGTAAAAGTCATGGGGTTCCTGACTGACCTAAAGGTTTATAATTATCATTGCACCAGCATGAGCTAAATCAAGGACTTTTTTAAAGGATCTAAGACAAAGTTACCAGATCCCTTTAAGGTAGCTCATTAGCATACTTATGATAACTACTCGAAAGGCTATAAACAGACCGAAACTTATGCCTTCAATTTCGAAAAAGGATGAGAACTAGCTTTCAAGTTTGGAACAAACATTCATGCCATCTGTGTGTAGTCACATATACCCATGATAAATTTCCAGTCATATTACATGTATTTAAATGTACATCTCAATTGCTTTCCTTTCATGAGACTAATAAATGTATCAATATGAGAGAAAGCTTTGCTCTCTTGAGTTGATGTAATCAAAGTGTACATGGTCCGTAAGCACCTTGTCCTTCAGGAATCCGTCTCGTCGTTCCACAGCAAAAGAACGCCGTCTGTCACAGGTTCTGTTTAGCTATGTACGAGGCCTTTAATAACATTTTCCCTTGTGCTATCTGTCCCTTAGATCCACAGCAGAAGAACGCCATCCGTCACAAGTTCCGTTCAGCCATGGCCCATGATATCGGTTACGCCATGCTCTGCGTCTTCTCCTACCTGGCTGCAGCGAAGAACTCTGAAACGATCAGCCGAAAGGAAATGGAAGCTCGGATGGCAGGACGCAAACGAGAATTCATGTCTAGTTAAAGAGGACAAACTAAATCCATCCTTAAAATCAAGCACATAAATTTGTCGTCTAGGACTGAGGATATTCCCTTTGTTGACTGGTCTGCATTATGGCCAAACATTAAGGCGATCTGTTGCCCAATAGCCTGTTGGTAACCCCTCAGTTTGCCTTCAAGCTGAAGATACACGATGCACGGACTACTACTTAATAAAGAGTATTAATCCTGGGTGTTCAGCCAATGTGTATAGCAGGCTCATATCTTTTATGTGGTAGGTCAATCTGGAAAAGGTCTACAATATGGTCTGAATCTGGAAGAGGTCTACAATATGGTCCGAATCTGGAAGAGGTCTACAATATGGTCTGAATCTGGAAGAGGTCTACAATATGGTCCGAATCTGGAAGAGGTCTACAATATGGTCTGAATCTGGAAGAGGTCTACAATATGGTCCGAATCTGGAAGAGGTCTACAATATGGTCCGAATCTGGAAGAGGTCTACAATATGGTCCGAATCTGGAAGAGGTCTAAAATATGGTCCGAATCTGGAAGAGGTCTACAATATGGTCCGAATCTGGAAGAGGTCTACAATATGGTCCGAATCTAGAAGAGGTCTAAAATATTGGTCCCAGGCGTCAATATTCTAGCTTGATGGACATACAAGGGAAGTATGTAATACTGTTAAAAACCTCTGAACAGAACAAGAATATCAGCTTGCCAGAATTCTAGTGAACCCATGTACTTGTAGTTGCCAATTTACAAGCACCCTTGCCAGAATTCTAGTGAACCCATGTACTTGTAGTTGCTAATTTACAAGCACCCTTGCCAGAATTCTAGTGAACCCTTGTACTTGTAGTTGCCAATTTACAAACACCCTTGCCAGAATTCTAGTGAACCCATGTACTTGTAGTTGCCAATTTACAAGCACCCTTGCCAGAATTCTAGTGAACCCATGTACTTGTAGTTGCCAATTTACAAGCACCCTTGCCAGAATTCTAGTGAACCCATGTACTTGTAGTCGCCGCCCGGGGACTGACCTATTCGAGCGTTCGCCGTCATGCAATTTAGGTCAAAAATCGAAGCCGCTAGGTCAAAGGCTGCCGAGCAGTCTCCGCCCGGTCGCTGCCTGGTCGCCGCTGAGATATCATTCGGTCACTGGGCGGCGAGTCCAAAATCGGTCGGCAGCCTTTGACCCTGCGGCTTCAATTTTTGACCTATATCGCTCGACAGCAAACGCTCAATTAGGTCGGTGCCCGGGCGGCAAACGCCCGGGCACCGAGCGTATTTTGGTGCCCCGTCGATCATCGGCCGGGCCTCTACAGCCAAAATCGTTTGGCGATGCCTAAATTCCAGCGGCGACCGAGCAGGCTACTAATCGTTCGGTCGACGCTCTTGACTTGTGACCATAGCTTTAGGTGGTTTGTAGTTATGCCGATCAAAATATGGTTCAGTTTAGCAAATAAGAATAGTATTTCTGCCGTTATTCATGTTATGTATATTGCTAATCAATACTTTTATTTTCTACAATTGGATATTCTAAAACTTGACACAAATTGCTTTTTACACTGATCCATGGTGATATCTGTAGGGTCCATCCGCCCCTGGTGTTTTTGCAAATTCTAAAAATAAATTGTGTAGGGGTAGCCTCTTCATACTATTGTTCTCACCTAGAAATGGATGCCGAAAATTTTACAAAATCTAATCCAATATATGTCTGAAATCAGCCACCATTGAGTCATTATTCTATGTATGTATTGATGTAATTATTTTATTTCTTCATTTAATTTATGTTTTCTAATTTCCAGAAACATAATGTAGAACAAGAGTCAACAATGGTATACACAAATAATGAACATCAATAGAACAGAAATAAAATATGAGGGCTGTCCTCACTATCATTCAAATATTGCCCCATTTAAAGTTGAATAGGTAATTTATATTTGCTTGCCTAAACCCTTTCATGACTAGAATGTTTTGAAGGCTCAAGTGATCACTTTTTCTTCTTCAAATTGGCAATAGTAGTATTTTTCCCTTTACTGCTACATTCCTCTAATTAAATGTTGGTCTTAAATGTCTCTAAATATAAAAAACAAATGGATTATGAAATTTGCCAAAAGATTGCAGATTGCTGATTTTGACTAAAAACTGCGGCCCCGTAACACAAAAGTCGCAATCAATCGCCATTGAGTAATGGCCAATCAAGATCATTGTTGCATGCGCATACTGTTCAGAATACTGCCCATTAACCAATCGGAATGGTTGTTTCAAATTTACAATTGATTGCAAACCTTTATGTAACAGGGTCCTGTGACTTTGGACCTGTCAGCACGTTGCCAATTTCCATGAGGCAACATTGTCTCACATTCCGGCTGATTATAGATTAGTTGGGGAATGTGGCTTCCCAATTTGCATGATTGGTTAGTTTCATTACATTTCATTCTTATGTATTCAAAAGAAAGTGCAATATAAAAAGCATTCATTTAGACTTCAGTACTGTTTTATTTATGACCAAATTGCATAAACATTGCTGTGGATATAAAGCTATCCATGTATTATTTTTACAACACATGGGACAAGTACTAAACATAAAATTAACATTCCTTGATCAATCTTGTTGGTCTTGTATTCCAACTATTTATTCCAACGACATCTATTTATACCTGGAGTACTTTGAGTTTTATGTACACTATTTATCTTAAAAAAAATTGTATAATAGGTGCTTTTTGTATTCCTGTCAAATATAGCTCCTTTGAAATAAAGTGGTCCAGAATTTGCTTCAAAATTCATTATGACAAAGGTAAAGGGTTAAGCGATTGGCTATTTAAAATCTAGTATACCCATAGGCTTAATACAGGCAGGAGCTGCCCTGTTCGTGTAGGCAACGGGTTAAATGCTAGAGTTTGTAGAGCGCCAATATCTAGATGCTTTGTCCTGATGAGCTTGAAAAACTGCTGCATATGCTGTTCACGATTTACCTGGGAAAGACGGGGGTAGTGGCCAGTGGTGTGCAGTGTGTGTGTGTGGAATACCAGTAAGCCGGGGTAATAATATGATTGCAGGACCCTCAGAGAGCAGTATTAATACTGATGAGGTTACTCTGGGTCAACAAGACATACTGTGATTGTTATAAGTATGTAATTATTATCATTATCATTATTAGTAATATTATTATTCATATTATCATCATGAATTATTATTGTTTATGTAGATGTAAGTATAAGCTGAGATATACGTGTACTTTACTCTGTTAACTTTAATATAAATACATGTAGCTTGTACAGACAATAGTCAAATGTGTACAAAAAGAGAGTGGTTGACTGGTGATCATATCTTTTTATATGGTCTTCTACAATGTGTGCTAGCAATATATCAAAGAAGTGATCTCTACATGTCTTTGTTTCTTTGTAGTGCATACATGTACACTCATGCTCCAAGTGAAGCATAGGGCTTAGTCGTATAGTATATGAATGTAGTAGTGTATAATGGGAAATTATTAGTATAGTCTGAATATATAACTAGTGTGTAAATTATGGTTTAGTCCAAGTCATCTAATAATATCTTCTTTCTTATATTTCGTCCTGGAAAGACAGTGTTCATGTGAACCATATTATGGTAAATAGTACTGGGCAGAAAAGATCTTCTTTCCATGAGATAGAAGTTGTATTGTATGCTATTTTTGTACCTAAGAAATATATGTAGGATTGTGTTAAACTCATAGCAGTTGTTATGTTATATTTCAGTAAAGGTTAATCTTTGTCTTTTGGAAAACTCAAGTCCATTGCAGAACATTGTGCTGTTTTGTGAGCGATTTTAAATGATTATTAATCATTGAAGTCTCTAAATTGGCAAAGCGGAGTGGAAGTCATTATCACTGTTTTTCGTGTACAAATTGGCAATATCTTGATGAAGTAATTTCATTCACACTGTTCCATTTAATACACAATTATCATCATTTTTTTAAAAGGAGCAACGGCTAAGGATCTTTACAAAATCGAACTGCTACAATTCTACAATGCTGATATACTGAAAAGTTAATGAAATGAAGAATGTATATATGTACAACAATGTTCAGGTCGTTGATATGCAGTATACTTTCAGTGGTAATTATGTTTTGTTTTATTTTGTACGCGTTGATCCATTGCAATGCATGAATGCCCGATTTGCGTTTTCTATCATTTATTTATATTATATAGGATACATTTTGTTGGAACAGTTGTACTTGCTTTGGATCAGGAAGCAATTTCATGTTTGTGTATATTTCATTGTGTGGGAGGGGATATAAAGTATATATATATCATACAGTGGCAATAGATTATTGTGATACTAATTGTAGCTATTAATTACGTGTACATGTACAGTACATGTATGTCATATTCATCATGACCGTTTAGATGACCAAGTATTCTCTTTTATGAATGATGATTTGTTCAGCAGAATTGTAGTAGGAACATTTAAGGCTTTTGATTTGGTTCAAGTTCTTGTTATACATGTGATTCTTAGAAATTAGCCAGAGTGGTTTCATAATTAAGGACACATTGGACTCCACTGATGTCATCATGCACATGTAGGAGCTTGTACCGGGTATGGACATTTATGCAAATCTTGTCCTTTTCAGTCCTATGTGACCCTACATCCTTAATTTAGATATGTGCAACTATTTAAGACATGTCAATAGTACAATTTACGATTAACCTTTGTGAAAATAGCGTCTGTGATGTAGAATGATAAACGTGCAAGATACTTTGGGGATCAAATCTTTGATTTAACCAAAAGAATGAATTCTCCCGTCCATAATGTTTTGTTCTTATAATGCATGCTGAGGTATGTCCGATTTGTATCAGTCGATTTAAGCCCTATTTGGAAGCAGCAATGACGTATTGTAGCTCCACAATGATAAAACTCTTGCCCATAGCTCTTTAAAGCGATACTGAACTAATAAACTTTCTGCCCTAGCGTACTGTGTATTGCAACGCGCCATCTCACAGTCAACTTTCCAACAGTGCATATAACCCAATACATAACCCCCCCCCCCCCTTAGCCTGACTCGCTGTGAGAACCAACAGCAAACCAGCGAGTAGAGGGATCATACTGCCACAGCTGACCTGAGATGGCCGGCCCTAGAGGGCGGCGATTAATAGTAATTCTAGTATGGCTTTAAATGGCATAACATTAGTTGGTAGTTATACATATGTATAAACTTGCAGAAAAGGAAGGATTAGGAAACGGGAATTTGATTCTCGCTAAAAGTCGTGAGTGAACAATAAAGCAGTGTATGCTATGTGGAGTTTTGGAGCAATTATGTCTTAAAACAGTATAAGATTTTATTTATGTCATGATGAACTATTGGTGTAATAAAGAACATAGACTATCTCATAATGATATTTCATGGTCTACACAATGGTTGATTATTGCTTTATCTGTGGAGTTTATGTATTGGTGGTAGAGGTGATATGATGTTGTCGACTGTATATTGTAGGGAGATTCACATCTTCCTTAAAGAGACTTGGTAACATTGTTTAGATGAGAGAAAGTGGTGCTCAGGTAGTGACTTCAATGTAAGATGGACAATTAAAGATAATCTGAAAGTTTGAGTGAAAACAGACAATTATTGAAGAAAAACTGATCTGATCGATTCCATAGTTCTCCCAACTATATTATTACAATTTAATTACATTTTAGGTGAATGTAAATCGTCACGAAGCAATGCATTGACTCTATATACCATTCCAGATATTTAAGTGTTGAAAAATGTTTTAAAGCCTGTTTTATGTCTTTTTTACATGGAAAAACGGTTGGGGAAAATTCAAAAATGGTTAGGAGAATTCGTGTCACACAGTGATGCTTTCAAAGAAAACCATAAATATCTTTGTGGTTTGAGAATTGTTCAGGATTTGTTTGCATGTTAGAGGGTTAGTATAGTAGTACCGTAGGTATATAATAAGTAACATTTCATCCAAAATTTACGCAGTTTTTTCATCAACCTTCAACAATGTTACCGAGTCACATTAAAGGCATCGTTTAAATCGTTAAATCTGAGATGCATGGCCATATGTGTCATCAGTGCCATGGTGTAATTTTGAAGCCCTAAAAAAAATTGCGCTTCAAAATGATCATGAAGTGCCTCAAAAAGTAAAAATCTTTGAGTGACCGGTTTTTACCATACTCATTTTCCATCATTATGTAATCAAATGTTCTTTTTCACTGGTGTGTGAATAATTTGTCAAATCAATGTGCTGTGAAGTGACCAAAAAATAAAAAAGACAATTTCAATACAAAAAAAAATACTCATTTTCCCCAATAGACTGTAGTGTTATAAAAACCGTTAGGAAAACGCAAAATGAAATTTCGATTTCCAATCATAAATATCTTGATAATCAGACAGGCGATCGGCTTGTAAAAGTCATGGGATTCCTGAATGACCTAAAGGTTTATAAATATGATTGCAGCATGAGCTAAATCAAGGATTTTTTGTTTAAGGATCTGAGACAAAATTACCGTATCCCTTTAAGGCCCCGGCCGTTCAGTTATGAAGCGGCTTAATTGCCGGCTTTCTAGCGGCGGGTTACGCGCCGTATCTGAACGCGCTTTAAAAATTATGGTCCCGATCGCGATTAATAATCTTAATAATATTAATAACAACAATAATAATAATAATGATATTTCACGCAAGACCAAGACGAAAAAAACGAATCCCTCTAATGCAGTATAAGCATTTTTATTCAAATAGCTTTAAAAAAATCTTACGAAAAACACATTTATTCACAATGGATTGGCAAACATGTAGGTCGACACCTCACACCTTAAATGACTTGAAAGTCGCACAAGAATCGAGCCTCGCTCAGATACGAAGCCGTTAACCGCGGCGGTTTTAAAATAAATTGAAATCTTTATATTTTCTCTAATATGACGTTGAGTGGTATTCTCGAAAGCGGACTAACTTGAGTCAATGAATTAAAACTATGGACTAACATTTTCGGTATTCTCGAAAGTGGACTAAAGTTAATCCTGGCCTAAGTAATCCACCGACTAAGTTAGGTCAGCTTTCACTAAGTCTGCTTTCGAGAATACCACCCGTAACGTTTAATACGCTTCGAATTTCTGTATCTTATAACTCCGAGGTCTGTGAACTCGCGCAGGACCTTTGTTGCGCGCAGTTGCCATTTATAAACTCCAACTTAACCGCGGCGCATTTTTTTGGCGGCGGTTAACCGCGTGATATCTGAACGAACCTTTTAAGTGGTCATAAGTGTACCATAAAGTCAATATCACTATCATTACATAAACGTATTCTACACTACATAATGCTGCAATGTTGAACATGAACAAAACGTTTGTAGGAACATTCTACCTTCAGACAACTGAACTTGTACTCTAAAAGAAAGCAGGAATATGAGAAATGCAGACTGAGAAAATATTGAATGAAGTCGGACAACAACGAAAAAAGTGATGCATTTTTAAAAGTTGAAATCACAATACGTATAGGCTTCAAAATTGGACGAAACGGTAATATCAGTGTGATGTACGTAGTACCGAAAAACTTACTTTCCCATTCTTTTCAAAACACAAAATGTCTAATATGCTTTCCCCCCTTCATTATGTTTGATTGAGGTTTGAGGGTCTTTTCATTTTAGAAGATATCCGCAATCTATTGCGGATAATAATGTTAATAATAATAATAAAAATAATATATAATAGGCCTATATAATATTGGATATTTATATAGCGCACATAATCTACCATGCATGGTACTCAAAGCGCTCCAAATATTACCCCGGCTCTGCTAGGCAGCCGATTTCGGCGCTCATAGCATTCAAGAAATTCCTTCCTACCGGTTACCCATTTAACAAAATTATATGTATATTCTTCACTATAAAAACGGGAGTTGTTCGTGTCTACGGCACAATCTACGTCACAAATTACCAATGTGAGATTCGCATAGATTTAAAGATGTCTTATTTCAAACGATTACAACTCCGGTATTATTGGTCTGATTTATTGATACTTTCGCCATATTCTGTTTTTCTCATTTTTTTGCTTCTATACACATGGACTTAAGGGTAAGTTGCCCTTTAATTGATTGATTTGTTAATACTCAGCCAAATTATTGTCAACAAAATAACACAGATATATTACAGTACTGGACATTCAGGGTTTTTGAAGGGGCTATCAGCGCACAGGGTTTAACGGATGTATTATTACCCCGATCAACCCATACAAGTTCAGCCTTTTCATCACTAGTTGGCTTATGACTACAGCACACTACATATAAACAAATAAGGCCAAATAAAAAAAAAAACATCTTTAGCGTCCTGCCTTTGTGAAAAATAGGGAGAAGGGGCCCTTTTGTTTCTTCTTCAAAGTGGCCGCTCGGTACATTTCCCTTGACAGTCGGGCTATTTTTCAAGATGGCCGCCGGCATTAAAAAAAAAAAATCAGAAATAGAACCATTTTAGCATTGTTTTTTGCATGTTTTTTTTTCTTTAAAGAAATTAAAGAAACAAAGAAAAAAAGAGGTGGACCCCAAAAAGAAAGCGGGCGGGGACGCTAAACATGTATGTTTTTTAATGGCCTAAACAGTAAATTGTCCATCACCGTTCATGCGGAACCGTTCATGTGGACAGAGGAAATTACAAGCAAGGACTTCGGAATTTGTGAAGCCATTTTAAAACCAAACAAACCAAAAATAATGATACCAAAAAAACACACACATTAACAAAAAATTGACGCGGCAATCGACAAAACGTACGCCATCTTCAGGAGTTCGTAAAAACTGGCAGCTAACATCAACATCCGTTCGTCCGTTGGCCTATATACATCTGAGTGAGGACTCTAAACCAGGGCCCTGTTTCATAAAACTTGATATCAATAAAAAGTTACAAGCTACTGAAATCATGGCATCTGATTGGCTGAGAGCAAATTTGTTGTAGAAGTTTAGCATTTTTTATAGAAAACAAGTTTTATGAAACGGGCCCCTGATACATTGACACTGGCGTAAGTAAATACCTTTCGGATGTGTCATAGATCAACTGCTTAATTACTTTGAAGAGGTTTGGAATTAGTTTCCTTTAATATATAATATATATGTGGTGTACAAGGACCACTTCTATGTCCACTTCTTTTCATATTTCACTTAAATAACTCGAGCAAATATTAATTCATATTTTAAACAAAAGGCCAATACATATTTCAGTTAAAAATCTTGATGGCACAAATGTACACAAATATACGTGGAATGTAACATAAACGAATCCACCAGTATACCTGAGAGCCTTTACAAGGGAAAATCCACCCTGATATTATATTGGCTTATTAAATCAACTTTATATCAGAGAGGGCTCTCCCTTTTACTAAGAGACGAGGGCCTTGTAACAACAAACTTATTATCATTATATTAACTTATGTTAATATTTGTCATAAACTTGAAAAGAGAATTCTACGATATTGGAAATAAACATACTATAGGAGGGTTTCGTTTTTATCACATTAAAATTCGAGGTTTCGGTTCTTATTCAGAGCGAGTACCTAGTTTTTAAAACTATACTTTGTGCACTTTAATCAATGGTTAATCAAAGTCATAAACTTGAAAAGAGTACTCGACGATATTGGAAATAAACTTACTAGGAGGGTTTCGTTTTTATTTACATTAAGATTCGATGTTTCGGTTCTTATTCTGAGACAGTACTTAGTTTTCGAAACTACTTCCACACAATAAGTTGAGCACTTTGATGCAGTTTGCGTGATGGATTATTAAGAAACGGCGAAGAAACCATTCGAAGTATTAAACAAAATAGGCGGGCATGCGAGCATCTTTTAAAAGACTATTGACCGGTAGGCGGGCATGGCTAAAATCACTTTCTCTCTCTCTCTCTCTCTCTATTTCTTCCTCTCTCACTCTCTTCTGTACACCTCCTTATCTTCCTTTACGTATCCCTCATTTTGTCCCCGTTCGTCGTCCAAACCAAGCCCGCAATTTTCTTCTTAGAAACCCGGAAAATAATATCACCATCACGACAGTCAATATAACAATCGCCATCTGTATAATCTTATCTAACATCGTCTCCAATGTGTCGCATCTCTTCCATTTTGTATTCCATGGCAACCTCTGGATGTTGACAGAGATGTTGGTATAGAGGGGATGAAGCTCTATCGTCGGAGGTTCGTACTTCAAGTTGGATAAACCGTCCGTCGACATTCTCTCGGCGCACAGCTTTTGGAGACAAAATCTGTGGTAACGAATAAAAGAATGTTGGTCATTCTACACGTTATTATCCCCCACTGAACACGAGGCGTCGTATATGCCTGATGCAGCACCATGGTATAACACCACCCCCCAAAAGGGCACTTTCTGAAGAAAAAAATGGAACCTTCAAAGGTAAATCACAAAGCGAAAATATATTTTTTAAATACATTGGTATGAATTATCGCCCTACATTGTGGTTTCATTATCAAGGATGGTTTCAATAATTGGTCTCTTTATGCATCGTACGAGATATATATAAGCATCATACTTTGTATTTGGATGTGATAGTCTGAATATTCATCGATGCCAAACTAGTTCTCCAGCCTTCTAATTGGTCGAATTTGCAGTCGTGATTTTGGCCATTCCCGTAAAGAAACGAAAATTACCAAAACCATTTAATAGTCCAAGAGTAAAATCCCGGCAAAATTCCAGGTACCGGGAAAATAATAAAATCTTGCTGCGATATCCATTGGTTTACGTGTTAAAATGTTCTTTGAGCGAGCGCGGACATCATACAGTGCTTTTTGTCTGCGATTCCCAACTGATCGAACATTTCAGTCATTTTTCGGGCGGTGATAAACAGACAGTTTATCAGATTTTCCGTGATGTTTTAACCAATCTTTACTGGATAAAAGGATAATGTAAGAATTCTTGGTAGACTCTTGTTTGAATTCGGCATATAGAAAGAATATCGACTGCTTTATAATGCTGAGTTAGGACTGGCTGTTTCGATACTGGCTCTCGGAAATTTGCCTCCGCTATCACCCCTCGACGCGCCACCCATCCAGGAGTACCTCGGGGTGATTGCAGCGGAGGCAAATTTCCCTTGAGCGTATGAAAACATTCAGTCCTCTCGTAACAGTCGATATCTCTACACTAACACAACGATAAATTCCTGTGCCCCGTCTTTCAAAGAGTTGCGATTGATCCAAATCAATCGCAAGTCCTCCAATCAATCACAAGTTTGCAGTCTCCTATCTCTTATGTACATAGTTGCGATTGGTATCAACTCTTTGTAAGACGGGCCCCAGGTCCATTAACTTATTGTGATTCTCAGAAAAAGTGGAAGAAAATAATGGCCTTTTTAAAGAAACGACTTTCGAAAGATCAGCCCGAGGTATAGCTATTAGTATTGAAATGTCAGACCAAAGAGTAATATCCTCCTTGGTTGGACATTGCAATGACATAATACGTTATCCGAATATGATTGTTATGAGACATACAGTAGGGTATTAAACTTGTCATATTCCATCGAGTTGAATTTGCGAAAGTAGTATATAACGATCGTGGTCAATTACTTTGCAATGTTCAGTCGACTCGAGTCCTTGCTGTTGTGTTCTATTGTATCAAAGTATCCGATCTCTCCTTCGGGTCGCGATGGTTTAAATCCGTTGGCAACCACCCTGTTGTAGAAATCGTCATCCTCACCACCCCATCCCCAGTAAACGTTTGGGAAGCCGTTGATCTCAACAAACTGCGACGTTGTCACACCAACCGCGCCGCCAAAGAGTTCTTGGTATGGGAGCCTGAACGAGCAAATAAAATGAGGAAAAATGAGTGAGCACGAATGAACCAGAGAGTTTATAAGCCTCGTTCTAAAATATGCGGTTGAAAGTCTCGAAAAAGGAATAAATTGACGCTTTTTTGTGGTTGTTTATGTTTTATTTTTATTAGGATCATTATTGATATTGTTGTTATTCTCATTTTTGTTATCATTATTATTATTCTCATTATTATTATAATTCTTGGTTGGTATTCTCATTATTATATCATTAGCATAATTGTTTTAAATTTCATTATAATTACTTTTCTCATTATTGCAATTATTATTATTGCTATCAATATTTAGTGATTTTAATCAGACCAACATGCCATTTATCAATATAACTATTAAATAATTATGTTATCATGGTTATTTAGGGACATATCAAATTATTCAGAATATATTCATATGAACACTTGTCATTCTATACTTAGTCGGAGGATTAAACCATGGACTAAAGTTAGTCCGCTTTCGAGAATACCACCCAATAACTTTTGAAATACATTTTTCTTAATTGCAATGTAACTTACTTCCAATTCCACTTCGGCTCACCGGACTCAAAATGTTTTGGCATATTTTCACATCCATAGTAGTTTCTGACATTCATAGCGAGATGATCGACGTCGTGGAAAACCACACAGTCGAAATCATTGAACTCCATTGCCTCGATGAAACCGATGTTCATTACCATGGCTTTGTTGAAAAGTAAGTTATTTCTCTGTCGGCATTTGGATGTTAGGTGAAACATAGATGTAAAGCGATGCACAGTGTTTTGGAGTTTTGATAGAGAAGCTAACACAATATTCATTTTACAGATAAAGTTACCGAGTTTTAATTACAATTATTGTAATTATCATTATCACTATCACTATTATTATTATAATCATAATTATTACTATTGATATTATTATTACTGTTATTATTATGATGATTATTGTTATAATTTACCACATCATAATATATAATAAGGATTATTATTATTATTATTATTGTCATTATTCTTGTTAATAATATTATCAGTAGTATAGTAGTATTAATACGATGAAGTGATGATAAGACTAAGTGGATATTAGAAAAAAGGTAGCCTAATTGGACGAAATGTGTTTAATTCTGGGTCCTCTTTCATACAACGCGTTATCAATGACAAGTTGCAATAACTGTTATAAGCTACTGAAATCCTTTCATTAAATTGGCAGAGAGCAAAGTTGTTATAGAGTTTTTAACGTGTTATTAATGAGACGTTTTGTGCAAGAGGTATCCGGTCATTCGAGCAGTACATTGTGAAGGAAAGTTTCCGGAAGCAAGAGGGAAAGAGATGAGTTTTTGGAATAATCAAAATGAAAGAAACTGACTCAATTTTGTTGAAGATCACATGCACCGGACACAGATATTGGAATATGGGACTTCAAACTAAAGTGGAAAATTGACCAATCTGTTCAGCTATTTCTTGTCATAATTTTGAAAAGTAATCATTTTTCAGGGGAATTTTCTTCCATGATATTTTTCCAAATAAGTTGACATTTACAAAGAATCAGAAGAATCTAAAAATATATATTTTTCATCTTAACCGGATCTCAATATTCTATTTGAAAGACAGATGTGGATTAGTTATGGTCAGGCGCGTACGCCCCTCGATTTTTTTTTTATGTGTATGTTTTATGTATGTCATTTTGGAAACCCCCCCCCCCCTTTTGAGATTTTTTTTTTTTTTTTTTTTTTTTTTTTTTAATAAATGTGAAAAAAAATTAAAAAAATGCACATGACTGACCTTAAAAAGGTGACCTTACCCCCCCCCCCCCACAATCGGAAAAAATGTCAAATTTAGAAATTTCGAGACCAAAAAAAAAAAAAAAGTGTCCTCTTACCCCCCCCCCCCCCCCCCCCCCCGCTTATTCAGCGGCTGGCTGAGTCGTTGCGAAATTTTGGGCCCGATTTGAAACCCCCCCCCCCCCCTTGAAAAAATCCTGCGTACGCCACTGGTTATGGTTGTAACATATATGTATGTTTACGGAAACAAGATTACCCATTGTCAGTAATTAATCTCCATATAAACGTGAGAACAAGGAAGCATGGTTTAGTTTAAAGACTAGAATATCAAGGGATGAATATAAGTGTCTAATTGCACACCGGATTTGATGTAGCAATTTTTAAAGGGCAAGTCCACTCCAAAAATGATTTACTTTCAAGAGAAGCAGAAAAATCAAACAAACCTATGTTATGTGACGTCATTGCCTCACTACCCATTGTTTCTTAATATTGATAATATAAATTTCCCATTTCCCCCTAAGAATGTTAATATTTCCTCACACAAGCATCCAAGTTATTTTGACAGTAATATGTTTGTATGTGGCCTGGATGCACTAATATAATTAGTAATTTTTTCAGTTAAACATGATCACTAAAAATGTGAATTTGTATAAACTATCTATATGAACTTTTTAAAATCAAAATCAATGATTATGAATATACAATATTCAGAAAATAGTATCGATTTTCAAAGTTCATAGAGGATTTTGTGAAATGTCATGCACGCAATATGATACAAAACATATAACCTGGGCAAAGGCATGGGGAAATCAAATTTTGGGAGATGAAAAGGGATATTATTATTAATGTGATAAAAATATATAAAGCAATTGATAAACAGTGAGGCAATGACGTCTGATAACCAAATTTGAAATTTGTGTAGTGATTTCCATTGTTCCATTGTTTTCATACTTTTTCAAAAATTCATAACTTCCTTATAAATAATCCGATTTTACTCCATTTTCTTTGCTCTGTTTTTTCTTGTTTTTCTGCATCTATTAAAAGAAGATTATCTTTGGAGTGGACTTGGTCTTTGAAAATTTGTATACGAATCTTTTGGTCACTGTTTATACCAATAATGATTGATCTACCAACGTATTTGAAGGGGGAGAGACAAAAGGAGCAATTTATTTTTCCTGGCAGATTTCTGACAAAGGAATGAGAAGAGGAAAAAACGGCTTTATTGTTGTTCACGAATATATAGCAGATTAGGGAGTTATTTGCGGGTCAACGATTGACTATGTAAATACATAGAGTATAAAGCATTCTCGAAAGATTTCCTTCCAGAATTAGTGATCCCTTCCTCCCCTTCAACGCCAAACTGGGCCCTCATAAAGGGATTTCTTTGCTAGAAAATGTGGAGCATAATTATTAAGGTGAAATGTTTTGCGCCCCCCTGAGGCGAAGGTGTGGATATGCCACTGGATTGATCAATATAGGCCTATATCGAATACAGCTTCGGCTGCTGTGAGATTCACCGGGAGGCACTCGTTTTTCTGAAGGTTTGTTTTACCAAAGGTAAATAATTCCTTCAGTTCGTAATTCTGAAACTAAATTTCCCAAACCGCGGATTTAATGATTCCGAAAATTAAATAGGGCTCGCGTGAACGTTTGCAATTCCGAGAAAAACACGATATTTGGTTTTAACTAATTTTTGGAATTAAGAATCTTCGGAATTATGAACCTTCGGAATAACAAGCGTTCGGAATGATGAACTTTCGGAAAACAATGACAGGTCACGGAAATAACATACCTGCTCTGATATGAAGATGGAAAATTCCAGCTTTTGTCTTTTCAGAAGAGGCACAATATGCCGGAGAAAGATTGGTAGATGTTGAAATCGATTTCTAAACCCCACTACAATCGCTACCTAAAAGGTGAAAGAAAACATAATAAAAATGACAAAGTTCACTGTTGCCCAAAAAGTTGGAATTTCTTTTTCTTATCTATTTTCTTGGAACTTTATTGATCAATCACCATGACTCTTTCAACTGATCGATAACATTTTAAAAGATATGAACTTCATATATTAAGAATAAAGCACAATGTCACAAACATGAATTTTATGAAAAGAGGTAAGAAAAGCTTATTCCAACTTTATGAGCAACTACACACATGCACGTTCAACACACACCTATACATTTACGCCTACAATATGCATCAGGGATATTGTGAACATATTAAAAATGAAGTCCTGTCTGGAAAGTCTTATACAAGTTAGCATGACATTTCGTTCTCGTAGCTGATTGAAAATTACTAATGAATTGAATCCACGTGTTGGAAGATGTATACATTAAAAAAAAAGAATTCTTTCAAGTTTCATGGTAATTTCCAACTGTTTAGTAAACAAGTATACACAATTTTTAGGAGGACCTCTTCCTTCTTTCTCTAGAGGGAACACGTCGATACTGCACTTGAGGTGATTTCTTGGAAGTCCTTGCGATAGTGGTTGATTGAAGAAGACATTTCTCTTTCCTTATCTTCTTCTCAACCCCACATACAGCTCATAATTTAATTTTATTTTCTGTACCCTCGATCTCTCACTTCCTTTTGTCATTGTCTACTCTTTGTATTATGACCGTGTTCTTCTATCTTTGTCGTGTAAAGTATTGTCTTGTCCCTTTCTCGTCTCTGTTGGCATCCCCATTTTTCTTTCCCCTATTTTGTAGTTCCTTTTGTAGTTACAGATTAGTTAATTTAATTACTCATTATTCCTCAGTTTCATTTGGGGTGTTCACACTTGTATAAGCATTGCTTTTTAGGGGACCCCTCTGTTTCCAACATTTATTTCTTAAATTTGTTTTAAATGCTTATAATTGATTTGTAATGTTTTGTTGGAAACATGAATAAATTTGAATCTTTGAATCTTTGAATCTTTTACTAAACTACTTTCTGCCCTCGCGTATTTTATTGCCCATCGCCATCTTTTTGATTAATTTGCCATCAGTGCATAACCCAGGGGGTTTTACGGTAGTGCTTCAGGGGTGTGTTTGTTGTTGCACAAAGATGCCAAGTTGAACTTAACTCTAAGTCGGACCTGAAAATTATGGAGAGCCATTTGTAGCCTTACAATGAAATATATTCAAAAGCAAAAATTCAAGTATTTTAGACTTTTCATAAATCCACATCAACATCATAAATTCTCCTTGATAATAGAAAATATGAATGATTTGAATCACCATTTCATGCCTTTTAAATATTTTTTACAAAATATTTTTAAAGATGCTAACGGCTTTCTATAATTGTTAAGTCCAACTAATAAAGATAAGTTCAATTAAGGATCTTTGTGAAACACCCCCCCCCCCAGGTATAGGTACTTACCTTCCATAAAGGTCGACAAGACAAAGGAATCCAATGACCACCGGGGAGAACCCGGTAATCATCCACGTCGACAGCGAGATTCATCTCGGAGATCGTCTGATCGATGGAGCTAGCTGCTTCCTGGATCGACCTCCGCTTGATTAGGATGCTTGGAAGGGATTTATTGGCAGTTCTAGCTGCATGTCTGACCTTCCGGACCATGGAACCAAATATCTCGGCGTTCACACGGGCGAGGGTAGTTTTATTCTTTCGTGGATCTATCCTACCTTCTGATAAATGAATTGAAAGTGAAAGGTAGTGATTACTATAATAGAGGTGAGGGGTTGGAGAAAGATACATAGAGCGAAGCATAAAGGGAGAGAGAAGACTGACAGAGAAAGAGGGGGAAACAGATATAGGCAGAGAGAGAGAGAGAGAGAGAGAGAATTGAAGTTTTACCTTTAGTGGGGGGGGGGGGGGGGGGGGTGCGGAACTCGAGGGCTTAAGTTTTTCGCTTGATTTTAATCGTCATACTTCAACTTTCAGAACTATGTCTGCGAGTGAGACCAAATGTTGACACTTTCTCATGTAGTAAATATAACATTTCGCCGCAAAATGTACACCGTTGCCTGTAAAGTGGGGAAAAACAATTCTCCCTGTTTCATGACACGATTGGGACAATATATTTTGTTTTGTATAGATAAAATTAATACCTTCTCAGAACTTTAATAAATCTATCTTTATGACTCTTAAAGACCGTCTGCACTAGTTAGGCCAGGGAGGGGGATTAGACCTCCCTGCAAGGTCACTGTCAGGTGGTTATCTCATCAAATCAGCTCCAATTAACATAAGAAAAAGAGGGACCATGGGGAACCAAGGGTCACCGATTAGGCATTGTTTGATGTATAGAGGGCGCAAGTAGTTATGAGTAGTGCAGTGGGGATTTAAGATTGATCAATGAAGTTCTGAGAAGAAAATGCACTTATAGAAATGAGTTTAGACAATTTTATTTGAGTTGTTACAAAAAAGAAGAAATCGAATAAAAAATAGGCTCTGTTTCATTACACTTGTTTTCACTAACAAAAGCACAGCAAACTTGTAAGCAGCAAATCAAATGCCGAGATTGCAGAAGCTTATAACAGTTATTGTAACTCGTTATTGATGACAAGTTTTATGAGACAGGGCCCAGTCTGAGGGTAACTTACTTGGGATTTCAGAGGAGCTGAGACACAGCTTCAAAGCTTCTGTATGTTCTTTTATTTTGAGAGCGCCTGCATGTTCATTTGGAGATAAAGTTAGACACTGATTAGTACAAAGATTGACATTCTTCAAGTCAAGTCATAATAACATAAAGGCAATGAAGAGTCCTGATAAGATGATGTTTGTGATGATATTGATGCTGATGATAATGATGCTGATGATGATGATGATAATGATGATGATGAGGATGATGATAGTGATGATGATGATGATGAAAATGATAATAATGATGATGGTCATGAAACTGATAGTTGATGATGATGATGACAATTACAATGAAAGTGATGATGATGATGAAATTGACACTGATAGTGATTATGATAATACTGATAATAATAATGAAGATGATGATGATGGTGATGATGATGATGATGATGGTGATGATGATGATTATGATACTGATACTAATACTAAAAGATGACAATGATGATGATGATGATGATAATGATGATGTAAATGACACTGATAGTGATTATGATGATTCTGATTCTGATACTACTGAAGATGATAACGATGATGATAATGATGCTGACGCCGATGATGAACAGCATGGCTGTTTAATATCTCTTTCATAGATGCAGACTCCTCTAGTCAATTCAGTGTGCTGAAGAGGTATAAAGGAACTCACCTATACTCTTACGATTCCTTGTCCAATTGAGTGACGTCATAATAGGATATAATGCGCCAGGTTTCTCCCTTAGAATCGCTGTATTTTCTCCACTGGTAGAGAATGCTAAAAGAAAAAGAAACTTTACTTTGTTACACAAACGACAGAACAAACACCACACCTGTACATTATGACGCGGTAAAACTGCTGCGTTTTTTCTCCTTCTGGTGACGTAAAGTAACACTGAGCTCATTGAATACGCGCAAGTCCTTCATTAAATTGATATCAAGAAGATTTTCAGTAATTCATCAATTCAGATATCAATTTACTGGTGCCAGTAAGTTTCTTTTTCAATTGCTTCCATTAATTTTGACATTAATTATCGTCTTAATTAATATTATCGTTTTGTTTTTTATTATTATTATTATCATCATCAATATTGTTATTATCATTATCATCATCACTTTTCTCACTATTGTCGATAGTGTTATTTTGTGTTGATTAACATTAAATCTATTTGTATTGTATATTTTACAGTGTTAAATTGACAAATTCAAACTGATTGTAAACTTCTCCAATACCCCAATGTGGGTGACATGAGAATAAATTGTCATTGTCATTGTCATTGTCTTTGTCATTGTCATTGTCATTGTCATTGTCATTGTCATTGTCTTTGTCATTGTCATTGTCATTGTCATTGTCTTTGTCATTGTCATTGTCATTGTCTTTGTCATTGTCATTGTCATTGTCATTGTCATTGTCATTGTCATTGTCATTGTCATTGTCATTGTCTTTGTCTTTGTCATTGTCATTGTCATTGTCATTGTCATTGTCATTGTCTTTGTCATTGTCATTGTCATTGTCATTGTCATTGTATTTGTCATTGTCATTGTCATTGTCATTGTCATTGTCTTTGTTGCGCGCCCTTGCCTCGTTAATGAAAAACCGCGGCAGCTTTTACTTGCAACGGTTTCCCGCCATATCTAAACAAGCTTTAATAACAACTAATTTATTCATACCCTTGCCACGTTTTGTAATTTGTTAAGTATATCAAAATTGATTTGTCGCGATTTCCATTTCTAAAGAATGACATATTAAAGCTTACATCTAAAAAGCGTTCAACAAAAACCCTTGTACAACCAGTCCTATTTGTTTAGTAAGTGAAAAGACAAAATCATCCAATTCATAAGAGGTATGAATAATTAAGTTGTTAACTGTATGTGGGTTCGTTCGTTCATGAAAAACGGGCATTTGTGAACATCATATTGTAGTACGAAACAAGGGAATGTGCTTGACAAGTACAGCACGTTTCCTGCAATTTTTGTGCTTGGTCAATGAAAGCCTATCTGCACTAGTCTGGCCATGATTTCTTAGGGGGGGGGGGGGGTGGGGGGCCCAATTTTTAAATCAATTTGAAACTTAGTGTGCTGAAATTTGAAAGAAATCGCACCCCCCCCCTCCCTTGAGCTCCAGGGGGGGCTTCTCAAAAAAAGGTAAGATTAAAGTGTTTTTACACGTTTGTTTTCCCAGGGGGGGGGGGGGGGGGCCTGGATCCGCCACTGGTGGGATTAGACCACCCTGCATGGTCACTGGCAGGTGTTTATCTCATCAAATCAGCTCTCAATTAACATAAGAAATGGAGATCAACGGGTATGGTTAGGCATTGTTGGCTATATAGAGGGCGCAAGTAGCTTCAAGTAGTGAAGTCCCGCTTTAAAATATCTATATAAATTCATAATTTTTGCTTCCTTTTGATCGGACTTGCCCCAAAAATTCATTTATCCGGTTGTCTCTATTTCCTGGTGGAAAAATGACTTATTATCAGAGTGAACTGTCTCTATAAATGACGTTTGACATAGGCTGCTAACAAGATTATAGGCCCATTTATTCAATAATTTCTCATAAGAAATCTTCCCCTTTGTCAACTAACAAAAGACAAGACATAAATATATATAAATATATGTTATATACATATATGTTTGAGTGTGTGTGTGTGCGTGTGTGTGAGAGAGAATAAGATAGAGAGAGAGAGAGAGAGAGAGAGAGAGAGAGAGCAATGATTATCCTTATAATTTTTGTTGTTCCTCCTTGCTGCCTTCCTTTTGTGGAAATAACTGCAAAGGTTGAAAAACCCTCTACGCCGGGAATCGGTCAACGGCCACTGACTGTTTATGCTAAATTCTTGTTAACCTTTTTCGAACTTATGCTTCCTTTTCATTTTATTGTGGGATACATCATGTTTCTAATTTCCTCCTCATCATGTCTCTTGTTAAACACTTGAAAGACACGCAGTTTCATACTCTATTGATGGTTATGAATAGTTACTTAACCATTTTATACAAAGACGTACTTTAGTTTTGAGAGGAGCTTACCATTATAAGCCTTTCAGTTCCACATGTCACATACAAGAAGTCTTATCTTAAATATACTTCAAACAGTCACGTTTGTTTTATTGTCAATAATTAAACTACACTTTTACGATGTTTAAGATATATTTTCCAGATGTAATATCCTCCATTTTGTTACATTGTTTGACTTTTGGATATATTGGATGATGTGAAATAAATGAAATTAAAATTAAACCGCTTAACTACCCCAATATCATACATAGATGTACATGTATAAACATATGTTTCAATTTTTAATTTGTTGAAGGACACCACGTGATAGCGCATCATTCTTTGCTACCACGCAAGACGTGCGAAAAAGTTCCCATCAAAAATTGATAACCCACGGCTATAAGTGATAATGCACGGCTATAATGCCCGTATGCGTTTTGATTGGCAAGGACATTGATGCGCGCACTAAGGCGCGCATCATGTTGGTTTGCCATGCCCACATGATATTATTCAATAAACCTAAATGGCGGCTCCCATGACCGTTTAATCGGGTTTGTTGTTTATTTCTCGATTTCAGTTTCAGTTTCAGTTTTTTTAAATGACGCTTTCCGTCATTGCTTTGTGTTTGTTCACATTCTTCCCTATAAATATTCGTCTTTTCGTCAGGAGATCCCATTCGTTTTGCACGTAGTGCTTGTTATTCCTATCTTGGTCCCTTTCGCTTGCTGGATTCATTTCAAACCTCTCAGGCATGGTCTTTAGCATCCCATCAAGGTCACTGCTTTTTTCGTTTTTCGGAATCACTCATACGTGACCGTCCAGGTGCCATTTTGTCTGTCTCGGGCCGATTTTAAGGCCTTCCTTTCTTCCTACCTATCTCCACTATCCTAGATCCTACAAACTTGTAACAAATATCTCTAGATAGTCTAAGAGATGTTCTTTCATTTGCGATGAATGACCTGACCTTCAAAATGCCCCCTTCATACTCGAAATTAAAATCCGAAACCAACTTCGTCAAATTCCCTAAAATTCTTGGAAAATTGATCACTAAATATATATAATTGCCATAACTTTCTCATACCGATTCCGTATCGTCTCAATTTCTCAAAGGCATCTTCATCTCAAAAATACACATAACAATGCTAAATGTCATGCTCCAATGGCTCCAAATAAATAGCCGCTTCTAAAGTTAAGTGAATTTGCCTCAGTGTCTTTATGTGGCCGTAGCTCAATCGTGTCTGGCCAAACCCGTAACCCGCGAATTAACCTTAACTTGATCTAAAATAGCGATCTTAATTCATACGTCGATGAAACCTGGCAGACATAATGTATCCAAATAACTGTTTGCCGAGTAAAGTATTAAGTTAAGTATAAAATGTCGTGACGTAACCATAAAGGTATCGCCCAAAATGATGATTTTACAATACATTACGTAACAGCCCGTTCGATGTGTGCCGTAAGTACATTGCAAGCAGATGAAAATGTTGTCAAACTGACTGCAATTAAGTGCCCTTTCGAATGATGGCATATGTTCACATAGAAAATTGTGAGTAAATCATATTTGCATTCGCAATGTATTGCACGCATTAAACGCGCTATTACGTAATGCATAGTGTCTATGGGGCAAATTGGGTTCACGCTTTTGGCCCCAGAACGATCTTTATTTTTCTTGAAATTGTTTTTTATAATTTGTCAAGGGGGCATTTTAGACACCATATTATACTGTTTATGAATATGTTAGTATAGACGACCATTATAGTGCCACATCGCCCGTCATTGCACGCATATCGTTGAAAACTCTTTTCTCCTTCATCACCCCCCCCCCCCCCACTGAGTAAAAAAATGATTAAAAAAAAATCATATTTTTTTTTTTTGCCAGGGGGGAGGAACCGATTTTCATTTTTTTGTTTAATAAAGGGAAAATTATTAAACAACCATTTTTTAAAACCTGTTTTTTATGCCAGGGGGGGGGGGGGGTGGGGGCAGGGCCCATTGCCCTCCCCCCCCCCCCCGTGTATCCGCGCCTGTTTGCGAGATCATGGTCGGAGACTTTCCCAATAATTTCAAAAAGTAAGCGTAGGCCGTACACGAGGTACATGGGTGTTATTTCCTGTTATCTTGAACCATGGACCTACTACTAAGTCCATGGTTAAATTATCATGATATTTCTTTCCTCATCCGGAAGCAGAGGTCACATTATTAAGGGATCAACAGAGTCTACAAAAGTCCCAGAGAACTATTAAAAAGAGGGATAGATTGAGAGAGGGAGCGGGAGAGGGGGGAGGGAGAGAGGGAGAGAGAGAGGGAGGGTCAGAAAGAGAGGGTCAGGGAGAGAGAGAAAGAGAGAGAGAAAGAAAAAAAGAAATATTACCTCTGATATATTTTAATATTGGTCGTATTCCTCTATATTAAATGTTAGGACAACTCAGTAAATTTGGCATCATACAAAACATTACAAATCATAAATACAAAATAAATAATAGGCCAGGACCTTTAAAAAGCAACATGTGCTTGTACATGAGGCCCCTATTAAGGTTACTACAATATTGAATAAAATAGTGAAATAAATAAAACTTACTATACACTGTACGTACATTAACAAGAAGGAAAAAAAAGGACCGACCATTAACTATCAGCAGGTATCACCCATGTATTGTATTCAGACACAATCCCGCACAAACTAACAAAACCAATACCAAACATTGAGGATTTCAGAATGAGAAAGAGAAGGGACGAGGTGAAACAGAGAAAGAGAAGACGAGGAAGAGGTGGGAATGAGAAAGAGAAGAAAGGGACGAGGTGAAACAGAGAAAGAGAAGACGAGGAAGAGGTGGGAATGAGAAAGAGAAGAAAGGGACGAGGTGAAACAGAGAAAGAGAAGACGAGGAAGAGGTGGGAATGAGAAAGAGAAGAAAGGGACGAGGTGAAACAGAGAAAGAGAAGACGAGGAAGAGGTGGGAATGAGAAAGAGAAGAAAGGGACGAGGTGAAACAGAGAAAGAGAAGACGAGGAAGAGGTGGGAATGAGAAAGAGAAGAAAGGGACGAGGTGAAACAGAGAAAGAGAAGACGAGGAAGAGGTGGGAATGAGAAAGAGAAGAGAGGGACAAGGTGAAACAGAGAAAGAGAAGACGAGGAAGAGGTGGGAATGAGAAAGAGAAGAAAGGGACGAGGTGAAACAGAGAAAGAGAAGACGAGGAAGAGGTAGGAATGAGAAAGAGAAGAGAGGGAAGAGATTAGCATGATAAAGATAAGAAAGGGCCTACTTAGTCAAGGATTACATTATTTCCAAAAATGTAACATTTAGATAGAGTTCTAAAACGAGAAAGTGTGGAGCTGGATTTAAGGTTATTACAAATTGAATTCCATTGCTTGTCAACCTATCAAATTATGTCTTGAATGACATGGCTGATAGGAGAATTACTGTTCTGTTACTACTCGATTTATCTTCGGCATTTGATACTGCCAATCATACAATTCTGTTAAATACTCTGACATTACTTGGTGTTGATGGAAAAGCTCTTAAATGGTTCAAGTAATACTAATTTCAAAGGTCTCAAAATGTTTGTGTTGATAATTCAAAGTCTGATCCTGCTGCGTTAGTTAGTGGTGTCCCGCAAGGATTTGTTAGAGGCCAGACACTTTTCTTAATTTACTTAAGTAGTCTGAAACATATTTTACAATGTCGCTCTTTTAAAGATACTATGTCCCTTTTGCAGCCAACATCAAATTCTGTAGAACTTTGCAGGAATTATGAATTTGTCATGTATGTCCTATTTGTGAAATTTAAACGTAATGCCTAGGTCACATATAAACCGGGCCCCGTACGATTTTCCCTACCCGGCGGCTTGCCGTGGATTTAGAGACCGTACGGGAACCGTCCGATTTTCATTTCTACGGCATGTGTGGTCACATATTCTGCGGCGCCCGGGAGGTGCCCGGAGAAAATTGGTCGAGGGAAATGCAAGGCACCCGTAAGGGTGCCGGCAGGGTGCCGGCAGGGTGCCGGCAGGGTACTGGCCGGTTACCTTACGGGCTCCGTCCGATAAGCAGGTGTACCGATGGCTCCCGGAAGGTGCCCTGCCGGGGCCCGGCCGGGGTCCTCAAGGCGCCCGGCCGGGTGCCGTGCGGTGCACTGAACTACAGAGTGAGTCAGAAAAAATGCCCCACTTTTTAAAAGTTTTTTATTGTCTTAAGTATGTATATTTAATCATGGGTTTCATGATATATCTTGATAGAGTTATCCTCCCAGTACATTTAGGTACCATTTTCATTTGAATCCCTGCATGCATCACTGAATATCAGACACTGCCAGATCTCGCTTGCGCCAAGTTACTGGGTGAGGAATAAAACAGTGCATTGAACAAAGACAGTCAGACAAGTGCACACACCCACACAACACACACAACACACACGGTGACAATTGTTTCATAATTGCCCCTTTTCTGATTGAGCATTGATTTTTATCAAGATCGCTGAATGTTTACGTGGCATAACCCTAAACTAAAAATCTTTCCCTTTTGAACACATTCACTACCACCATCATGTCATCATTGTCATCATCTTAATCTTCATCATCATCATCATCATCATTATCATCATCATCATCATCATCATCAAGCACAACATCCGCCAATACGCACCACGAGGACAGCGGCCACTCAACTTTTTGTACGATAAGAAGAATTCCCGACAAAAAGTAACAGTTTGGGTGGGCCTTGTCGGGAATGGAATGCTCATTTGTGGGCGTGTGCCTGTGCATGTTCGTATATATATATATATATATATATGTGTGTGTGTGCGTGTGTGTGCGTGTGTGTGTGTGTGTGTGCGTGCGTGTGTTTGTGTGTTTTTGTCTGTCTGGCTAATTGGATAATTGAAAAATAATTGTTCAAAACATTATTTTGTTCCTCACCTAGCAACTTGGCACAAGTAAGATATGTCAGTTTTGTAAAGATTGTCTGATGTTCAGTCATGCATGCAGAGATTCAAATGAAAATGGTACCTAAATGTACTGGGGGAATAACTCTATCAAGACATATCAGAAAACTCATGATTAAATATTCATACTTCAAACAATACAACTTTTAAAAAGTGGGACATTTTTTCTGACTCACTCTGTATGTGTCCTCTGGTATCCGCACCTCCTGTATTTAAAACTGCGTTGTACATTTCGAGATGCCGCCGTGAGGGACCCGCACGGGCAATATTCATTTTAAATGGCCCCCGGACGGCAGACGCCTGTTGTTGTGCATATCACCCGGGGCTCTTGAGGGGCCCGTGAGGGCGCCGTAGGGTACACGTACGGAACCCTTTAGCACCGCAAGGCGCCCGTAAATATTTTTTATGAAAATTGAAGAAAAAATTCGTAAGGGTCCCGTCCGGGCACCGTCCGGAGCCCGCACGGGACCCGTAAGGTGCCCCACGGGCCCTTTACGGGTTTTCTACGGGCTAACGGTCAGTTAAAAACGCCGGGAGAATTGGGAGCAGCCAACTCAGCACCACGGGGCCCGTACGGCTTAGAAAACTGTCCCGGCGCCCGTAGGAACCTGACGGCAGCCGGCCGGACACCGGCCGGAAATTCACAAAATGTCTGTTTTTACTCGCCGTACGGGCCCCGGAGTGTATATGTGAAAGCCCCATTAGCAGTGTCCTAATATTCAAGTTATGCAAGGAAACCAGTTTACTTGCTAGACTTCACTCTCAGACACTATTGAGTGAGTGACTGTTTTTTCTTCTTTGGTAATAATTAACATACATAAAATGAGCTGTAAGGGGTACATGAGCATATGTCTACACCAATAACCCACTTCTTGTAATGACCAACAGCAAACTGATTGAATCTTTGCGCAGCATAAAACGTACGACCATTTGGAAAAATGGTCTGAAAATCAGACTATTACTTACTGGCTCTATAGCTCTTAAGTCGATTCGATAACTAAAAGTCGTTATTTTTCCACTTAAAGACATTTTCAAGCCCCCTTTTTAGGGAAGTTCTAGATAAGCATTTTCTTTCAAATGCCGTTGGAATTTAAACTTTTCATTTTTTGGGGCCTGCAAATGGGACAAAGATCCTTAATGCCAGATATTTGTTTAAGTATTCTTTCTAAAGTAACAACAATGTATGAAAAAATTCGAGGCAAACGATATTCTACTTTACGCAAGGAAATAACTTCTGCCTAAGGAGACTAAACCTGCACAGAGTCTTACGAATGGCTATACATTTTTTCTTCGAATAACAAAATTAATATTATAGCAAATGTTTATCGTCATCACTGAGGTAAATATAGAATATCCGTATAATCTGCTTTATTGGCAAATAAACTTGTATTTCTGAACCTTGGTACTCTGTTGTAAATCCTAAGAGCGTAGTTATTGCCAGGCACGTAGCCAGAGTTTGATGTTTTTTTTTTTTTTTTTTTTTTTTTTTTGGGGGGGGGGGGGGTCTAAAAAAGGTCAACCGATCTTGGACATTTTGTTGAGAGCACGTGCCCCCCCCCCCCGTACCCCCCGTGGCTACGTCCCTGGTTATTGCCCGTGGAAATTCAACAGATTTTTTTATTAATGGAATGTTCATTACCGAGGTCACTTGGTAGTCGTACAATTTAGTAATAAAACAATATACAAAATATCAAATCCATATTGCACTGGCATGGAAGGTTAAGTTTTTCACACGTAGCCGAAACTTTATTTACCTAACATTTAAAAATAAGTAATACAAATATGCTGTTTCGTCGTCCGTCGTTTCATATAATTACGAAGGCGAGTAAATTATGTAGGCCTAAATTATGTATAGGAATATGAGTTTCATGCATGTGTAAGCTTGGGTTATCACATTTGTATGCAAATTTACTAGCCGATTCGCCACGTGTCCGCCTTTCTATACGTAATATATTGATTTTTTGTTGTTGTCCGATTACGTTAAAGGTACTATGTCCCATTTGCAGGCCAAAAAAATGAAAAAGTTAAATTCCAACTGCATTTGAAAGATAATACTTATTTAGAACTTCCCTAAAAAAGGTGGGGCTTGAAAATGTCTTAAAGTGGGAAAATAACGACTATTAGTTGTCAAATCGACTTTAGGGCTATAGAGCCCAAAAGTAATAGTCTCGATTTTCAGACAATTGTACCGAATGGTCATACGTTTTTGCTGCGCAAAGATTCAATCAGTTTAATCTTGGCCATCACAAGAAGTGGGTTATTGATGTAGACAAATGCTCACGTACCCTTTACAACTCTTTTCATGTATGTTATTACCAAAGAAGAAAAAAAGCCAGTCAGTCACTCAATAGTGTCTGACAGTAAAGTCTAGCAAGTTAACGAGTTTCCTTGCATAATTTGAATATGAGGACACTGCTAACGTTTAAATTTCACAGATAGGACATACATGACATATTCATAATTCCTGCAAAGTTCTACAGCATTTGAGGTTGGCTGCAAAAGGGACATAGTACCTTTAACACTTTCAACAGTCTGCTTCTATGTTTGTTCTGCTTCCGTTTTAGAATTGTTTGCTAGTAAAGTTGGGTTTCACTTTAAACAAGCCTTACTATAATGTTGAGTTCCGCTCATGCGATTACATTTTGTAAGAAACATGGAAGCAGTTGGTGAAAGGGAAGTATGTAGTACGTAAGAATTCATGTATACTGTAGGGTCTTGAACTGAATAATCGAAATGATGAGGATGAGACTCGATCCTGTTGAAGATCTTACTCTTAAAATCCCGGGGGGGGGGGGGGATTCTCAGATTTGGTTTGGAAAGGGGTATGCCGCTCAAGCCTCGAAATCCCTACCCATTATTCGGGGTCATGTTGGGGCATTATTTGGGTGTTTTTCGGGTGTTCGCATGGCATGGCAAACACCCGAAAATTTTGGAAATTTTGGAAATTTTGCAAAAACGGACCCATTTTTTTTATTTTTTTATTTTGTTGTGTGAAAAAGTGACCCGTTAGAGCGGCACACCGCCGTATGTCCTAATATGTGAGTAGCCCCCCCCCCCTGACATAAAATACTTAATGGGCATAAAACTGCAACTCCCATTTGCGCCTATAGTGACCTGTGTTAAGCAAATGGTGTCGAGCATAATTACACGGATTTCCGGGGGATTTCCTTATTTCTCTATGACTATATTAAACTCAGCCACTATACATTTTCTACCAACATTGTTTAGCACATGTAATTTATTTGTAATCTTGAACATTCAGTGTTAGTTTCGTTTGATTATGTGAGAATTCATTTTCTATATTTTACCGGAACTCAACTTTATCTTTAAAGGCATCGTTTAACAATGTTTAATCTGAGATGCATGGCCCTATTCGTGTTATCAGTGTCTGTGATATGGTGTAATATTAAAGCGCTAACAAAAATTGCGCTTCAAAGTGATCATGAAGTGCCTCAAAAAAAGTAAAACTCTTTGAGTGACCGGTCTTACCATACTCGTTTTCCCCAATAGACTGCAGTGTTATGAAAACCGTTAGGAAAACGCAAAATTTGATTTCAATTTCCAATCATTAATATCTTGATAATCAGACAGGCGATCGGCTTGTAAAAGTCATGGGGTTCCAGACTGACCTAAAAGTTTATAATTATCATTGCAGCATGGGCTAAATCCAGAATTTTGTTTCAGAATCTGAGAAAAAGTTACCCAATCCCTTTAAAGGGTAAAGTAAAATGTGACTTACCTAGTTCTGTATTCGATTGCATATAAAGATATACATTCTGGAACCACGGGCCCTGATGAAACCACGTGACGGTCACAATTGTTGTACATAAAATGAAGATATAAAAGGATCTCCTTGAATTTATTCTCGCTAGACAGTACATGACAGGCAGCAGAGGCTTCACGACAGCTTAATGAGATTTATCGATGGGCGTGTTCACTGGTGAGAAGAACGAAATATAAACATAAATTACTGTTTGACAAGTGATCATAAATAACATGTGTGACATGCGTCCCATATAACTTATCAATTGCATTTCTTATCGAAATTAACAAAATTGTATTTACTTTTTTGCATGATTTTTGTGTTCCAAATTATATCTCTCATCATTGGTTGAAAGTATGTTGTTATTCTAAATTTCAATGTTTATCCAAACAGGTCTTTTCTCCCTCTTTTACTATTCGAAGCTTTAATTCGTGTTTCCTTTTCGTTTCCTGGTTGATTTATTGTGCGAATTACTGTTGTTTATCTTACCATTATTTTTAAATGTATTTGAATTTTAATGTAATATTTTAAATCATCTAAACTCAATTTGTTTTCAGCCTGTTGCTGTTATTTCTATTGTACGTTTTTTAATCAATGAACAACTTCAAATCAAATAAAATCAAAACATCCCAATAGAAAACGAAACCATGAAACAAGCGGTAATTGAGAGCTGTATCAAAATAAGTTCTTCATATAGTAGAAGTAATATCCTAAAGCCTGCTGAAGCCAGTGTATTCACAATGGAGCACAGTGAGTGGCAATGTGCCAGACACGAGTGCTATAGAAGACTCCACTACTATCATTATTATTAACCCATGCATGCTTTACCGAGCAACATTTATTCACAAAAAGCATGATTTTGCTAACACAATGAAACGTAAAGGATGACGTTAGGGAAATGTAAGCTTTAAGAGATGATTATGCAAGAATCTTATTAAGTGATGATGTGCATTTGAATAACTATTTAAATAATGCAAATGATATAAATCCAGATTATCGTTATTAGTACTATTATGGGATAAACATTGAGTAGCGTATCCATACATTGGCTTCGGAATATTATGAGCATACAGTAATGTATATTGTTCAGTACCACAGGGTGCCCCCCTGCTTGTAAATGTAATACAGAAACACCAATGACGTATATGTTGCCATTTGCAAAGTGTGCAATCATATATTTGAATTATTATACATGTTTAAATGATCAGTTTGAATTTTATATTGCTTGAGACATTCATGTTACATTTATTACACCAAGTGTGTTGCCAGTTTCCAGTTATACACTGTTAATTTATATAATATGTTTTCTTTGGATTTTTCTTATCCTGACCTGGATGGAGTTGAAGGGGTGTGGGAAGGAAGACCTGTGGGTCATGGTAATTTAGTTAACCTTTTCCAAACCCAGGCAGCCCCATCATCTCTGATTCAGGTCCTTTCTTTATCATGTATATATTATGTTCCTGTAATTGCTGTAATTTGCATATTACTCTGTATTGTTCTTGTATTTTGAAATGCCGAATAAATAATAATAATAATAATAATAATAACTTACCCAAACCTACACCGTTCAGCACAGCATTCACAACATGAGCTTTATAAATTCTGTGTGTGTGTGTGCGTGTGTGCGTGTGTGCGTGACGTACAGGGTTCTGCCAGGCTGGTTTACGAGGTATTTGAGCATAAATTCTTAAATGAACAGTCATATCGGGCATTATAACACCTATGCTATTTTCTATCATTCTATATATTATTTAGAATTTACACCTTAACCCTAATAAGGCCGGGGGGGGCATTATGCCCCCCCCCCCCCCTCCACGATTTTTCCGATTGCTCGGAAACGCATATGGATAGCGCCCCGCCGCTCGCTGACTATTTTCTTTCGAGTCTTGCGCAACTTTTAAAATATTTTTTTTGAAAATCGGACCTACGGTTACAAGGTCACGTGACCTTTTGTCTTTGCATGTCAGCCCGAAAATCGCTCATTTTCGTGATTTGTGTACAAAACATATGGAAAAGTCATTTTTCCTAAAAACAGATCAAACATGGGTTATTGGGTTTTGTTTAAAGTTTAGGTGGTTGTTTTGGGAGTCAAAATAGTTGAATTGTAGTAAGAAATGAAATAAAACAACAAAAACAATGAAATACATAAGTTAAAAAAACAAAGAAATACATAAGAAATTATCAAAACAAGGGATAACATAAGGAAAAAGCTGGCTCTTCAAATTGTTGTTGTTGTATTATTATTCAGAATGGTCTTATGAATATATGTAGTGAAAAAGAATGCCTAACTATGAATAATATATGATTTATGGGTAAAAATGTGATTTTTATGACTTTATTTGCATAAATTACCGTAAATATGCAAATGAGTAAATTTTTCAAAAAATTGAAATTATCATATTATTCTATACACTTCACTTGACATGCGTGCAAATTTTCGCGGCGATCGGCCGCTTTGCAGCCGAGATCTTAAGGGGGGCCATAAAGGCCCCCCCCCCCCCCGGCCGTACTAAGACCTCAAATAGCCCGGCTTTTTTAGGGTTAAAGGTAATACAAAGTTTTGGGAAATATTAAAAATTGGCTGGAGAGTGATTCTTTACAATTTTGATATATTTGGATGCCCCTGTGGATGTATTATAAGTACTAGAAAATGTAGTCCCTATCAAAAAAATTCTGCTTTAGAGAAAAAAATGAATATCAAATAGCGCCTACAACCATACAATGGTAGCTGCGACCATGAAAATTTTAAAAATATGCAGTAATGATATATAACTTCCAAACGGGAATAGCCATTCCATCGAGTTGAGTCAAGAAACATTGTTTTATAGCTAAATGAATATCTTGACCTAGAGAGAGAGAGAGCTATATAATATCACGAGTTTATTATTTACAATGTCATCACTTTAGACTCGATTTCAACCGCGGCAACGATCACTGATTATTGCAGGATCACATATGCTTCCAATATGTTCATTTAAACCAAACTCATGACCCCATACCAAAACTTTATATTACCTTTAACCCTAATAAGGCCGGGGGGGGGGGGCATTATGGCCCCCCCTCCACGATTTTTCTGATTGTTCGAGAATGCATATGGATGGCGCCTCGCCGCTCGCTGACTTTTTTCTTTAGAGTCTTGCGCATCTTTAAAAAAAAAAAAAAAAAAATCGGACCTATAGTTACAAGGTCACGTGACCTTTTGTCTTTGCATGTCAGCCCAAAAATCGCTCATTTTTGTGATTTGTGTACAAATCATATGGAAATGTCATTTTTCCTAAAAATAGATCAAACATTGGTTATTGGGTCTTGTTTAAAGTTTAGGTGGTTGTTTTGGGAGTCAAAATAGTTGAATTGTAGGAAGAAATGAAAAAAAAAAAAAATAACATAAATAAGTTAAAAAAACAATGAAATACATAAGAAATTATCAAAACAAGAGATAACATAAGGAATAAGCTGGCTCTTCCAATTTTTTTTGTCGTATTATTGTTCCAAATGGTCTAATGAATATATGTAGTGAAAAAGAATGCTTAAATATGAATAATATAGGATTTATGGGTAAAAATGTGATTTCATGACGTTATTTGCATAAATTACCATAAATATGCAAATGAGGGATTTTTTTCAAAAAATTGAAATTATCATATTGTTCTATACACTTCACTTCACATGCGTGCAAATTTTCGCGGAGATCGGCCGTTTCAAGGCCGAGATCTTAGGGGGGGGGGGGCCATAATGGCCCCCCCCCCCCCCCGGCCGTAGTAAGACTTCAAATAGCCCGGCCTTATTAGGGTTAAGTTTATCGTACACAAATTAAGAGGGAGGAGAAAGGATTACAACTTTGAAAGAGGGCAAAGGGTGAATTAACGTCTGTCTCTGATATTTTTATATTTTATTTTATTTATTTGTTATTATTATTATTATTATTATTATTTATTTATTATTATTATTTATTTTATTTTTTGATTTTTTTTCGGGGGGGGGGGGGGGTCATTATTGTGGCGGATTAACAGCCCCTAAAGATAATTTAGTCTGCTACAGATATGAAAGTCAGCTACCCATTGTGAACACACATTGTTACTGCCACAGCAGGGGATACTGTTTGGTATGAAATAATTTGCAGTATGTCTTTTATTGTTCATTCAAGGATGGACATAGCCTAACCGCTAACAGGATACATTACGAATATTTTGAGATTTGGAATATTATCATTTAATAAACAAGGATATCCCACAACTCAAAAATCAGGGTCATTCAGAAGTTAACGAGAAAGGGATGTGTTTAATCCATTTCGCTACATTTATATAGGCAGGGCCAAACATTGACAAATTAACGGTAAACAACAAAAATATCTACCATTGTACAAGTTACTGCTTTTAGTACAATTTTTTCTTCTTCATAGTTATTATCCTCTTTTAATGAAATCATGAAGAAAAAAACATGTTAATATATCCCTTTTTTCCATATCGCCATGGCTATTGAGACTATGCAAATTATAAACAGCTGTGTTTTGACAGAAATATCACCTGAATAAACACCAAATAATACTTTTCAGTGCTCAATATTGATGTATCTCAAATAAATAAGTTCAATCTGTCATTCGATTTCTAAAAACATCTATTGGAATTTGTGTCTACTTTGCATACTCCTTAAAGAAGGAGTGGAGATCAGTTCACCATAACGCACAATAATACATGAGCAATACCCCAATTCATTCTGCTCATAAATTATGATGAAACAATGTTTTCTCTTCCGGTTTACACAAATCAATCATGACATGAAAACACAGTTTATCATTCTTTCGGTTGTTACTCGCTAAACACAGTTCAAAGGTATTCTTAGGTAGTCACAAATATCTATTCATCATGTTTTATCCGGCTCAGAGGGGACCCTAATAATTACAAGCTCTGCTTTTACCAGGGTCTCCTCGTCTTTCTTCTAGTTAACTTTGTTTTTATCATTGCCATAATTTGTTATTTTGCATTGTAAATGTGTTATGATCCAATGTTATGCTCTGTATGTCATTTGAAAGAAAGACGAATAAAATCTTATCTCATCTTATCTTATCTTAAGGACAGAAATATAAAAAAGAAAAGAAAAAGGACTTTTCCTTCTGGTATGCCAGTTTCCTTTCTCTCTGATTTCCTTGAGAAAATATTTTAGGGTTTATTATTTTCGCTTCACGTCTACTTTCATGACCTTAATGTACATGGATAACTACAGCTGCCACAATATGTCCTTAAAAATAATTTTCGACTATAAAAGGCATATGTTCACCATTAACTTGTCTTTCATTACACAAAATGCATAATGATTACTTTTCATTTGCTATGTGACATGGGATGGAAGCGTATATTTCTATCTTTGTCATAGTTACAAAAACTTCATAGTAATGTTCATTCCTTATCAGGAAACGAATCTCATCTTTCTGGTCTTGGTGTCTTTGTTTCACATACTTCTACACTGTAAAAAAAAATTGTTCATTGGTAATTTTTACGTATTTTTTCCATGTAGAATTTACTTGAAAACATTAGTTTTGCCACTTACGCACTAAATTTAAGTCTTGCTAACTCAAACTTTCAATTTAGTAGAACAAACGTGGAATATTTAAGTAAAATCAAATACATAAGAACTTTAAGTAATTTCAGCTTGTATTAATTTAGTAATTTTAACTCAAAATCAGAAATTATACGTATTACTCAAACAATTTATGTTGATTATTCTTATCTTTTTAAAGTAAGGACCGATGCAGTGCGTAATAGAAATATTTACATAATTTATGAATATTCATTAAGACCAAATTAAACTTTTTTTTAAATAAAACAATTCTTTTTTGTGGTTGAATGAAAATTTAAGGACTTTAAAACATTTACTAATTCATTTAACATGGCTAAGCAAAGAAAAGACAATTTTTAATTGTTACCCAGTTCAAAACAAATCAAAACTTGATATTTCAGGAAATTGTCAACCAATTTTCCTTTTAAGATGCTACGATCAAGTATATATAAAATTTGGAGCCTTTCAATATGTGTCGAATTGAAGCGTTTGTGTTAGTGATTAGTGATTTATCTTAAATAGAAGTAGTGAATGATTAGTGGATGTTACTTGTTAGATTAGATGGGTACCAAATCGTGCAATGTGTAATCCTATCATAGCTTTTTTTTTAATTATATAAAATGATTACAATACTTAAATTATTTACGTTAATGTAACTCGATTTAACTGAGTAAAAATTTATTCAGCAAGATAAGTAAATTCTACTTAAGATGCCGTAGGTAATATTTACTTAATAAAAATAAGGCAATTCTTTTCCTCAATTTTATTGAGTTATTTCGACTATTGTTTTTTTACAGTGTACAGTGCGTCTCAGAAAAAACGAAACCGAGAAGTATCGATGTTCTATCATAACTTAATCACAACTATAATTAATGAATGATACATATTTGAAAAGCTTAGATTCTCCTCTTTCATGTGATGCTACTCAGATGATGCATATTTCACGCATGAGTGATTAAAAGCAATTTGAAGGAAGGAAACCAAAAAGACATTTGGCGGGCGGTATCTGAATTTCGAAGAAAAATTCACATTTCTAGAAAGTTGAGTTTCTGCCCTTTCATATGACACCTCAATCAGGAAAAATGAGCGAGGAATGACAAAGTTCTGTTTGTTTAAAGTAGTGCTTGCATTTCCATAATTTTATTAAACGAATTCGTTTTCACTGGCTGTCTGCCGTATCAATAAACGAAATTAACAAAAGACTTAACTCCGTTTCGTTGACAATCAGCCGTAGACGAGAGTCTTCATGCATGGCTGATTGTCAACGAATCGGAGTTAAGTCTTTTGTCAAATCTGCTTTTTGCTACAGCAGGCACCCAGTGAAAACAAATTCGTTTGTTAAAATTATGAAAATGTAAGGGCTACTTTAAACAAACAGAACTTTGTTATTCCTCGCTCATTTCCCACACAGAAAAAATAAGCAGACGCACAAACTCATATAATTTTTGTTTTAAAGGTATATATAATATATTTAAAAATATATCTACATGAAAATTTCCGCTTCCAAAAAACACTGAACAGATGCAGTTTAGTAGCACCAGACTTATATATTGTATATCTCTGTCTACATTTTTCCTAAACTTGAACCCTTACTTTTTGAAAAGCTGCGGGTTTACTCCAGTATCTCAGATGCTAAAATAAGTAGGCCATTCTGATTAATAGCTTATAAATTAACCGGTGAAGATGGAGACAGGGGAGGGGCAAGCAACATCGGCACCAGAGCAATGCCCCCGCATTGGCTATATACACGTTACATTGCAGTCTTAGTCGAGTGGTTGAAGCACCTGACTCGAAATGCAAAGGTCGTGGTTCGATCCCCGAATTAGGGACCTGGTAGTATGTCGAAAGCGTGTGTGTTAGTATTTGCCCTTATGGTGACCAAATGGTAGAAATACTCCCCGGGTAGTGGAGATGGTGCACATTGAGCATGAATGAATCCGATGACCAGGGTAATGATATCTGTAAAGTGCTTGGAGACGATATTCCGTATTAAAGGTAATATACAGTTTTGGGAATTTTCGAAAATTAGCTGCATAGTGGTTCTTAACAATTTTGATATATTTGGATGTCCCTGTGGATGTATTATAAGCACTAGAAAATCTAGCCCCTAGAGCCCTTCTGCTTTCGAGAAAAATTGATATAAAAATTTACCCGTGCTCCCGGTAAATGTTGATAAATTTCAAATAGCGCCTACGGCCGTACAATGGTAGCTGCGACTATGAAAATTCCAGAATATGTAGTTGTGATATATAATTTCAAAACGGGAATACTTAATGGGTCGATTTTAGTCAAGAAACATTGTTTTATGGCTTAATTAATATCTTGACCTTGAGGAGGAGCTATACAACATCAAGAGTTTATTATTTAAAATTTCATAACTTAAGACTCGATTCCAACCGCGACAACGATCACTGAATATTGTAGGATTGCATATGCTTCCAATATGTTCATTTGAACCAAATTCATGACCCCATACCAAAACTTTGTATTACCTTTAAGCGCTATACGAATTCAGATTATTATTATATAAGCATATCATGTATATCGTTCAGCACTGCCGGTTCCTGCCCCCCCCCCCCCCCCCCCTAGCTCATTCATGTTATAAAGTGCAAAGCGTATATCCCGGCGTGCGTTGAATAGCGTGCGAAACTATTGTCCATGTCCATGCTTCTATATGGTCTACTAGCACCAATGTCGGCAAAAGGGCGGCATGAAATGTATGATTACATATCAACGCCTGTACTTTTAGACATATTATCATGCATATAGGCCTATGGTTTTTGACCTAGCCTATCTGTCCATAATTCAAAAGGTGTTAACAAACAAAAACAGTAGAGAAAAATTGAAAATTAAGTTAATCTACATCGCAATTTATAACAAATGAAGGCACTTTCCATGGCACAAAAAAATCACGAGTCGTAACTTACCGATAAATGATTTCTAGCTTGCTTGGTACTTCATATGTCTCTTAAACTGACGGTTTATTAAATCGTTTTCTCCATTCACAGAGCTTCGCAACAGTAAAGAATGGGATTACCGCAGAGATTTTTTATTCAGTAATTTCGCCCCCACCTTATCTTGTAAATGTAACACAGAATCACTTATGATGTTAATGTTGCCATTTGTAAAGACAGTAGTGTGCAATTTACCAAGGAAATGAATTTTTGCAGCTCGCATTCGTGCGCCAAAACTACAGGCCATTCAGCACAGCATTCACAATATGACATTTATACATCCTGTGTGTGTACCTATGAGAGTCTGTGTGTGTGTGTTTTATGGACTTGGCGTATGGGGTACCGCCTTAACTGAACAGTTATAGCTTGCATTTATCTATTTATTATTTAATCGGATTTTTCAAGAAATATAACAATAAAACAATATAATCATGATAACACTTATTATATTTTTGATCATTTCATATAATTAAGACTTGCAACTAAGTGTATCGTATAAAAGGATGAAGGAGAAGAGACGATTAAACCTATTGAAATATAAAAGATAAACTATTGGTGTCTCTAGATGTTTTTCAAAAAATTAACATTCCTAAGTCAGTCCATGTCTTAGTAGGCCCATGGCCAGTCAGACACGACGCCGGAAAACCGAGCACGAGCAATAAATTAAGAGCCCTCAACGGTCAATGCGAGGCAACTTTTATGAAAGTAATATTGAAAATCTTGCAAAGTCAGCTTAATATATTTACATGATATATTATACATATATCTCTCCTTATTTAAAAAAAATGCTGTTGATCAATAATCTTTAAAATCCTTGAATGATTTGTCCTATACTATAGCTTTCAAATTACAATTAAAAAAAAAAGGATATATCCATATTATACATTAAATAATTGCTTGTGAATGGGAATACAAATGTACGAACTAAATAACCAAAAGAGAGGTACGAACAAAGATGGTGGACTCAAAGATGGTAATAACAAACATGGTGTTAAGCACCTCATAATTGTTATATTATTATCATTATTATCATTATTATAGTATAGAGTAACTGAACACAAATTAGATTATAAAGAAATATGCACGCACAAAAATGCAGGAGTAAAAATATAATAGAATGGACTATGTGATTCTCTTCGAAGTTGTTACAAACATAGTTTTACAAAAAATCTTAAAAAACTGTTGGACAAATCATGTTTAAAAAAAATAAAAAAATAATAGATATCATGTTCGTAAATATCATTATCTACACACATTTCATATTTCATATTCATATTTATTTCATTTCCAACAGAAAGGTAAACAAAGATATTACATTTTATTTCATACATAATTCATTTTTAAAAAAAACTACACAAATAAACTTTGCACATAATAAAAATATTACAAGAAATTCTTAATTTCTGAGGAAATGGGGGGGGGGGGGGTCCACTAAAAAGCAGTGCTTGTAGTTTGTGGATCCCTCAGAATTGTTTACCTAAGGTTGCTTTAAAGGGCAAGTCCACTCCAAAGATAACTTACTTTCAATAAAAACAGAAAAATCAGACAAACCAATCAAAATAAGTTTGATCAAAGTCCGATAACTAATAACAAATTTATGACATTTTAATGACATGAAAAACTTTAAAAATAGCAAGACAAATTGCCAACTCGCTCATGAGTCTGTGACGCCATATTGCACCACTATCCACTCATTGTTTTCTTTTTATCGAGAATATAAAATTTCCATTTCTCTCCTGAGAATCTTATTTCATCACACCAGCAGCCACGTTATATTGATAGTAACATGTTTTTGTGGGGATGCACTAATATCGAGTATTTTTTTTTAGTTAAATCATGACAAATATGAATTTTGATAAACAATTTTACAAATCAATGATTATGAATAAACAATATTCAGAAAACAGAATCAATTCTTCAAAGTTCATGAAAGATTTTATGAAAGGTCATGCACGCAATATGATACAAATCATATATCCTACGCAAAAGGCGAGGGGAAATCAAGTTTTTTTGGGACGAAAAGGGAAATTAATGGGATAACAAATATATAATGCAATTGATAAATAGTGAGACAATGACGTAACAAACTAATAACCAAACTGGCAATTTGTGAAGTGATTTCAGTTGTTCCATACTTTTTCATAATGTTAAAACAAAATTCAAAAAATCATTACTTCCTCAGTAATTGTCTGTTTTTGCTCTGTCTCCCCTTTTTGTTCTCTTCCATCTATTAAAATCAAATTATTTTTGTAGTGGACTTAGCCTCGAAAACAAATACAAAGGCCCGAATTCACAAAGTGGTGTATCTAATCCCAAGCTTTAAACCTCCATAATAATAATAATAATAATAATAATAATAATAATAATAACAACATAATGATATTAAAAATAGCAACAACAATAATAATAATTATAATAAAAATAATAACAATAATAATAAAATGTAACAATAACTTCGATGACCCTACAAAGTATCAATGTTATTCTTCCTGACAGCTCTGCAATTATACTTACCATAGCAATAGCCAGATACCCATTAAATACACCGGGGGTGTTTCATAAAGCTGTTCGTAAAGTTACGCATGACTTTACGAACGACTTGTATATGAAATGAAAGATAGGATGCCCTCCAAAAAATCTGATATTTTCAATAACCTCAATTAAATTATGGCAAAAAATACAATTTGCATTAAAAATGTTTGTTATCATAAGAATGTTAATCTACATTTGCACAGTTCAACTTTAGTTGATGTATTTAGAATTATTGAGCATCCCATTTGGCTTTTCATATACAAGCTGTTCGTAAAGTCATGCGTAACTTTACGAACAGCTTTATGAAACACCCCCCCTGGGCGGAGATTGGCAAATGCGGATTAATGCCTTTCCAAAGGATGTGAGTGCCAGACTTGAATTGGAACCTTCAAGCCTAGGATTGAGAATCGAGTGCATAAACTAGTATATACCGCGACGTCTAGCACTGTTCGCGCGTTTTTCTTATGTCGAACTTAATGGCATCAAAGCAGAACTAACGCCGAAGAATAAGTGCAGGTATTCTGAAAAACGAGATGGATTCCGTCCTTCTCAGTGATGTACACTAAATCTTACAAACGTGTTCAAATGATAAATTAATGAAAATATCTTGGCATGATGTAAAGCCTTTCAGCATGACATATTTGTGCAGATAAACTTAGTGCACCAATTCTAAAGAAATTATCCCGGAAAGAAGTTCATATAGGAATAGATGACAGTACCATGAAAACAGAGCAATTCGTCGCTGTTTTCACGAAGTGACGGTAGTGAAAAAAAATTGCATTCACTTTGCGTTACGATTTTCCTCACTACCGTCACTTCGTGAAAACAAGGACGAATTAATGATCCATATTTTGATGCTGATTAAATAAGTAAAGAGAAGGGAAACACTCCAAAAGCAAAGGAAATAAAGATGAAGATATTTTGGCATTATATAAAGCCTTTTAGCATGACATATTTGTGAAAATGTGATGTACCAGGCGGAGTTGTTCATGTGTCATGCACCAGGAAATTCTAAAAACTCTATGTGCGATTTGTTTAAAATGTGAAATTGTAATTTTGTTAATGTGAATATTTCTCTTCTGTCAATGTATAACTTCATTTGCAAATATAATTTATAGGAACATTCATTTATCACTTTGCATGGAAATGTTAGAGTTTACTTGTATATCGATATAGGCCTATGTGGAGATTATTTGACATTATGTATAAAATGTCATAAGTTATGTACTATTTTCTTTATGAGAGAAGAGAATGAAAAACTATGAAGACAAAAAAGAAAGAATCACCATCATCACCACCACCGCCATCATCACTACCATAATCATCATTATCATTCATCATGACCATCTCCATAAAACCACATCATCTTTATCATCTTCATCATCACTATCGTTCATCATCATCATCACACCACCAACATCATCACTATCGTTCATTATCATCATTATCATCACTATCATTACCATCAAATCATTATCATCACTATCATTACCATCAAATCATTATCATCACTATCATTACCATCAAATCATTATCATCATTATCATTACCATCAAATCATTATCATCACTATCATTACCATCAAATCATTATCATCACTATCATTACCATCAAATCATTATCATCACTATCATTACCATCAAATCATTATCATCACTATCATTACCATCAAATCATTATCATCACTATCATTACCATCAAATCATTATCATCACTATCATTACCATCAAATCATTATCATCACTATCATTACCATCAAATCATTATCATCACTATCATTACCATCAAATCATTATCATCACTATCATTACCATTAAATCATTATCATCACTATCATTACCATCAAATCATTATCATCACTATCATTACCATCAAATCATTATCATCACTATCATTACCATCAAATCATTATCATCACTATCATTACCATTAAATCATTATCATCACTATCATTACCATCAAATCATTATCATCACTATCATTACCATCAAATCATTATCATCACTATCATTACCATCAAATCATTATCATCACTATCATTACCATCAAATCATTATCACAATGCGCTCATTCGGTCTCCATCTCCAGGTACCCATAAAATATTTCAAGGAATGCAAAGACTGTATCTTTTAATTTCAGTTTCGGTTTTTTTTCTTCTTCAAATTTCACATTAACCCTCATTACATACATCATAAAGGATCTCCCTGACGGCAATAAAAATATACAAATTATTCTCTCCTTAGGCATACAAAAAATACATACAATGATTTCGATCCATGTAAGTAATGATATATTTTATATAACGTACGGAGATCCGACGGAGATATACAACAGTTGCATACTATTTTGATTGTAATCAGACGAATATAAAAATATTTGCAATGAAATATGAGGGAATGTAGTAAAAAGCAAGGCTTGTTAACTGTAAATTTTATATTTTGCATGTTAATTACGTTCAACCACAAAATTAACAATTATAAAAAACGAGAGAGGCAAAATAAGACGAAGGACTTAAAAGGATCCGGTAACTTTGTCTCAGATTCTGAAACAAAATCCTGGATTTAGCTCATGCTGCAATGATAATTATAAACCTTTAGGTCAGTCAGGAACCTCTTTTACAAGCCGATCGCCTGTCTGATTATCAAGATATCTAACATTGGAAATCGAAATCAAATTTTGCGTTTGCCTAAAGGTTTTCATAACACTACAGTCTAATGGGGAAAACGAGTATGGTAAAAACCGGTCACTCAAAGATTTTTACTTTTTTAAGGCACTTCTTGATCATTTTGAAGCGCATTTTTTATAGGGCTTCAAAATTACATGTCCCAGACACTGATAACACGTAGGGCCGTGCATATCAAATTTAACAATATTAAATGATGCCTTTAAAACAAAAATAGAGCAGTATGTATCAGGAAGAGGTTCTCATCTTTTCTTTATTAGAATAAACAAATTGGTCTAAACACTAGCCGGGAAATAGTGGGGGAAAAAATAGCATAGAATTTTTTTTTTTGACTAAAAAAATATAGAGGTCTATGAAATATTTTCCCTTCTATCTGTCATTCCAATCCTTGCTTTATGTCTATCTGCTCTTTTTCGTGAGGAAATGAAGGGAAAATAGTTTAGTTTTCTAGGAAATACCTCGGAAATACTCTCACTGTATAGAGAAAAAGAAACAAAAGTATACCGTCCGCAAGTGCACCTCTATCCCTTTTTTGGGGAGGGGGCGGGGGGGGGGGGGTTGTTGTGTGCAAAATTATGTTCCAAAGTAGATTAAAATCAAATGATTTTTTGCTTGCTTTTCTTGAATTAGTTTACCGTTGTATGCCCACAATTACTTCGATTCGCTCAAATGTACCAGAAGTGTCGCTTTTGACAAACAATATGGTGCCTTATCAATGTAGAGACAATGTAGAAAGAATAAAGCACCTTAAAAAAAGAAATGAGAAAAAAAAAGCGTATTGCATTTAAAAACAATATTGTACATAATATTATGATTTTGTATTACCTCCATCAAAATAATGATATCAATATCATCACAAAAAAAATAAAAATACAAAAGGATCATGTAGTAAATAAAAATAAAATGTTAAGCTTATTTTGGTTACTAATTCAGGATCCCGTAACGCTAATGTATGCAATCAATTGCAAATTTGCAACAACGATTCTGATTGGCAAAGGGCAAGCCTTTTTAACAATACACCCTTGAAACGGTGATCTTGGTTGGTAATTGCTATTTCGCGATTGATTACAACTGTCGTTTAACGGGGCCCAGTGCCTTATTCCATAAAACTTGTTATCAATAACAACTGCCACATAACTATGACGAATCTGCTCGCAGCCAATCAACTGCAAGGCTTTCAGTAGCTTATAACAATTATCGTAACATATTATTGAAAACAATAATGTATTTAGTATGTCATTGTCTCTTGCATCTTTTCCATTTTGGATTCCAGGGCAACTTCTGGATTTTTACAGAGATGTTGGTATAGAGGGGATGAAGCTCTATTGTTCGAGGTTCGTACTTCAAGTTGGATATTCCGTCTGTCGGCATCCGTTGTTTAAAAGCCTTTAGGAGACATACCCTGTGTCAATAGAAAAAAAGAAGGAAAAAACCCAGTATAACCAGTGGCGGATCCAGGAATTTCTTACCGGGGGGGCACAAAATCGCATGGGGTGTAATATATTAAAAACGATGGAGCGAGGCGTCAGCGGCGAGGGAGCGGAGCGACCAAGCGGGGGTGGGTCTGGGAGGGGGTCAGAACCCCCTCCCTGAGTAGGAAGCATTTGCAATTTTAGAACCACATTAGGTGCATTTTCAGGCACTTCCTGGAGTAATATGACGTAAAATTGCTTTCTCCTACCCCCTCAAAGAGTAGGGATCCAGGGGCGGATGATGGGATCTGGCTTTTTGCTAAGGGGGGGGGGGGGGGGTTGACCCAATGACGACACGGAACATCGTCCACGAGCCGCGAAGCGGCGCCAAGCGGCGATTTTTGTTGTTGTTGCTATTTTGAACTCCCGTAAGTGATGTTTTCCTGGCATCTACTGACACAATGGAGACCATAAAAAGCAGTGCATGATAATTACGTCTTTTTAAATCAACAGTTTAAGGGGGGTCGACCCAAAGACGATGTAGAGCATTGTCCACGAGCCGCGTAGCGGCGAGGCGATTTTTTGGGGTGCTATTTTGAACCCCCGTAAGTGATGTTTTCCTGGCATCTATATACTAACACAATGGAGACCATAAAAAGCAGTGCATGATAACGTCTTTTTAAATCAAGTAACAGTTTAAGGGGGGTTCGACCCATGACGATGCAGAGCATCGTCCACGAGCCGCGAAATCCGAGCCGCGTAGCGGCGATCGAGGCGATTTTTGGGGGGCTATTTTGAACCCCCGTAAGTGATATTTTCCTGGCATCTACTAACACAATGGAGACCATAAACAGCAGTTCTGATAACGTCTTTTTAAATCAAGTAACAGTTTGAGGGGGGTTCGACCCAATGACGCTGCGGAGCATCGTCCACGAGCCTCAATGTCCGAGCCGCGTAGCGATTTTTGTTGTTGCTATTTTGAACCCCCGTAAGTGATGTTTTCCTGGCATCTATATACTAACACAATGGAGACCATAAAAAGCAGTGCACGATAACGTCTTTTTAAATCAAGTAACAGTTTAAGGGGGTTTGACCCGATGATGATGCGGATACTGTGTGGGTCTGGACACATGATGGCGTTTTTCTATTCACATCACATTTTCACTTGGCAGCCCAAGGGGGGGGGGGGGGGGGGGGGGGGGTTAAACCCCCTAACCCCTCCCCCATCCCCCCACAGATCCGCCACTGGGATCTTTTGCAAACTGGAAGCAATAAGCATTACATGTAGGCGATGGAAAAAAAGTGCTTGCGAAACGGATAGAAACTTCGCGGCCACAGGGATGACAGAAAATAATATGACAATGAAACCAGCAACTGAGGCAGGATTAATGGCGGGGACAATCTGCATGCTGAAAGAGCACTTAGAATAGGTATATCGGAAAATTAATTCAAGACTAAGTTATAAGTTATAAGTTATAAGTTATAAAGGAGATAAAATCTTTGGTATTGCATGCCCCCCCCCCTCCCGCCCCTTACCCGGTAAAAAAAAACACCTTCTTATAATATCATCCCCCTTTCTTTCTTTTCCCTTCTCATCATTCTCCTTTTCCCCCTTTTCTCTCCTCCGTCTTTCCGCCTTTCTTCTTTTTCCGCCTTTTCTCTCCTCTCTCTTTCCCTTTCCCCTCCTTTTTCTCCTCTCCCCTTTTCTTTCCTCCCTCTTTTCTTCTTCTTTCTCTCTTCCCTTTTTTTCTTTTTCCTCTCCTTTTTCTTTCCCCCTCCTTTTTCTCCTTTTCTTTTTTTTTGGCCGGGGGGGGGGGGGGGGGGCACGTGCCCCCTGTGCCCCCCCCCCCTGGATCCGCCACTGATAACCTCCTACTTATTACTAACGCTTAGTTCAATTCAACGCAACTTATACCTTTTAGTTGAAGAAACAATTTTGTGTAAATATACGTATACATATACATCTTACAGCGTCATTAGACGGACATAATGAAAAAATAAGCCACTAAACATGGTCTACTGACTTATAGAACAATACAATTACTGCCCTCTACGTACGATTGCAGCCAGAGGGAACGTATAGGCCTCCCAGGAGACGATAGGTTTAATCATTAGTCATTAGTTTAATTAGTTATATTATTTGAATTTAGGATTAGGGTAAGGGTTCGGGTAATATATCAGCTTGTATGATGCTGTCAATGTACCATTTAGGGTTATTTATAGATGTCCTGTTAATGTATTAGAAAAATAGTTAATGTTCGATTGACCAGGTTTCTAGAAACGCATGACATTTTAAATCACCATCAGCACGGATTTAGAAAAAAGTATAGTACTAAATTATCAGTAATTAATCTTATGAATACGGTATTGAAAAGTAAAGACGAAGGATGTGTTACGCTTGGTGTGTTTCTTGACTTTCAAAAGGCTTTTGACACAATAAACCTTAACATATTATTTAAAAAGCCATCCTATTGTGGCATCCGAGGACATGCACTGAAATGGCTTGAAAACTATCTTAGTGACAGAATGCAGTTTGTGAAATACAATGAGTCATCATCAGAAAGTAGATATATTAAATGTGGTGTACCACAAGGTTCTGTCTTAGGACCAACTCTGTTTTTAATCTATATAAATGACTTGCCAACCGTGACAAATTATTTCAATTTCAGACTATTTGCAGATGATTCTAATATTTGTCGTATTTTTCCAAAAGGTGTAGATCAAATAGATTAGTCTGAAGAAAATGAAAATTTAAAATCAATACAGAATTGGTGCACTGCAAATAAGCTTACTATCAATGCGTCAAAAAACCAATTTCATGTTATAGTAATCGTAGAAGAGAGACCGTGCTTAGAGGGAGATTACAAATATCTGAGGCAGAATTAAGAGAAGTGGAGGAAGCAACATTTGTTGGCATTACCATTGACAGACATATAACATGGAATTCACATATAAAATCCGTTAATGACTGTATACGGAGAAAGGTCGGTATCCTCTTTAAATTACGGCACTTTGTCCCTAAACATATATTGATACTATTGTATAAAGCTCTGATACAGCCACATATTACACATGGCATCGAGGTTTGGGGTAGTACTTTATATAAATCACACTTGAATTGTATATTTTATACTCAAAAGATGGCTGTACGTGATATAACTTTTAAGCCACGTCGTTCTCATTCTAATGCACTGTTTCATGACCTCAAATTGTTGAATGTTTTTAAATTGCATAAATTTTCTATTTGTACTTTCGTGTTTGATTTGATAAATGACAGATTACCTCATTCCTTAAAACATTATTGCAATATGATACAACATGAATATTCCACAAGACAAAAAACGGGTCGACAATTACGTCTTCCTTTATTCAAAACAGACCAAGGAAAGTTTTCTGTTTCGTTTGTTTTAAGTAAATTATTTTTGGAATATGCCTTCTCCTGTTCTAAGAATTGAGAGATCAAGAACCTTTTTTCGTAAAAAACTTACAAAATTACTCTTGGGTGAAAAGCACGAATTATAACCTTGTAATTATATAAATGTATATAGCAACAAGTCTTGTTTTTTAAATTGTAATATTATAGAGAAATCTTATTTATAGAATTTGGAAACACATTGTGTATTTTTCAATAAACTTAAGGCTTTAGATGATGAGTGTCAGACTCGACTAGCACATGTACTATTTTTTACTCTTTCTTACCATCGATCACATATAGGTCTCATTTGGCCATTATATATATCGTGACATCATCATAATGGCCTTGGAACTCAAAAAACGAATTTGCATATTATGACGTCATCATATGTATGGAAAATTGATTGTATCTCTGTAAATATTGATTAATTTACTTCCAAACTTAGATATGTTGTAGCTGAGACGATTCTCTACAAGATCAGTGTCCATTGTTTTTCATTTTCATGACGTCATCATGGTGAAAATTTCAATTAAAGGCGACATGTCAAAATTTCTTAATTTGCCTGTTGTTTCTATGGAAGGTGAATTTCGTTCACATCATGAATCTACATGACACTCATCTTTGAGCTCTATCTCACTTATTCGTGCTCTATTTTATCCCAAATTTTGGTATGTTATAGCTGAGACTATGGGCTACAAAAACGGTGCTTTTTAGTTTTTTGATCAGATGATGGGATCATGACCAAATTTTCAATTGAGTGAAACCCATTTACTGTCTAGACTTTACTGTCAGACTCTCACTGAGTGATTTTTTTTTCTCTGGTAATTAAGTTCATCAAATGAGCTTGCTGTGGAACATGAGCATTTGTCTACATCAATAACCCACTTCTTGTAATAACCCAAAATAAACCGATTTAATCTCTGCGCAGCACAATATTGGTAGAACATGACGGGTAGAGCATTTCATGGAATAAGATAAAATTGTGAAAATGCATTCTTCATTATGTCAATTAGGGTCAAAGATGCAACTGCTCATTGTACGAGGTCAATAGTCATATTGTCTGAATCTATCTTCCATAATGGTCAATATGCTACACAGTTTAAACTTTGTAGTTTGTATTATTGTATTTATTAAAATTTATTTCCTACTCAACATTACAATATAAAACACAATGTATATATAAATTGTATATGTAACAATGATTTAAACAGAGTATACAGTAAATAATTCAGATACGGAAGGAGGCGAAGACCCGAAAAGCAAAGCTTGAGTTGGGAACGCCCGTAATAAGTTAACACAGTTACTGAGAGAACATTATAGATATTATTATGAAAATAATATATTTGTATAACAGAACGTTGATATGAAATTTAAAAAAAAAAGGAAAGGAAAAAAAATTAGAAGAGAATTAAGTATAGGAAGGCATGTTCACTTAAAGAGAGAAAGTTAACTCAATTGGGCTGTGCATGTGTCTGCGATTACATCATAAAAATAACAAAGTACTACAATTCTAAAATAGATAGCGGGTACATAGCATTACAAACGAGCAAACTCAACCAACAAACAGCAGCTTCATCCGACAGCACTGTCCTGGGGAATATATACAGATGGTACCTAGCAACAGCTGATGCATTTACGTAAGTGATGAAAATAAATAAATCATCGGTCATACAACTTGTTATTGATTTCGAAAAGAAGTCATTTTCACACATAAATACAAGAAAGGGTATTAATATCGAGCAATTAAATACATTCTTGCCTTTTACGGGGAAAAGTCTGCGAGGAGAGCGACTTCTGTAGGATAGATGGTAAGGTGTTCCCCAATTTTTGCCCAGAGTATCGAATATCTAATTGAAATCTTCGGGTTCTATGTTTAGGGACATGAGTGTTGGCAGCGCTTCTCGTATTATACGTATGGGTTTCCGAGTTGCATTGAAAATTGATAAGATCACTAAATTGTGATGGGAAGATGTTGTTCATGCTTTTATACATGAAAATACCCTGTTGATCCAAGTTGATATCACTGAATCTCAAGAAAATAATTTGTTTAAAGACGGGACCAGTATGGGAGCGATAGTGCATTCCGGATATTATACGAATAATCTTCTTCTGCAATAATGTAAGGTTTTGAATTATGTACTTGCAGGAATTCGCCCAAACAAGATTACAGTATAAGAGCACAATTTAACATACGTAGAATGTGATTGACAATAGATGTTTGAGTCTGGATATAATGCCAATATAGTAGTAGTAGTAGTAGTAGTATAAGTAGTAGTAGAAGACTTTATTGGATAACTTATTTAGCACAGGGCTAATCTGCCACAAGGTCCATGATTACCTTACTTTCAACTTCGTAAATATGGTATTTCCATTACAAGGAACTATCTATATAAACGCCAAGAAATTTGACTTTATCTTCCCTTGGCAATATGACATTATCAAGAACAATGTTGAGATCATTTAAATCTGCATTTGTTCCATTGTGAAAAATCATATAATTACATTTATTTACATTTACAGATAATTTATTAGATTTGAACCATTCACATATATATAAGACCTGCATTTACTGTATCCATAAGAGACTTCAAGTTTGAATCTCTTTCAAATATGTTTGTGTCTTCTGCATACAGTATAAAAGACAATTCATTAGCAGATTTATAAATATCATTCACATATAATATAAATAACAGTGGCCCAAGCAGGCTACCCTGTGGAATTCCGCATGTTACTGTCCTAAACTCCGAAATAGGAGATTGATACTTAGTACATTGTAATCGATTGTTAAGAAAGCTGGTGAACCATTTATGAGCTACACCGCGTATTCCATATCGAATATAGATAGTAAAATATTGTGATTAATTGTGTCAAAGGCCTTTGACAGATCTATTAAAACTCAAATTGCAAATTCATTTGCTTCAAATGCGTCTATGACTTTACTAGAAAGACTGGTTAGAGCCATACATGTTGAATAATCCCTACGAAAACCATATTGATGTTTATTGAGAATAGAATGTTTGTCAAGTAATTCAATAGTTCTTTTATAAACAATGCGCTCGAATAATTTAGAGAAGACTGACAGTACAGAAATTGGCCTATAGTTTGTAAATTCACACTTGTCACCACATTTAAAGACTGGTGTTACTTAATCTTTCTTTAGCCGGTCTGGAAAAAACTCCTTTCAATAATGAAAGATTGAATAGATCATTGGCGCTTGAGTAAATAAAATAGAAATAGATCGCGGGAAAGAAAGAAACGAAAACAAATAAATTTCGCTGGTCGTACAAGCTTTTAGGTCAAAAAGGAAGCTTACGAAATAACAGACAAGATTGAAGAAAATAAATGCCAATATCATTGGCGCTTGAGAAAATAAAATAGAAATAGATCGCGGTAAAGAGAGAAGCGAAAACGAATAAACATCACTGATGTTACAGGCTTTTATGACAAAAAGTAAGCCGACGGAACGAAAGAAATGATTGAAGAAAACGAATTCCAATATCACCAGTCGCTTGAGAAAATAAAAAAAAAATAATTCGCAGGGGAGAGAGAGAAGCAAAAACAGATAAGTATCCCTGATCTTACAGGCTTTTATGACAAAAGTAAGCTGACGGAACGAAAGATGATTGAAGAAAATGAATTCCAATACAGGCGCGGATCCAGGATTTCTTAGGGGGGGAGGCCCAAATTTGAAATTATGCGAGCCAAATATTGGTACGTAATGGTGACCAGCAGTGACGTAATGGGGGGGGGGGGGTGGGTGGGTGCAGGGAGGGGCGAGTTTTTCCCCTACCTTCTCCGCGAAGCGCGGAAGCTTCGACATTTCAATAAATTATTAAAGAAAGAAGGCGATTCGTTGTACCGTTCCCCAAAATAATCCTCGTCTGAATAATGTTTCCCCCCCCTCCCGCGCGAAGCGCGGAAGCTTTTAAGTTTCATTAAATCATTAGAGGAAGAAGACGATTCGATTCGTTGTGTCGTTATCGACTCTTAATCTTCGTCTAACTTCAGTTTCCCCCCTCCCGCGCGAAGCGCGGAAGCTTTTACGTTTCATTAAATCATTAGAGAAAGAAGACGATTCGTTGTACCGTTCTCGAAAATAATCCTCGTCTGAATTTAGTTTCCCCCCTTCCACGTGAAGCGCGGAAACTTTACGTTTCATTAAATCATCAGAGAAAGAAGACGATTCGTTGTACCGTTCTCGACTCTTAATCCTTGTCTAGATTCAGTTCCCTCCCCTCCCGCGCGAAGCGCGGAAGCTTCGACGTTTCATTAAATTATTTAGAGAAAGAAGACGATTCGTTGTACCGCTCTCGAAAATAATCCTCGTCTGAATTTATTTTTCCCCCTCCCGCGCGAAGCGCGGTAGCTTTTACGTTTCAATAAATCATTAGTGAAAGAAGACGATTCGTTGTACCGTTATGACTTTTAATCCTCGTCTAAATTCAGTCCCCCCCCCTCCCCTCCCACGCGAAGCGCGGAAGCTTTTTACGTTTCATTAAATCATTAGAGAAAGAAGACGATTCGTTGTACCATTCTCGACTCTTAATCCTTGTCTGAATTAAGTTCCACCCCCACCTTCCTGCGCGAAGTGCGGAAGCTTTGACGTTTTATTAAATTATTAGAGAAAGAAGACGATTCGTTGTACCGTTCTCGACTCTTAATTCTGTCTGAATTTCAAAAATGTTCTTTGTCTACTCCCTTTTCTTCCTCCGTCCTCTTCCTTTTCACTCCTCTCTTTTTTTGGGGGACCACCTCACCCCACCCCCCCCCCCCCCTGGCTACGCGCCTGCGGTCAGAAGAACATATGTTGATACCTTGTCCGCCCCCGGAAGCTCAGGGGTTTAAGGCAATAATTTACGGTCAGATTAGCATTCAGGGGTCCGCCTTAGGGCCCTAGGTGGGGTCCAGGGGGCAGAGCCCCGGAAGTTCAGGGGTTTTAGGCATTTAATTACGGTCTTGATACCTAATTGTGACACTGGCAGGTCACTAATTGGCGTGGGGTTCAGGGGGCGGAGCTCAAGGGTTTTAGGCACTCAATTACGGTCAGATGAGTATCAAGGGGCCAGCCTTAGGGATCTTGGTTGGGTCCAGGGGGCAGAGCCCCCGGAAGCTCAGGGGTTTTAGGCGTTTAATTACGGTCAGATGAGCATTTTTTGATACCTTATTATTTTGTGACACTGGCAGGACAATATTTGGCGTGGGGTCCAGGGGGTTTTAGGCATTAAATTACCGTCAGATGAGCATCTAAGGGCCCGCCTTAGAGTCCTAGGTGGAATCCAGGGGGCAGAGCCCTCGGGGTTTTAGGCATTTAATCATGGTCAGATGAGCATATTTTGATACCTCATTATAATGTGACACTGGCAGTTAACTATTTTTTCTTTCTTGCTCTCTTTCTTTCTATCTCTCTTTAATATATTTTTCAAAAAAAGGGGGGAGGGGGTGGGGGGGGGGGGGGGGAGGGCCTCGAGGATCCCGATCCCCGCCGTTCCGCGGGCCCTGACATGTAGACATCTCAAGAAGCATTTTCTTGCCTGGCAGTAAATTTAGGAATTTGTCATTTTCCAACAAACGCATAAAAAAGCATAATTTACTTAAAAGTGAGGAAAAATTATGTCATTTCAGCATTATTTGTAAACCACCGTTATGGAATTATAAATTAACCACGTTTGAATTTTATTTCCCCTTGTTGGCGGGAAAATTGCAACTGATATCCCTTACATTTCTTCATTATCTTTTTTTCTTCTTTCCTTTTCTCTCCTCTTTCCCTTCCTTTCTTTCTCTCTCTCTTTTAGGTTTACTGGGGGGGGGGGGGGGGGGGGAGGTCATTTTGACCCCATGCACCCCGTTCCACCCATTGTTGACGGGATTAACCGCAACTGATCTCTTCTTCTTTTCTCCCTTTTCTTTTCTTCTTCCTCTTTTTTGTTCCCTTTTAGCTCTCCTCTTTTCCTTTTCATTCCTTCTCTCTTTTTTTTAGCGGGGACGGGTGGGGGGGGGGGAGCAAGGGCCTTTTGCCCCCTCCCCCCCCCCCCCGATCCACAACTTGTTGGCGGGAAAATTGCAACTGATATCCCCCTACTTTTCTTTTCTTCTACCTCTTTTTTCCTTCCCTTTATCTCCTCTTTTCCTTTTTTCTTTCCCTTTCCTTCCTTCTCTTTTATTTTTTTGATTGGGGGGGGGGGGGGTGGGGGGGGGGGTAGGCAACAGCCTGGGAGGCAAGTCCTTCCCCCCCCCATCTCCTTCTTCCCCCTTTTCTTTTCTTCTTCTTTTTTTTCCTTTCTCTCCTCTTTCCCTTTTCCCTTCTTTTCCTTCTCTCTCTCTCCTTTTTTTTTTGGCGGGGGGGGGGGGGGGGGGGGGGCAAGGCACGCTCGGCCCCCCCCCTGGATCCGCGCCTGTTCCAATATCACCGGGCGCTTGAGAAAATAAAAGAGAGATAAATCGCAGGGGACAGAGTAGCGAAAAACAATTAAATATCACTGATGTTACAGGCTTTTATGACAAAGAGTAAGTCTACGCAATGACAGAAATGATTGGTAAAAATGAATGCCAATATCATCGGCGCTTGAGAAAATAAAATAGAAATAGATCGCGGGAAAGAGATAATTGAAAACAAACAAATATCGCTGGTCCTACAAGCTTTTAGATCAAAAAGGAAGCCTACGCAATAACAGACAAGATTGAAGAAAATAAATGCCAATATCATCGGCGCTTGAGAAAATAAAATAGAAATAGATCACGGGAAAGAGAGAAGCGAAAACAAATAAACATCGCTGATCTTACAAGCTTTTATGACAAAAGGTAAGTCGACGGAACGAAAGAGTGGTATTGCTATTGTATTCATTTCCTTACATAATTTCTTTTGTCCGTCGGCTTACTTTTTGTTATGAAAGCCTGTATTAACATCAACGATATATTTTTTTTGCTTCTCTCTTTCCCGCGATCTATCTTTATTTCATTTTTTCAAGCGCCATATTGGCGGTCATTTTCTTCAATCATTTCTTTCGTTCCGTCGGCTTACTTTTTGACATAAAAGCTTGTAAGATCAGCGATATTTATTTTTTTCCCTTCCCTCTTTCCCGCGATCTATCTCTATTTTATTTTCTCAAGAGGTTTGCTATACTGCGGTCATGAAATGGAAGCGAAAATGAGAGGTCTGGTCTCCTTTCGCTCGAGGTCACGTTAAGCCCCGCCCAATAAGTTACACTAGTTACACTTGTCAACACACAACATTTTCCGTGATTAGGCGTGATTCTTTATTGAGTTTCAGTTCGAAACGATGCCCAAACCTGCATCGTTAGTGAGCGTCCACACACACAATTTCATCGTAAAACTATCGCGAAACGGTATATTCATTCGATATAACTGATTAGTATAAACGTGTTTAACTCAACAGTTTTAAACATGTTTAAAGAAAATTTTCCCAGTGTGAACATCGTTTATACGATGTTGGGATAGATACGAAGTCGCGATTCATACGCCCCTAAAAGCAGGCTGCAGATACGAAGTTCGTATCTAGAGAGCTTGACATTTTGTGTGTGAAAGGTTATTCGTGTTTAAACGTGTTTCAGACGTGTTTAAACCGGATGGAGCGTGCGCTTTGATTGATATGACATGACCTTCAATGCGCAATGGCACTACTGCGCATTTTACGAGCAGTAGTTAATCACGAAACGATTAACGATCGCACCGAAATTTCTGTGTGTGAATGATGTCGTATGTACAGGTGATTAGTTTGAAGCCCTTTAAACTAATCATGTTTATAGAATTTTAGCTGTGTGTGAAAAGGCTGTTAGTAGGGTAAAGGGTAGACGGGCCGTTTCATTACAATGGACACTACACTGTTACTGTGATTATATTTTGTTCTTTCAACAATAGCCATGTTCACCATTGTTAATAAAAATGCATAAATTTTGTCTGGAAAATATCAATATTCTACATTTCTACTTACGTGTTACATGTGAACTTATTTGAGTTTACTTGCTGCATTATAAGATATATTTTATATGGGACTATGGGACATAAAAGGATGAATAGGAATCAATTAATTGTTAGACATATGTTTGTGTCTCAGTGATGGAGCATATTCTTTTCATAATTTTCTTTATCATGAATAAGCTGCAAATGTACCAAAACATAGGGGAAACAAACAAAAAAATCGATGACACATGTTCAATCTGGTCCATCAAAATAAGGCCTCGTTTTATTGCATCTTCATTCATACAATAATAGTACACCCATCAAACAATATGTACAAACTTATTTATTTACAAACAAGAGACCTTACATGCAAAACATTATTTTGTACGCACCCCTCACAAAACATGAACCTTCTTCACAGGCAAACCGTGTAATTAAAAATAACTTGATACGAAATATGGGGCATTGTTACTACATGTATACATATATATAGTCCCATTCTGTTGTCCTTTATATATTCTGTTGTGAACATAATACATACTATCATAGATAGATGACTAAAGTACGACCCAGATCATAAAGCGAATAAACTTGATGTCATATGCACACTTTATTATCCCAAAATAAACACACTTTTTGGAATGTTCTCAGAAATATGACAAAAGCAATGATAATACTGCAGTTACTCATAGTAACATTTTGCACACAAATGACAACGTTCATAAGAATTATTCACCAATATCTAATAAACACCTAAATTATTCATACCTTACCAAGTTTTGTAATTGAAATTGTTTAAATATGTGAAAAATTAAATTGCCCAAGTTTGTTTCTTGATAATGTGATGCATAAAAGCTTACATCTAAATAAATTCAACAAAGACCCTAATTCAACCAGTCCACCTTTCATTCTTGAGTTACAAAGAAAAAAAAAAACATCAAATCTACGGGGATATGAATAATTCAGATTACTGTGGTTGGTAACAACCACCCGTTTCATTCAAACGTTGCGAACTTACATGAACATCTATAGAATCACTTAGAAGCACAGTGGTCCATCAATACAACTTATTCTTAAATCAAGGGCTGCATCATCTTTGCATGACAAATAATTTGTGGAGGAGGTGGGATTTTGCTAATCATATTTCATAAAAATCATTAAAAATATACATATACAGTGTTCATGCAACTTATTTAGAAATCTGCAGTACAAATGACATGTTATTGTATCAAGACACAGTCCTATGAACAATACTTTCATCTCCTCCATGTATTTGTTCATAACGAGCCGATTATGGGTGATTTTGTGCAATGTGTCCCATACGTTGTATGACATTTATCAATATTTTTCATCCATGAATTAACAATCTCTCGGTATGTCTGACTAATAGCAGTGAAACTTAACAGGACCATCATTCAATGTTCATAGCAAGAGATTTTTAATTTTGGGATAATTAGTGAATACATGGGGGGATGGGGGAGACATATAAGGGACACATAGCAGGGAATTGCCCTAATGTATAAATGAAGATACCATTATATAAACTTAAAGGTAAAGACCAGTAATGGTCATGCGATTGCATTGTGAAAGAAACGTTGTGGAATCGATCAGAAAAGGTTGATCATCTAACATCTAGCATCTGCAAGGTTCTGGAATCATCAAAATGATAAGAAATTTGGCCCATTCTTCGTAAAGTTACAAGCACTATACACAGAAAGATGTATATGGGACTACCCTATATCTCTCACAAGACCATGAGAGAAACAAATTTACCAAATATATGAATTAGTAGGCGGTTTCCCGGCAATTTTTTTATCATCATGTCTTAGTCAAAACATATTCTTTCACATGATTGGTAATGAGAGCTTCCATTTCATTTTTTGAAATTGGGGCGTTTCCAATACTGGTCTTTACCTTTAAAGCTTATCAGTACTAGTTTACAGGAGGGATTAGACCGCCATGCAAGGTCACTGGACAGGTGGTTATCTCATCAATTCAGCTCTCAGTTAACATAAGAAAAAGAGGATCATGGGGGACCAATGGTCACCGATTAGGCATTGTTTAATATAGAGAGGGCGCAAGTAGCTTCAAGTAGTGTAGTGGGCCTTTAAGGTCTAAAAATACTACCAGTACTTGTCCTATAAAACATGATTATCACATTATCATGTAGGTTAATACTTACTGGTACTCAAAAGATATCAGATGCCTGACCATTATGAATGAATGAAATATCCATGGATAGTTGGATACCGTGATCATGGTAGAATAATATATCCAGTTACTCCTGAACAATAACAATGATCAAATATGATAGTATAGTGTTCTTGCATTTTACAAATGTAAACACTATTTTATTCATTTTTTTTTGCTCACAAAAAATGTACTCGATAATATAAATGCGCTGGTGTCAGGATTGCACTTTTACATATCAGTGATTCAATAATACATCTACAAGACTAGCATGCTTGGTACAGTGCAGTGGTAGGCTACCAAGGATTAACATACAGAGACTTGATTTCGTGTTGCTCCTTTATACTAAACACGATTGACCAGTCCGCTTTTCACTTTTTTCAACACATGAATAGTGAAAAATCTATATTGGGTCTGAATCCATCTGGAAAATGCACCATCTTACACAGCACATTAGTTTCCAGTATATGCCAATGCCCGCCCAAAATACAATTCAGAGTTTGTAAAAGGCAGCTACAAGTTGGTCAGTGGCATGTCTGTGAGTGTATATTGATAGCCTAGCTTACACATAATTGCTCAAGAGAACATCCATGTAGAAGTACAATTCTCTTTTCTTCGAAGGGTTAACGTGTTTCTCTAGCTGTCTCCTCAGGTCACCTAGATGAGGGAGGTCAGAGGGGTCACAGCTTGGTACATTGAGTAGGGTGTGAAAGAATCCCTTCCAGTCAACCTTGGCATACCTGTAAACAACAAATACAATGATGTTAATTCCATGACCACAATGTTTATATCGCTAATTCCTGATGCACTAAAATTAGAGATATCAGAGATAGCATAGAAATATAATATAATATATAAATGAAAAAGAAAATGTATGTATATCAATAGAGATAGATAGAGATATCTAGAGCACTTACTTTTAACGCATGAATCCATTCACTTAATTCACATACTCCTGAATGAAATTCATGAAATCTCAAATTCTGAGGGATTTTGCCCCTCCCAGGCTGAGGGACCACTAATTAAAATAGTTTAAACCTTAAATTAGTCGTAGAAAATGTAAACGTCAGTTGCCACACATCATAAATCTAGGGTGAACAAAGAGAGTCTTAAAAAAATATATAAGAACTAATATATTGTAACAGGTTCAAGTAATTCTACAAATCTATACAGAGTAAGTTTGAAAGACTGACCTTGGGACTTTGGATGTCATTTTCCAGATTCCTCCTTCTCTAAAGACCTTCATGTACTTTCCAAACATCAAGCAATGTACTGTGCCAGCAATGCCATAATAATCAACCTGGGAAATGATCACAAAAATTATGATAACACAACATTGTAAATATGACAAATTATGAATGAATTGCTTCAGGAATTTTTACATTAAACAATTATTTTCTGAAAAACTACTTACAGAAAATTTACTTTTGTTGAAAGCTACATGTTTCTAGTACTTCAACAGGTTTGTATTTTATTTAGATTTGTTATCTTGAAATATTATACAACCAATTGAACCAATAAACTATCTATTAATATATACATCAATCCATTAACAAAAACAATTAAAGGAAAAAACTACTAAATTGCTACTAGAGTTGCATGGCAATCATAGTCTTTGTTAGTGCAGACCAAACAATTAATTCAAATATGCAGATATTAATTGTCACCCTTTCCAAGTTGATATTGTATTACTCCAGCAGGTGAGATACTTTGTAAAGAATAACATTCTAATAGATATTAAACTGCACATATGTAAAGAGAGGCAACTGCCATTAAAATGCCTTGACAGAGTATGTACACACTTTGGGACGATTTGTAAAAAGAAATACATTCTACAGGATACCCATTAAGTTAGGATTGAAAGAGACAAAGACATATAAAATGCCTAGGTCAAGTTGATATGCACTGCACTGTGCATATAGATCCAAATCCACCACCAGTTGAACTCACCTGGTATGTCCATGGCAGGTCAGACTGCATCTCTGTACAGTTGGATCCACTGGTCTTACACTTGGCTGTGAAGACTGTACCCTCAGGGAAAAGAGTCATGTCGATGCTACGTCCAAAGTCAATCAGCTTTACAAGGCTGCTAGTATCAGGAGAGCAGTTCTCATCATTGCTACAATATGGAGGGAGGATAAATTTGGATGTGATTGTCTCAGTCAGCATGCCATATTGATTCTTGGGGAGCAAGTATATCGATTCTACACATTTCCTGACAACTGACAGCTTTTCAAGACTTGGCAGTTGAAAATATTGGCCCTCTTCTAGGGCTCCCCAAATTGCCTAATTTAGATGAATGCTATTTTTTGTCTCGCCTGCGTAGCAAAAAGCGAGACATAGGCGCCGTTTTTACCGGTGACGGCGGCGGAGGCGGCGACGGCGGCAACATCAAAAACTGAACCTAAGGTTAAGTTTTTGAATTTGTGATATAATTTTTAAAGCATAAGTTCTTAGTCAATGAAACTTGGACTATAGAGTTATCAAGTATCCCTAATCATGTGAGTAGAATTTCAGGTCACAAACTCAAGTTTAAAGGTCATTTGAGGTCAACAGACTTGGACTGTGTTGTGGCATCATCATCGAAAACTTAACGTAAGGTTAAGTTTTTGAATTTTTGATATAATTTTGAAAGTATAAGTTCTTAGTCAATGAAACTTGGACTATAAGGTTATCAAGTCTCCCCAATCATGTGAGTAAAATTTCAGGTCACTAAGTTAAGGTCAAAGGTCATTTTAGGTCAACAAACTTAGATTTTGTTGTGGCATCAACATCAAGATTTTGAATTTTTAGCATATTTTTTAGGTCAGTAGACTTGGATTATGTTTTCACAATTAAATATGAGAATTAATAAATCAATTTTTTAATTAATTTTTTCATATTTCATTCAAGTTATCGATCGTGGTACAATTGTCGGGATGTGAAAGTTTTAGATCAAGGTCTTTAAAGAGAGACTAAAGTTAGGAATGCGAGGTACTGAAGGAATGCTAACGTATGGGGAGTGGTTAATCACCTTTTAGGACCGTATCACTGAAGGAGTTTTTAGTAGTAATGTCCTTACTCGATGTTAAATTAGTTAATTGATATGAACGGAGATACATGTGTAATTAACGCTTCAAAATATCTTAGCGGAAGGATTTTATGTTACGCCTTAAGTGTAAGCTACTCTCGAGCGTGGGTTTTCTAATACGTGCGCATTGCCATCTAAAGCTATGCTGAGGGAATGGTGCGCAGTCACCAGTCGGCTGAGAAAGTTTAATTGTAAGTTGCATTACTTTGTATCATAGGTTGAAATTACATTGGTAATATGAATTATACATCATGTTGCATGTGGGTGAAGTTTTAAGAAGATTTATATGCACAGTTTGATATATATTTTAGTGACAAAATAATGTTGGTTCATTGAACACGTTTTCAGTGCGACCATGTTCATTTAGTATCGTAGAGGGCTCTCTGAATGTAAACGTAAAAGATGGCGGCGCCCACTAGCCGTACTTTGTTAGGTGTAATCAAGGGTTGTTAAAAAGGAAGGTTTAACACTGATTGAAGTTAGTATAATAATATAAATTGATTGTAATAAGCTTAAATGATATCTTAAGTGAGATGATTATTTAGTTGATGGTCTTGTAAATGCAGGCATAGTGGAGCTTTTGGAGTGATTTACTTACAAAATGTAATTGTTGTTTTATCCTCAGTGAGTCTACATTGAACGAGTATCTGTAGCTGAAAGCCGACTGGTTTTTGCTAGCTCTTCAAGTGACCTTGGGTACGAGTCAATTTATTATGTAATATGATATTTAATTAAGGGTAAATGAAAACACTTAGGAATTGATTGTATGGTTTGTATTTGAATACCGACAAAGTTAACGTGGTTCGGTTTAATACTGATATTGCTGATATGATACTGATAGGGTGATGAATGATAGTGAATCTATTGGTAATGTAAATATTCTCCTTATGCCTTGAGAATCTGTTACTGTTTAGGGAGGTTATTATTCAAGATACATTTCTGGGATGAGTGTTTTTCCTAGTAGTTAGCAGTTGCTATGTGTTATTAATATTTGATAGCAATGGTTTGATAGTATTGATTCGATGATGGCATCATCTGTAAATGTGGCTTTTAATGGAAAGTTCTATAAACACAAAAGGATTTCTATGGATATTGGAAATATGTTTAATGGTTATTATAATGATCTAGGTAGGTCATATTACTAGGCATCCTTTGTTAAGATTGAAGACTGATACAATTAGGATACTGGTAATTATTGAAGCTTGGATGCATTTGATAGTGAAAGTATTGAGCTCTTTAATACTTCTGATTTCTGTGGGTTAAATTTGCATTAGTTGCAAGGGACAATGTTTTGCTGAAACAATGTTATACATGTTTATCTAGTGTCTGATGATGATGTATATATCATATCATTTGCAATGATATGTTCATTTTGTTTCTGTTTGTTCTTTGCAGGGTTTCTTATTTCTTTGCTTTATTGCTTCGCAATAAAAGTAATTGAATTTCAGATATCTGTCACGACTCCTTCATTTGAGTAACCCGAGTTACTAATCCTACTCATCCCGGTGGAGCTCACCCCTCCCCACCCCCCGACACAATTACTAGTAAATAATTCTTCTGATGATTCTTAGTCAATATTCACTTCAAAATGCTGATTATATTCAGAGGATTTCATTTTTTGGGGGCTGCTAATGGACCACCCTGCCTATAAATAATGTTCCAACCTCAATGTTTCATCATATCGAATTGCGTAATGCAGGCGAGACCGCCGAGAGCGTTTCCCTTGTTTGTTATTTGAATCAATCAACAGATTATTTATCAGAGACCCACAAGCAACAGTAACAAACTTGGATGTTTCATGTCGACCCCCCCCCCCCCATATCCTTGTTTTTCTATGGAGGGAGAGGTGACACATTTCTATCATCACCCTTAGCTGTATCAAGAAGTGGAGCCAGTTCATTTCTCATTGGGTTCAGATAGAGAAGAGAGTTTCAATCAACCTGTAAGGCATACACACACTTCTTCATAAAGAATCGATTCCACAAAGGGCCGGGACTCAATCAGAAAAATGTAATTCGAGCTTTAAAACAGAGAGCGAAGAGGAATCGTGTTTACATGAGAGAATGAGACAAATAGACAGTCAAACAAAATGTGAGACACAGAGAGGCAAAGAGAAACATGGAGAAAACAAGAAGAATAGACAGACAGAAAGAAAGAAATTAAAGAAGTTTAGGATGACAGACAAGCAGAAAAATGAAGAAAACAACTTACTCTGTATTGATAAGGAAGTTGTCAGGCTTGATACCACCATGGATGATCTTACATCGATGTATGTAATCTACGACCTGCAGGATCTCAATAGCGAAGAACAGCACCCAGTCCTCAGAGAGGTCTTTCCTAGCGTTTCCACACACGAAACAATTTATCCCGCAACTCTATAACGAAACGTCGTATAAAGAATCATCGTATAAATTTCAGAGTGTCCACACACAAGAAACGTCGTATAAATAATCATCGTATAAATTCCAGGATGTCCACACACAGAAGAAAGTAATCCTGAAACTCTACAGCGAAATGTCGTACAGGTGCGCAGTTTGCTACTGCGGTCATGAAATGGAAGCGAAAATGAGAGGTCTGGTCTCCTTTCGCTCGAGGTCACGTTAAGCCACGCCCAGTGAGTTACACTAGTTACACACCCCCTGTCCACACACAACATTTTCCGTGATTAGGCGTGATTAGGCGTGATTCTTTATTGAGTTTCAGTTCGAAACGATGCCCAAACCTGCGTTTCGTTAGACTAGTTTCGTTATACGACGTATCGTTAGTGAGCGTCCACACACACAATTTTCATCGTAAAACTATCGCGAAACGGTATCACTATCGCGAAACGGTATAGCTAATCACGCCTAATCACAGAAAATGTTGTGTGTTGACAGGGGGTCTTACTCTAACAGCCTTGAATTTGTTGATTAGGTCTAGAAGGGTGCCTTTGGATTTGTGCTCGGTCACCATGCAGCTCTTGTCTTGGTAGATGTGTGCGCATTCAGCAGTCATAATGGATGGACGCTGCAGAGTAAGAGATTAAAGGTCATTATTAAAGATATTACAAAGTTTTGGTATGGGGTCATGAATTTGGTTCAAATTAACATATTGGAAGCATATGCGTTCCTACAATATTCACTGGTCGTTGTCGCGGTTGAAATCGAGTCTAAAGTTATGAAATTAGACATAATAAATTCTTTATGTTGTATAGCTCCCTCTCAAGGTCAAGATATTAGTTTAGCTATGAAACAATGTTTCTTGACTGAAATCGACCGAATAGCTATTCCCGTTTGGAAATTATATATCACAACTACATATTCTGAGATTTTCATGGTCGCAGCTACCATTGTACGACCATAGGCGCTATTTGAAATTTATCAAAATGTACCGGGAGCACCGGTAAATTGTTATATTCAATTTTTCTCAAAAACAGAAGTGTTTCAGGTGCTAATTTTTTTAGTGCTTATAATACATCCACAGGGGCATCCAAATATATAAAAATTGTAAAGATTCACTTTCCACCCAATTTTCAAAATTTCCCCAAACTCTGTATTACCTTTAATGATTAAGCACTCCTGTAGAGACGGATTTACAGTAACTGCTTCCCATTTCCTATTTTCTCTTTCGATTATTCACAATACCATCCTAATATCATATACAAATAACAAATCCTTGTACAAGGACAAGGAATACAGTGTAAAACTAATCCTACATATGAATGATAAGCAACCAAATTCAATAAATTGATGATTAAAAAAATAAATAAATAAGGAATTCACTCTGGAAAACAATTGAAAAAAAAAAATATATAATTTGACCTCATCTGTGAAGTAAATAATGGTATCACTTCGTTAGGGCCTAAAAAAAAAGATGTTGTATTGCCCTTTGCGACCGACCCCAAAATCTTGAAATCCACGGTCGGCTTGTTAAAAAAGTTTCTTTTTTGGGAAAAAAATGTATTAAAGCATTCAAAACTGAGAAATATCAGCCCAAAGAGGGAGTTATAAAAATTAAAAAAAGATTTCCGACCGACCCATGTTTTGGCACCTCATGTTGGTTCAGAGTTTAATTTTAGGTTTACAACTCACCACATCAATCTGGGAGGGTAGTCTACTAAGCCTAGCATGTAGTTCTCTAATGACGTATATCTCCCAGGGGCACGGAGGGTGTTGGACTTTGAGGGCCACCCTGCAAAAATCCCGATCCAGGTCAGTCATGTCCAGTGCATCCAGGCATGCAGCCAGGTAGATGGTGGTAAAGGCCCCTTCTCCTACCTTCTCCATCACACTGTAGACATGGATCTCATCACCTGATAGTAGCAAAAGCAAGTGAAAAGAAAATTCTAAAATTGCATGTCCTCATTCAAGAGTGTTTTCCAGCGGATGCAATGGATTATGTTTGCTACTTCTCAGCAATTGAACGCTCATTTACTTGATGAATAAATTTGTTTCAAATATTTCAAACATATGGCAAATACCTAAGACAATATTGTAAACATGTAAAATAAAAACTAATGTGTGTTGCAGACTTGACTCATAGCGTGAGGGTGTCAGCTTTTCATAAATCGAAAATTCAACTCCCTGATTCGCTTTCAGTATCCTTGTCAAAATAATGTCAATAAAACATACCAAAGCTGACAGCAAGGTCTGTCTTGATGGCTGGCATCGTGTGATCATGCAGATAGATCCCTTTGTACATGGACAGAGGTTTGGATAGGCCAGCCAGCAGAAGGTTCTGGAGACCAGCATTGAACGGGTCACTGTAGTCCAAGGGTTCCTCCCCCATTCCAAAGGTAGTGATGTCCTGCTCCACTTGTTCCAAATCTGGGAGATCATCCTTGTGCAGGCAGCTGTTGTCCTTTGCACGGAAGCTGGTGGGAACCTCAGGGGCAGCACTGGACTCGTTGTTCTCAACATGGATGTGGAAGCCTGCAGAAGCTGCAGATCCAGTCTTTGGTTGATATTGGGCATGAGGTTTTTCATATATGTGGATGTTGAAACCTTGAGAAGAGGGTGCAATGTCCTTCTCTCTGTCTTCCTGGTTGGTGTACGATGGCTGGTGGCATTCCAGTGAGCAGGCTGATGCATGTGGGTTAGTGGTGGAGGCAGAGCTGGAGGCTGATGAACGTGCATTTTCTGCACTTGTCTCCATGATAGGGCTGCATAAACAAAAAAATTCTAACATGTTTACATTGCATGCTTGTGTACAAACATGAGATTGTGATGTACAAACTTCACAAAATAGTCACATAACCACTGCATGACAACATGACTAGTGCTACTTTTATCAACGCATTTATAAAAAGGTGTGTGAACAAATCGAGTAGTTATACATATTCAAACGAAATTTAACTTTCATCAAACGATACACTTGTATCATCATCAATCTTATTTTCCAAAGTTTTACTTAATCATCAACATATTTTTTTTAGTAGGTCAAAAAATTGTTTTAAAAAACTGGAGAAAACATCCCTGTTCCTGGACTCTCAGTCACTTAAAAAAAAAAAAATAGATCTCTCATCACAAGTTTTGTACATTGGCCTTACCCGAGATGTCCAGCTGAATGATCAACTGCGAACTCAGTCTTCTCAAAGCTCTCATTGACCGATGCTTGTATCACTCTGGAAGCTGAAGCCCCAACAACCTCTCTCTTTGAGCATGCCACATCAGCAGCCGCACTCCCCTGCTGCATGGGCATTACCATCTCCTCCTCCTTGTCCTGCTCAACCTCTCTGGGTTTGATGGTACTCATGGGGGGTATGAAAGACAGCTTGAGGGATGAGGCATCGTTGAAGGGCGTGGAAGCCATGCGGGAAGCCATGCGGGCAGCCACCTCGAAGGAGTAGTTTGAGCCAGCTCCAGTCCGGGGGAGGGTTACGTTCATGGTATGGGAGAGGTCACGGTGTTGAGAGGAAGCCATGGGATCAGTGCTGGGCTGCACTTCCATTGCATCCATTCCCTGAAAAGACGAAAACATTTGTCGTTATGAATTAGAAAGAAGCAAGTGGTATGCTTGATATGTCTGTTAATTCAATTTAAAGAATTCATAAGGATTTAAGAAAAAACTTTCCCTTGTTTCGACTAATTCAATCTTCTCTTAAATAAGGTTCACATGCCTGATAATTACTCGATTTAAATCGGTTTGCGATTTTTATTTTTTTTCCCTGATTTTTTTTTCTCGTCCTCCCGATTTCACCCCTATTTTCCTTTTTTATCCTGAATTTTCCTATTTTGCAAATTTTCTGACTCAAAAGGGGGGGAATGTTGTTAGATGCCATTTTTTTTCCCCCGAATCCTTTTTTTTTTTTACTCAAGGGGCAGTAGTTTGAGGAAAAGTGCTCACTATCACTCCTGGGTTCAACATCAACAGGAGTCGAGGTGAAATTGACCACCTCAAACTCATGAAGATTTCAACATTTCAGAAACTGTCCTATTTAGAGTATACCCAAGGACAGGACCCATTTGTTTTTACAAAGTTTATTAAATTGCCCCTACACATAAAGGTTAGAGCAAAACTATGGCTTAAGTATTCCTGTAAGTTATTTTAATGCACCATATTTTCTTTATCAATCATATCATATCATATCTGGCGCTGCTCAGTGGCTGCCGGGCTCACGATCAATTGGGCAAAAAGAATTTCCGTTTCGGTTTAATAAAATTTGGAGTGGACTATTAGGCTATTATTATTATTATTATTATTATTATTATCATGTTACAAAAGGCATATAAATTTTCAACCTAGTATTTCATATTCACATGTGCATATATACACTTAAAATTTTTATTTTTGGGTACGATGGAAATTTAATACTCACAATTGCATCTTCTTGCTCCTGATCCTCTAGCGACATGAAAGGTACACTCTTAGAAGAGTGTAGAACACCTGCCATCTCTCTCTTATCTTTCACTTGCCTGTAGTCAGATGGTGGCCTGGAAGATAAAAAAAAGAAAATATCTAAGTCTAATATAAATGTCTCAGATTATGCAGCCATAGTAAATCATGTCTTACAAATCATGTTTCTATAAAGACCACATATCCATATCCTTTGAGCGGTGTTATTCATTAGCATTCAAGGAAACACGAACAGTATACAGATTAAATGACATCAGATATTACATGATACCTTGAGTGTTCTCATATGCAGACTTATTTAACATTAACAAAAGAATTTTAGAAGATCTACAGTAAGAAAATGTTCATGTTGCAATCATTTAGTGAATATCATTGAAATACATACAAATTATCAACACCAAATGTTTCACCATGAAACCTTCAACAGCATGGTTCCACTCTGAATTCATAAAACAAGCACATCTATCTTATTTCCACACATTAACCCTTGAGAAAAATCAAACATCATTTCAACTTACGAGTTCTCTTTGGTGTTGTCCACTGGTTCGTCTTCAAATATTGTGATCTTTGTAGCTCCTGCCTCTTTGATCTCTGGCTTGATGTCATCTTGATAGATAGGTATAGAGGAGAATGCGGATGATGGGGGTACACCTTGGCGCGGTGGTTCAGTGGGTTGATCGGTCCTTTGAGTAAGAGGTTGTCTTCTAGGGATGATGCCCTGACTACCAAAGCCTCCAACGCGCTTGAAGGCACTACTGTCTTCAAAGATTGCACCCTTGCTCACTGGCTTTACATCTAAAATGGGAAACAAAAGATAATCAAATAGAAAGCCAAGTAGAAATTTAAGATTTGGCTGATACAGAATATAGAGTTGATTATGAAAATAGGCATATTGAATGTAAAATCAGCAGATTTACATGAATTCAAGTCACCATGGGCTCTTGAGACATTGGCCTTGCATGTTGCATTCAATTTATCCATAAATGATAACCCTATATAGATTTTATTGATAAATGAATTCACTGTTCTAAATGCTGGCAAGACTGGCTTACCATTACTTTCAGCATTTGCAAAGTCCATCTCAAACTCCTTCTCCTGATGTGTCATCGGATTCTGGAAACCCCCATCCAAGTCAAACTGGTTACTCTTCAAAGAGCAATTGAGCATGGCGTTGATCACTCCCAGAGTTTCCTTGGTGTTGATGGTCGACGAGGGCGCCGTCAGACCTTTAGGGGTGCGTATGTTGCTCAGCAGGCCATTCCTGGAGCGGCCCAACGGTGCGAAAGACGCAGAGGACGGTGTCTTCTCGCTCATCATCGAGGACTGAGGAGTCTTGTCATCATTAAGGCCTACCCCATGAGGAATGGTTGAGCTGGTGTTTGTCACAAAGCTCTGGTTGGGAGTGATTGTGTCTTGCTCTGCTTGCTGGCTGCTCTTTGATGGTGGAGCACCCACAGAGTGGACCGAGCAAGCCGAGGTGGAGGACGGGTTGCAGGGCGTTGGAGCTGCCATACTTTGAGACAGAGGAGCAATTGGTGGCTTAGCTGCAGCAGCTACAGTAGGGTACCGAGGAGCTGGTTTGGCAGGAGGACCCTGACTTGGGTCACAGAAGAAGGTTACTATCAAACAAAACAAAATCAAAATAATTTGAATACATGAAATAATAAAATAACAAATATGATTAAGTTTACATTTACTGACTCAACTAACATTTAGTAATGATTGGGATTCATCAGCATTATCAGTATCTCAGCATTTATGACCTCAACAACCTCTAACATCGATGACAATTTAGAACATGATTTTGAACTGGAATCATATTTTACGTTACTGTAAAATGTGAGCATGATGTATATTATGCAGAATTAATGGAGAGTCCCTGAAGAGCATACATTTCTCATAAGAGCCTTGGCTTTACATAAAAATGATACTATAATACACCAGGATTTTGAGCAGTTTCAAGTAATTTAAAGAAGAGAAATCCTTGAAACTAATTTAAACACAAGTTAAACGAAATTTCCGTACCTGCTGCGCTTGAAAAATCAAACAGTAGCTGCTTGCAGGAATCTCTGGAAGGGTAACAAATGAATAATAATCTAAAATACTTTTCTTTATTCACAACACTGTAAACAGATTATTTTGTAATGCCCACATCTCCCAAAGTTAGCCCAATAGTATTTCACTACACCCACGCTTTAATAATATGCCTATATACTTCAGAACAATCAGAGACCATACACGTGAAATCATATAACTTAATTTGAATATCAATAAAATTCCACTACATTCAAATGAAGACAAATGTATATATTTTGAAAAAAAAGTGTCAAGTTACCCTCCCGAGTTTGATCTGTGCCTCTGCTTGGTGACATCAGTACAGTCTGCTATACTGTCCAGGGGTGAGGTGCGAGAGCGAGCAGTAGCTTGGCTGGAAGATCCCTGAGTCTGGAAACCTTGTTGAGCTGATGCATACTGGGCAAGGGGTACCCCTTGTGCTGCCTGTGGTGGTACCACTTGTGCAGGCTGCAGTGGTACTACTGGTGCAGTATGTGATAGTGGCATCTTCTGCTTCACAAGTAAATCACTACTTTGCTCTTGCTGGATTCTGCAAACATAAATGATGAACATTAATAATTGGAAGAAGGCGCAGTTAAAACATTCAAAGGATGTTATACATGCTGAAATATTAGCTTTTCAACTATTTTATCAACAGACAGATAAAAAATGTGCAAACATATCATTAAATATTCGTATATCTAGCAAGTCTCAAAATACCAAGCAGCTAAAGAGCTTTATAATGTACTGGTCTTTTTATCAGCCAGAATGCCCCTTTCAAAATGGCACATCCTTATATGAGGCAACATCAGCCAGGTCTTTATTCATGTCATTATGTTTTTAAGCCACTTGGCAAAATGATATGTCTTTAAAAACTGACAAAATCCTACACTAATGAATACCCTAAGACATCTGAATCATAATCTACTAAAAGACTAAAGCGAAGATTAATGCATACCTCTGTTGCTCTAATTTCTCCTGCATCTTGGCAAACATTTCATCATGTTCTTTATGCTTCCTGACCATGTCTACTCGCAACCTTTCAGCTTCTTCCAATTTAGCTAAACAAAAATGGTAAGGGCAAATAATTATGAGAAACATTCACTGATATCATTTGCCCACTGCTAATTGTTACTGGTAATGTAAGATGAAGTGTCTAATTATATTCCAATATCCACACATAAACTCTACAAAGTTGTGATTACAATGAAGTTGTTGAAATCAACTTAACCAAGGAGATCATGCTATTCTTATTCACAGAAATGCAAAAGTCATAAAACCGTGTGATTATTTAAAAATATGGAGTCTGCTGTTGGAAACCTTTTAATTGACTTGTCTTTCATAGCTGCATAAGACTTTCTTACAGTTGATTGGTTACAGATGACAAATGCTTAGAAATATTGAAGAATTATCAAGTCAATTTTAGATTGGATAGAATATTTTGGTAAATATGATGTAGCAGGTTAGATGCTTTACCTTGTATAGCTCTCTCCTTTCTCTTAGTCTTGTGCTTCACACGACGCAGCTCTTTATAAGACATGTCCCGAGCATCACCATAGATTAGATACTTGCAGTACATCACTCTTGTTTTGTCCCCGGCATTATCCTTTAAATATCAACAAACGAATAGCTTTCAATCATGTCGTGTAATGGTATCATCTATGTAGCTAATTAAAGTAGTGTAAATCTACAGAAATCATTTTCAGAGAGTAATGAATTGACATATTTTGTATACAAAAGGAAGTGTAAAGCATTTGCAGTCATCCAGGAGAAATTATCTCCTCGCTAAAATAATGATTAGTTGAGTACATGCCACACGGGATACAGCTTCATTGACAAGTAATAAGGAAATGCATAGAAATTAATATACAATATCAAATTGAAATAAATAATTTTTCATATATAAAAACTGGATATGAATAACTACCTGTTTGATATGCTGAAGGGCGTTTGTTGGTTTACAATGCTTCTTCTCACTCAGTACTTGGAATCCCATCTCCAGTGGCTTACGTGGAGTTCTGTCATAATAAAAAGAAAATAGATAAAGAATGTTATACACTTGATGAGAAATATCTGCCATACTATTTACAGGTGTATACATGTAATTATCCGTCTAGAATGTTCACTGATGTATTAATTGCAAAAATGTTGAATCACTGTGAAAACAATTGAACACGTGATAATGATGGCTTCTTGTACAGCATTAGTATCTCAACAATCCCTTTTTTAATACTCATTCTATCTAAATGTTTAAAAAAACTAGATGGAACTTCTTCATAGAACAATTCTCATTCCAATCCAAAAGATATTTGATATTTGATATGTGCATAAAGCAATTGATTATGACCTGGACCATCAGATATATATATATATGATTTCTCCTGATTTTTTCCCGATTTTTTTCTTCTTCCCGATTTAAAAAAAAAAAAAAAAATAATGATTTTTTTTTTTTTTTTTTTAAACCAGATTTTTTCTTCTTCTTCCCTCTTTCATCCTGATTTTACCGATTTCTCCGTTATTTTCTCTAATCTTCCCTATTTTGCCCTATTTTTTCCCCAATTTTCTTACTCGAAAGCGGGGGGAATGTTGTTAGATGCCATTTTTTCCCCGCGAATCCTCTTCTCTTTTTTTACTCAAGGGGGGCGTAGTTGAGGGGAAAACAAAAAACATATTATTTTTTTAGTGCTCACTATTACCCCTGCAAAATTGAGGCTGCAAGAAAGGAATCACGCTTCGTCCGTGGTACCGAGTGCGTTCAGAAACGGAGGTGGAAATATGACCCACTGAAGACTGAGCAAGTTAAGAAAGTCCCACACACAAGACTAAAAATGATGATCAGACTATTACAATTAAATCGTAACACTAATAGACATTAATTTAATTGTCAAAATATATCCCCAACATAATGCTTTACCCTTGATATTTTGATAAAGGAAAATAATTTAAAGCCCTTGAAATAACATCGAAGTGCCTTTCGTTCGTTCTAAAAATGCGTGAATAATTAGCGGCATGCTGAAGTACTCAATGGGTCGATTTTATAAAGGAACCATATGGTAACGTGGTCGCTAGCTTTGGCGAAACACAGAGAACTGACGAAAACAAAGAGCAAAACCGTTTAACAACAGTTTGCGAAGGCTTGCAACTGTTTTGCAAACGCTTACAGCTGTTTGCAAACGTTTGCGGAAAAATAAATTCGCAAAGAAATTTTGAACATGTTCAAAATTTCTTTGCGACAAGAAAAACTGTTTACAACAAAGAAAACTGTTTGCGATCTTTCTTGCAACCTTTTACAACATTTTACAAACTCTGGCGAAACCCCAAATTCGCTACGTTCGCAAGCATTCGCCGCTCAGTGAGATAGGCCCTAATGTCGCTGATTTTCGCCAACATTCGTCAGAAAAGTTGGCGAATCCAAATTCGCAACGTTCGCAAGCATTCGCCGCTCAGTGAGATAGGCATGATGATTCGCTAACTTCGGAATTGCTGAATTGCTGATTTGCTAATCACTGATTCGCTGATTGATGAGCGACGTGAAGATGACTTGTTACTAAAGAACAGAATAAAGAGAAATAAGAACTCTACAAGTTGTTTCAACGTTTTCTTTATTGGCGCGTTCACACTTATATCTTTTGTACAAACAAGTGTGAAACCGAGTCAAACGCTTTTTCAAAATCTATCGCTAACAAATAAGCAGGTATTTTATTTTGAGTTGTATGAAAGATCATGTCGTCAATAATTAACCGAATTGCTTCACTTATATTTCTGCCCTTTAGATATCCCACCTGATCAATCCAAATAACTTCTGGTAATACTTTTTTAATTCTTGTTGAAAGAACTTTGGTTAAAATCTTGTAGTCCACATTAAGTAAGGAAATGGATCTGTAGTTTTTAATTTGTAACGGATTTTTGCCTTCTTTATGAATTAAAGTAATTACTGCCTGTTTTTGTGAGTGGGAGAGTTCCTCCTCACAAAAGGATTCATTCAAAGCATCGACCACTACGTCTCCTATTACCGGCCAAAAAAATGAATAAAATTCAACACTTAACTCATCATTACCTGGTGTTTTATTAAATTTCATTTCTTTCAAAATTGCCATACATTCCCTCTCTGTAACTTTCCCTTCACAAATATCCTTAGAGTCTGGATTTAGTTTGGGTATATCTGTGAAAAAAGCATCACTAGAATTGGAATCTACCGTGGAATGCGCATAAAGTTTGCTATAAAACTTGTGTATTTCTTTAATTATATCTCTCTGATCAAAACTTATTTTCTCTTCATTTATCATTAGTTTTCTGATTACTGTTTTTCTCTTATTTGATTCCATTAATTGGGTAAAGTAATTAGTGTTTGTTTCTCCTCTTTCATAGTACGATGCTCTAGAACGAATTTTAAGTCCTTCATTAATATAATCATAGCATGCTTTTAATTCTCTTCGTTTCAGTTCTAAAGTTCAATCTTCTCACTATCTACTGCTTTCAAAAGATCGTCTTTAAGGGAGAGTATTTCTATTTCTAGATTCCCAATTTTTTCTCCTGAGCTTTGCTTTTTCTTTCGAATATTTTCTGACAAAACTGTTTATTTTCATTTTCAAAAAATCCCGTAAAACTCTTTTACTTTCTATTTCTGTTTTATAGTCCTCTTTCAGTTCAATGATTGCGGTTTTCATTAACATGGTGAACTTTTCATCTTTACATAAACTATTATTAAATTTCCAATAAGATCCTTTGAATTTGATATCATTCGTAGGTAAATTAAAAAAGTTTAGTTGTACAGCTGAATGATCAGGAGCTATAGATGATATTATATTGCATTTTGATATTATTTCATCTAATTTTTCGGATACAAACCAATGATCAAGTCGACTTTGCATAAAAGGATTGATTTGTCTATAAGTAAATTGCTTTTTCATTCCATTTCTCTCTCTCCAAATATCAATCAAATTTAATCTATTCACAAAATTGTCAAAGAGTCTATCAAATTTTGAGAGAACCTTTCGTTTACCAGTTCCCATGTAATCCAGGTTAAAATTGCTGATCGTGTTGAAATCACCTATTATTAGCTGATTATATTTTCCATTGACCGTTGTGAGGGCTTTTTCAAACTCGAGTAAAAATTAATTTGTTCTAAATCCTTCGAACGAACTGGGAAATATACATTGGCTATTGTAAGCCTTAACCCTTGTATAATGCACTCCATTATAATAAACCTACCATTATCATCTGCAATTGCATTAATGACTTCAATATCTAGTTTAGAATCAATTAAAATAAGAACCCCTTTTGGTTTGTCCCATGACTAAAATACGAACTACCATTCCATAGTGCCTTCCATTCGTTTTCTACTTCCTTGGTGCTATACGTTTCCTGTAAAAACACAATATCCGACCGTTTATCTTTACATCACATCAATATTTTCTGTCTCTTTAATTTTTCTCGAATTCCCTTAACGTTTAGAGAAAGGAAGTTACATACAAAAGATGAACTTTTATTATCCATTGATTTTCAAAATATTTCTGCCCTTTTCGTAATCAAATTTGACCATTGAATATTTAGCGGAGGACGGCGAAGCAAAGTTATATATCTGTTTCAAGTGATACCTCATGATACGAGAACAATTTACACATTTACCTAAGAGACTGCGATTCCCACCAAAAATGAGAGTAACCCCACCAACACACACACAACAGCACACCCAAACATAATATACATACACATACAACATTACAATCAATAAGCAAAAAATCCCCCCAAAACACACCAAAAAAAAACCAAACCTTACAATTAAAAGAACAACTACTCAAGAAAGTATTTATTTCCTGAGTAGTAGCTTTGCAAGACCTTCCCAAGCAAAGACTGCCCACAATTTACCCCCTCTTTCTTGAAATCAAATAATCAAAGAAAAACCCTACCAATGTCCAACATATCCATTCCTCTTTTCTTTAACCTGTCAGTATCCGAATTAATGGCATAAAAACAACCTATTGTCACAGCTTCTACTCGACGTTTAGAAACATAGTTATGCTATCAATATATATATATATATATATATATATATATATACAGAAGGAAAAAAGAAGGAGAAAAAAAAAGAAAACAAAAACAGCTCCATTGTCTGATTTGAAAGTACGAGTCAGATCGACTTTTAAGTTTTGTTAAAGAACAACCTCCATTTGATAATAGGCGTATGATTTTGTTTATTGTTTTAAACCAATGTAAATATCTCTAAACTTTTCAACGATACAACAGAAATGTGCTCCTATTCGAAGGTTCAGTACTGTAGTTAATTTGTTAAACTATCAATGTCTAGATTAAGAAGGCATACAATTTGTCAAGGGACTACCACCTTGCATACCTAATGAGCACTTGTTATTCTTGAGTAATAATATTGTTAACATTCAAACACCTTTCTGCAGATAGACACAGCACGTTTTAAACCGTAATACTCTTTGTCATACGATAAGTTCACTTAATATGTGACTGGAAAAAAGAAAGAAAAAAAGAAGTCAACAACTCATTCAAAGGTAGTATGCATGTGGCAATACTATAAAGACCTTGCCGTGTCAAGTGACACGCCCTACGTCTGACCATCGTGACCTTCGTCAACCTTAACCCACTTGTGCAACAACAAAACATTTCAAAAAGAACATGTGAACATTACAATTTTAATCTTCTGTCACATAGGACAGTGTCAGAACTACAATGCACAGTTACAATGACAGTCAAGACGTGTTCTTAGGAAAAGTTCAATTTGGTTTAACAATTTATTCAAAGGTATAATACCACAAGTATGCTCGTGGCAATACTATAGAGACCTTGATTGTTGTCTCGCTCAGTATATTAAGCCTATCATTACAGATTACGCTTTAATCATGCTAACGCATTAAGGAATGTGTATTATTCTTAAATTAGCGAATATTACTCCATCTCTTGAATGTGTGCCTAATCTAGAAAAAGGTCGGGCGTGTTTCACTTTTGGAATTTAAGATTGAAAGGCATCCACTTTATGTTCAAATTAACAATAAGCTTGGCACAATGGTAAAGAGCATGTCTTCAACAATACCTTCATTGAGGAATGTGCCACTGTTCAAATGTCTTTGAATTCTCAATGAGTGCATTGAGCGTGTAATCAAACCGTCTTGATTCTATTACATAACATTCGTACAAGTCTTCAGAGGGTTAGCATATTTCCAGGTGCTAGGCAGTGAGATCACACAAAGGAAATTCAAAGAAAAGAATTTCAAATGAGGAAAGGAACCTTATAAATAGGGTTCGCGGGCGCACGTAGTCATCTTTTCTTTTGTGTGTGGCAGTAAGAACACCTATTTTCTTTCGACAGTACATGCAGACGGATTTCGACATGCAGACGGAGATTTTCGAGCAGGGAGCCGATGAGTCGACGGGGACTGATCCGGCGGAATCCCTGGTGGGCAAAGTCGCCGCCCAGTCCGCAGAACTTAGGAAGCTTTCTTCCAAGATGTCTCGGTTTATGGATGTTATGTCCACAAATCAAAATGAGACAGTCCCACGTGCGAAGCATGGGGGCGATTTACCTGATGATGACTTGCTCAGCATTTTCGCTGATAACAGTGTATCTATTTGTTCGTCGCCAAGCAGGGCGGATAGTTACGACCCTGAGTTGGATCTATTGGAGACACCGGGTGTGGTGGAATCGAATGTAGATTCGAGTTTCTTTCCACCCGATTGTGACCTGTATAAAGGCACATTGGATTTCAGATCGCCTGTGTCTGATAGCCTGGCGGCTCGCATGACCAAGGCAGTAACGCTTCCTCCGAAGAAGGAAAGCATTGAGAAGATTGCTACTCAATATCTTACACCGGAGAATGCTCCAGCGGTTTGCACGCCGAGGATTCCCCAGGAACTGTGGGGCTCAATTCCACCGAATTATCGTGCTGCCGATAGTCGTGCACAGAAGTTGCAGACTCATATTGTGAAAGGTTTGCTTCCCTATGCGGAGATTCTTTCAGAGTTACAGAGCGCGGCTTCGGAGAAGCGCGATGTGGATACCAACCGCATTTAGCGTCTCGCCCTCGACGGTATCACACTAAGCGGTTTTGCCTCCTACGAAGTGAGCATGAGGCGTAGGGAAGAATTGAAGCCCTCTTTTAACCCCAAGTACAAGGGTATTTGCAGCCGTTCAGTATCGGTATCTGAGGGCCTCTTTGGAAGTGAATTTCAAGCGACCCCTAAAGGGGTCGGAGACTCGTTTCTGGTCAGTCAGAAAATTTCGCCTCAGAACTTCAGGGGGCGTGCCAAGCGCAACTATCAGCGACCAGCCCCATATCGGCAGGGCAAGCGGGATTATTCTCGTTTTTCGAGGGATCGCAACCGCGGCCCATCTGGATTTAAGGAGTTTCGCGCCCCAGCGACAGTTTCCAAGGCTCCACAGTCCAAGTACAACGCAGATCGGGGCAAGTTTAACAAGCCCGGTTTCCTAAAAAACTAGTAAATGACCTTTCCCAGTCAGGGAGACTCAGGTTTTTCAAAGATGAGTGGTCGCGTCTGACGTCTGATTCTTGGGTTTTAGACGCAATCTGTGGTTATAAAATTGATTTTTGCTCTCTTCCTTTTCAACGTTGCTCACCGAGCAATTACGTTGCCTCTCTTATAGAGAAGGAAGCAATTAGTAGGGAGATTGTTTCCCTTCTTGAGAAAAATGCAATTAGAAAAACATCTAGACAGGACCTTGTTTTCTTGTCTTCTATTTTCACGATTCCGAAGAAATCGGGAGAATGCAGACCAGTCATTAATTTGAAAAACCTGAACACTTTTGTCAAGTATGATCATTTTAAAATGGAAACGTTTAAAAATGTTCAAGATCTGATGATGCAATCTGATTTCATGACCTCAATTGATTTGAGGGACGCTTATTTTTCAATCCCGATTCATGAAGATCATCACTGTTTCTTAGGTTTTTCGTGGGAGAAGGCCTATTATTGTTTTCAATGTTTACCGTTTGGACTAAGCTCAGCACCTAGAGTATTTACAAAAGTTTTGAAACCGGTGATGGCCGCTATAAGATGCAGGGGCATTCGTTCTATGATTTATTTGGATGATATAATTATTTTCGCTACTTCGAGGCAAGCAAGTCTCGAGCACACTAGTTTTGTGTGTAATTTATTATCATCTTTGGGATTCGAAATAAATTTCGAGAAGTCTTGTTTATCCCCTAAAACTGACACAACTTATCTGGGTTTCTGCATTGATTCGGCTAGTATGTCGATAAGTTTACCTGGTGAGAAAGTGGAGAAATTGAAATCAGTAGGAAGCTCAATTCTAGCTTCGAATCAGGTCATTGTTCGGGACCTTGCGAAGTTCATTGGCATTATTGTTTCTTCCTTTGAGGCCTTTCCAAAAGGGAGGATTCATTACCGCAAATTGGAATCTTTCAAAACTAAAGCGTTTGAATCTTCAGGTGGGAATTTCGATTCTTTTGTGTCTCTCAATACCCGACGCATTATGCGAAATTCAATGGTGGCTCTCTATCCCATCGGATGCATTCACTACGCCCGCTAAAATGCCTCCTATCAGCATCACATTACGTACAGATGCAAGTAGCACGGGATGGGGAGCTTTCTGTGAGAATGATTATTCATTTTCTCAAGGGGTTTGGTCATCTAAATATGCCGTTCTACATATTAATGTTCTGGAATTACTTGCAATTCAACACGCATTATCATCATTATGCAATTCACGGATGAATGCCCATATTCATATTGAGTCTGATAATAGTTCCGCCGTATCTTATATTAAGAAGTTTGGTGGGCGTATCTCCATGTTAGATGGAATCTCCCGGGCCATTTGGTCATGGTGTTTTGAACGTAATATTTGGCTTTCTGCATCTCACCTGGCTGGGATTGCAAATATTGAGGCAGACACGCTTCCACGTAGAGATCTAAACAAAGAGCTTCATCTTTGTCCCGGATAGGTTTTTCTCTATTTGTCAGCATTTCAATGTATGTCTCGACGTTGATTTGTTTTCTTCTCGTTTCAACAATCAATTACCATGTTATGTAACCTGGAAGTATGACCCTTGTGCTTTTGCAGTAGATGCTTTTACCATCTCTTGGAATGCATTGTACATATATCTCTTACCTCCGAACTCTCTCGTGGGACATTCAAACCCATTCCCAAACCTCAAGCTAACCGCCTGGATTATCTCAACAAAGGTTGGCGCTCAGCGGGCCTTTCAGAACACGCTTCCAGCCTCATCGCCCTCTCTTGGCGAGATGGAACCAACAAACAATATGAATCGGCTTGGCAACAGTGGCTTCGCTGGTGTGATTCACAATCGCTTGATCCCTTTGACTCGTGTATTGTAAACGTGATTAATTTTCTTAGTGCTCAACAGGGTTTAGGAAAATCCTACTCCACTATTAATTCTTATCGTTCTGGCCTTTCTTCTGTACTACCACCAATGGAAGGCTTTCCAGTTGGCAAGCATCCCATGGTAATAAGATTATTGAAGGGGATATTTAATGCAAACCCTCCTAATCCAAGGTACCAAAGCACGTGGGAAGTCTCCAGGGTTTTGGATTATTTGTGTTCAATGGCAGAAAATTGTCAACTTTCTTTGTTTCATTTGAGTCAAAAACTTGTGTCGTTAGTCGCACTTGTTACAGCGCAACGTACACAGACTCTCAATCATTTAGATATCTCTTTCATGCACATTTCAGATGATCGTGCAGTTTTTCAGGTCATGGATGTCTTAAAAACGACTACTCCAAAAAAGGGTATTGCTAAGCAAATAGTTGAGCTTCCTTCTTTTCCTTCGAATAAGAAGTTGTGTGTTTTGTTAACTCTCAAGGAATATCTTAATCGTACCAAACCTCTTCGTGAATGTCATGGGGAAACGAAGCTCTTTATTTCAACTAGAAAACCTCACAAATCGGTAACCTCCAGTACTTTGGCAAGATGGTTAAAATTCTCTTTGTTTGCTTCAGGCATTGACACATCAGTATTTTCGGCGCACAGTTTCAGGAGTGCCGCTACTTCTTCTGCTTTCGCTCATGGGGTCACCTTGAAAGAAATAATGAAGAAAGCTGACTGGTCAAATGCCCAAACATTCAAAACCTTTTACCACAAACCCGTCGTTGAAGATGGAACTTTCGCTTTTTCGGTTTTAGCTCAAGCTTCTTGAAATTTATGTTCTATATCATGACATTATCACGAAAGAGGGCTCTATGTTAAATGAGAAGAAGGTTCGCTTCTCTTTGATAATCAATTTTTGGTACAGTTCCATTAAAGGAAAATCCTAGGTTACTAGAGATGTATTTACATGATTCACGTGATCGTAGTTTACTTTTAAGCAAGACTGATTTAGTCAAGGAGATCTGAGTAATCTTTTTATGCTTCATTATTTTTGAGGTTCGTGTTATGATTAAAAATTTGATACACCTGCAATTCAAGTGTTGGTTTTTTATTCATGTAAGTTCGTCTTTTTTCAGATTCTGTGATCTGATCTTTGAATATGCTAACCCTCTGAAGACTTGTACGAATGTTATGTAATAGAATTCCTAAATTATGCAAATAACATGAAGTATAATTAGAATTCTATTAATAATAATGAAGTACAAGTCGAGGAGGGTCCCTCCCTTCAAGATCTTTTGCTGAAAGATTCCCTCCCTTCTGGATTTTTGTTATTGTTCAAATCACAGAATCTTCTCTCTTTTTTAATTGGGAGTGTATATATCCTGGCTTCATGTCTGTTTGGACTTTAGCTGTTGTTTGACAGGAGTTATGTTTTGATTAATTGAATATGATCAATTGTAGTTTTTGTTTGATTGATTGGATATGATCAATTGTAGTTTTTGTTTGATTGATTATGATCAATTGTAGCTTTTGTTTGAATATGTTCAATTAGTCTTTGTTTTATTGAATGGATTTGATCTATTGTAGCTTTTGTTATGATCAATACTATGATATTTAGGTTTTTGGACAAATTTTTACTCTGTTTTGGGGAGAGTTTTTCGTTTGTTGACACCTCTTCCTTCTTTGAAAAGATGGCTACGTGCGCCCGCGAACCCTATTTATAAGGTTCCTTTCCTCATTTGAAATTCTTTTCTTTGAATTTCCTTTGTGTGATCTCACTGCCTAGCACCTGGAAATATGCTAACCCTCCTCGACTTGTACTTCATTATTATTAATAGAATTCTAATTATACTTCATGTTATTTGCATAATTTAGGAATTATGACGGTCAAGTGACACGCCCAACGGCTGACCGTCGTGACCTTCGTCAACCTTAACCCACTTGTGCAACAACAAAACATTTCAAAAGGAAGACATGTGAACATTACGATTTAAAACTCCTGTCATATAGGATAGTGTCAGAATTATAATGCACAATCACAATGATAGTCAAGATATGTTCTTAATTAGGAAAAGTTCAATTTGGTTTAACAATTTATTCAGAGGAATAATACCACAAGTATTCACGTGGCAATACTAAAAAGACCTTGAGTGTTGTCTAGATAAAGGTCAGGCGTGTATCACTTTGGGAATTTAAGATTGAAAGACATCCACTTTATGTCAAAACAACAAGTTTGGCACAATGGTAAAGAGCAAGACATGCAATCAAGAATGTAACCATAGATTGCACCGTTCGAATATTAAGAAAATACCGAATTCCTCTTTCTTTGATATGTCAGTATCTGAATCTAATAGGCATACACTTTATCTTATAGTATCATGGATTTTTTATGTTTTTAAATAAACAAAACAACTTGCAATTGTTGTCATAAGACATTCACCCATTGATGATAAGCATACTGATCGAAAAACTCATGTCTTCAATTCTCAATGAACACATTGATCATGTAACCAAACCGTCTTGATTTTGACTGTCAAGTGACACGCCCAACGGCTGACCATCGTGACCTTCGTCAACCTTAACCCACTTGTGCAACAACAAAACATTTCAAAAGGAAGACATGTGAACATTATAATTTTAAAATCTTGTCATTTAGGATAATGTCAGAATTAAAATGCACAATTAGCATAGTCAAGATGTGTCCTTAGGAAAAGTTCAATTTGGTTTAACAATTTATTTAAAGGTATAATAGCTAATAACACAAGTATGCAAGTCGCAATACTATACAGACATTGAGTATTGTCTCGCTCATTACATTACACCTATCAGTACAGTTTTACGCTTTAATCATTCTAATGCATTAAAGTATTATTACTCCATCTCTCCATAGTAAGCCTAACTAGAAAAAGGTCGATCGTGTATCACTTTTGAAATTCGAGAATTTGAAAGGCATCCACTTTATGTCCGAACAAAAAGCTTGCATGGCACAGTAGTAATGAGCGAGACCTGCAATTAAGAATGTAACTTACTTCGTCAACCTTACCTTAACCCACTCGTGCAACAACAAAACATTTCAAAAGAACCTGTGAACTTTATGATTTGAGTCTCTTGACAGGATAATGACATAATTATAATGCAAAATAAGCATAGTCAAGATGTGTCCTTAAGAAAAGATGGCTAGCTGAACTCGATATCGAGTACGTAGCTCATGAAATATCATTATTTCTGTAAGATATTATGAATATCTATAGTATTATTTTACGGTAATTTTGTTGAATTGGAGTCCCTTAAAGTCTTACGTGATGTTTTTTGTTTGGTTTAATGCTTGCTCGGATGACGGTGTAGGGATGTAAACAAAACTTGACTCGTAACTTCAGCGTGCCGTTATACACGCATTTTTAGAACGAACGAAAGGCACTTCGATGTTATTTCAAGGGCTTTAAATTATTTTCCTTCATCAAAATATCAAGGGTAAACCATTATGTTGTGGATATATTTTGACAATTAAATTAATGCCTATTATTAGTATTACGATTTAATTGTAATAGTCTGATCAACATTTTAGTCTTGTGTGTGGTACTCTTGCTCATTCTTTGGTGGGTCATAGTCTATTTCAACTTCCGTTTCTGACCGCACTCGGTACCACGAAGTGTGATTCCTTTCTTGCATCCTCAATTTTAGAGCAATAAAAACACCTCAACTGAAACGATATCCATTTATTTCTGAAGCATATTTATTTAATTAAATTGAAATATAAGTTTGTGAATTGCATATTTTTATTTCTTTATTTCAATATATCAGTGTGAATTTTAATTTAAAAAACCCCGAAACTCGAATATTCAAACCCGGGTTTCGGAGCGACGGTCGGGGACCGGGCGGGGAACCGTTTTGACTCAGGTTTTGAAACTTTGACGTTTTGACTCGGGTTTTGACACACGCCGCATGCACACACACGAGAAGCCTGTTTCAAATCGGGCAAAGCTAGTTTTCCATGCAATCGAAACCGGGCTGACCAGATTAAACTTTTAAAAAAGCAGAAACACGAAGTTGCAAACCATCCAGAGACTCCTAATAAATTGCGTTACTGACTAATTAATTATGTAATTACACACCTTTATTCTCAGTTTTCTTATGTATAACTGATTTTGTTATAAAACTGAAGATATGGCGTATATATTCAATACTGAATGAACGCCATTAAACTATTACCAACAACAACAACGTAATTTACTCACTGCCTCTGCAAAATCAGCTGCTGTTGCCGATCAAAGTTTTGTGGTTGAAGAGCAGCCGTGAGATTTGTCATTTTTCGACCCTGTTCCAAAGGTAAAACATTCTCTTTACTCAGTTCCCACTCATCTATGTACCTTATGTCTTGATCTCTCTCCATCTTCGGCTTTTCTAAATGGATTTCTCAGGCAAAGTAAATATTTTCAACGATGTTGACGCCGACAATACCGTTGTTGCATTTTCAAATTTCCCGCGCGTTCTTGGTCTGTAATTTGACGGACACGTACGTACGTACACGTTAGCTGGCGCGCGCGCACGATGAGCCACTCATTTTAATACCTTATTTGTTACACTGGCACAAAATCCCCATCAGGCTTTTTTGTTCCACATTTCTCAATAAGGCAAGCTAAGCGTCTTACAGACCATACCTCAAGCTATCGAGCAGAATTAGCAGCGATAACAATTGCCCTATTATGGATAGAACAACTAAACCTGCACGCATGGGTAGTGATTCCCTTAGCGCACTCCTCTCAATGCAATCTATGAAAGGAGATAAGTCAGATAACTTTATTTTCTAATTCACGCTGTTCAAACGAAAATAAATTATTTTCCATCGCGCTTTCACCCACCTGCTGAAGAAAACATATACAATTACTTTCCAAACACTTAGGGGAGCACCGCTCATCTAGGACGGCTGCGGACGTCTCGTTTACTGGCACCAAGTAACACTACACACGGGTTATCTTGGATAATGAAATTTGATACATACCTTCTCAAATACTTACGTATGCAAAATTATGCATATGAAAAGAACACCTCTTTTCGTCAATGTGCGTTCTTACACCTGTCAAGCCAACCTTTTAAGCACAATCTATTGAACTACTCCACCTGTCGAGCCAAACTTGTAAGCAAACTAAGGCAATTGTCACACATCTCCTGTTAAGGCAAGGTTGCGAAGCCCTGGCACCAGGGACTTTTAGATTGAGTGGACGAGAACACGACGATCGCCGACTGATCATGCGTGTCAACGTACTCAACTGCCCATGTTGACTACAATTAGAAATCTTTTAGATTGCACTCGGCGATATACATGCATGCAGTAAGTAACACTATGAACAAGACGGACAAAGAAAGCGGACAAAATATACAGTTCTTCATTCTACCTTCAACAATAGGCCATTTTCGTAATGTAACCAAATTTAATGCATAAGTCTTTGTGAAGTGCCTCAATACAGATTATTTCATTCACCTGATAAGAATAATAGTATTTCAATAGAAAGAATCCGAACTGCATACATTAATTGTTGCCAGGTTGGACAACGTGATGGCTTGACCTACCTAGCAACACTTATATGCAGTTTCATTCTGACTATTGAAATACTATTATTCCTATCAGGTGAATGAAATAATTTGTATTGAGGCATTTCACAAAGACATAAATTTGGTTAGATTACGAAAATGCCCTATTGCTGTGGTAGAACATCCCTTCACTGCTATTAATATGTAAAAATGTGTAGAACAGGTGAATATACATGTGACACCAGTTTTACAATAATAGCAGGGAAGGGATGTTCCTTTGTCTACCTGAGGAACTGTATATTGTATGCGCACGCGGCATATACTAGTACCGTACTAGATTTAGGAAAATTAAGGTTCACGCATTCTCGATCGCCGACTGAGACGACGTGACGCATGCGCAGTGCCTTAAAACGACGTCACACGTTGCAGTCAAAGCTGTCGACGTGCAATTCTAAAAGTCCCTACCATCTAGTCATGCAGAACATAAGCAAGAAATTCAACTTTCCTAAAGAATCTGTAAAGAAGGAAAACAAATTTTAGAATTTTTAAAATCGGGTGGATCAGAAAATCTCATGACCTCAACCACCAGGTTACTGAAACTACTGTTTGATGAAAACAAAAGAGGCCAAAATGGGGCAGACGGCCATGATGGCACAATCAATGTCGCTAAAGCCCGGCAAACTTTAACATGTTTGATCGCCCTTCCCACCAGGGAGATAGGGGGATCAGCCAATTCCTCTCCTTACTCCAATCACCAGAAAACGCATCTACTTGACTAGTAGAAGGACACCAGAATTTAGAATTAAACACCGGCAATTTATGATTGAACTCATCAGCAAATCTATCTACTGTGTGCGGGCCCCATTTAGTATCAATGAACTTAAAAAACTCTACAGTAACACCCCAATCATCGAAGTCTTCTTGTCTACTCAGGATATCTGCCTCTACATTCTTATCTCTCGGGACCCATTGCACAGAAACTTCTAAGGGTAGACTGTTACAAAAATCAGCAATACGCAATGCTAAATCATGCAAATCGACCTTCATACTGCCTTTTCTCATAATGACCTCTACACCAGTGTTGTCAGTAAACACCTTGACCTTCTTTCCTTTTAAACTTGGCGAGAATGCTTCTATTGCCAATAAAACTCCTTTGAGTTCTCTCCATGTTGAACTTTTAACAATTTCATCACACTTCCAATTCTGGAAAAATTTCAGTTCTCCACACTGAGCCGTCCAGGCGCCACATCCAATGTTGCTAGCATCTGAAGACAGTAACACTTGAGGTGTCGAATACTCAAACAAAATTCTGTTATTTAATCTATTTAGATTTTCTTTCCAAAAGAAAACTTCTTTGAATACAGAACTGTCAACGGCTAACTTATAAGCCTTGTCCCAATGTAGGCGTTTTGTCACCTCCATGTACATGAATCTAGTTCTCAGTTGCGAAACGTTCCCTACAACTGGATACAAGGACATAACTTTACCTGCAAGAGAGGCTAATTCTCTGGCTGAAACCAATGGAAATTTCAAAGACAGCCTATCAATACATTCAAAAATATCAGAGATTCGGCATTCAATCACTCTAATAGCTCCTGCCTCTGAATCCCAAATCATACCCAACCAATTCAACTTGGTTGTGGGGGTCCAAACAGACTTCTCAATATGTTTGAACAAATGCAGAAAAATTAAACAAATACTTTTCATATTTTGTCATAGTTTACCAGTAGAATAGACAGCTGGGATACGCAAGTGATGAGCCACCACTAGCACCCCCAGTGGTTGATGTCCATGTAGGAGTTTGTGCAGCTGATGTGGAGAGCTTTTAGCAAATTGACAAGGTATGTGTGGTAAGGTAATTAGCTCCAAAAGAAAAGTTATAGATTGGGAATTGGGCTGGCGAGGGGAAGGGGGTCAATCTTTAGCAAACAAAAAGCAAACTATTTTCATTTACATAACAATGATCCATGGACAAAACTATGCTGGGAAATAATTTTCTAATATGCGCAAAGTGGTGGGGGTGCTAGGAGGGCCCTCCAAAGATGACGGGTTCCCAAACACTCATTTTTTTTATAAACGCATGACTGATCTTGCTTTGAAAGGTCTTAGGCAGTTGATGGTATTGTAAGGCATCAAACACAAGTTCCTCGCTCTTTAATGTGCGTGACAGACATTATTTTGCCAACATGTCATGTTTGAGCTACTTATGGTGTATCAACTTACAAGATGACAGGCTTCATCTTATATTGTCTTTTTTTCTTATTGTCTTTTTTTCATAGGGAGAAGGGGGTGAAGAAGGAGAGTTAACACTAATTTGTGTTGTTTCATCACAGAAAAAATAAAATAATATGCATGATGATTGTAATTTTTTGAAGAGATGCGATTTTAAAATCATATCATCCCAGTATAGCTTCCTGTACGAGCTGTGTTGGGGGTTTTCTGCATCCATCATGAGTTATCAAATATATTCTCCTTTTAACCCAGCATCTTCACCCCCTGCCCTTGAACTGATTGCTTTTCCAATACCACGGTTTGGAGGTCAGACCAAACGACTGACAGACCGACCGACCGAATAGCTAAGTCCCCTCAGTCATCAAAGGTAAGTTTTAACCTAATTTGTTACATTTTATATTGTTTATATAGGAAATATTTTTATAATTTTGACTGGCTTTAATGGGAATATGAAACTATATTGCCCAAATATAATCATATTGGCCGGGTCGAAGACGAGGGCAATATGGTTATATTCAGGGCAATATTGTCTCATATCAACCTAAATTCGAGCCAGTCAATGTTATTATTATTAATTATCCTCTTCTTATATTTCAAGTATCACTTATACATGTATCATGTACAAGTACCCAGATGTGAAGCGTATGGTAATATGCTCTTATATTACCCACTGCTACATCACGCGTGTCTATGTGCGATAATTGCACGATAAATAATAATGAATGATATTATACGTTTGACTAACTTTGAATATTGATCCTTATTGAGTGGTCTTTCTGAAAGTTGATATAATAAAGTTTCTTTCAATCTGGCAGACAAGTACATGCAAGTGCATTCATTGTTACTCACTGGGTTTATAACATTCATCACAAATTTGCTGATAACCTGCAGATTTTATATCTTCTTTAGATATGAACATATCAATTCAATGATTGACAACATACCCAGTAATACATATGGAACCCTATCATATCATCTTCAGTGGTTGATAAATACTGTATAGATGTCCTCTACATTTGTTATTGAAATGGAATACAATAGTACCATACAGACCATGGAGTATGCTGTCACAATTTTTTTAAACAATATACCAATCCTCCCAACCTAAAAGTGTTGAACACAGGTAAGCCATTCATATTTTTAAATAGGAGTTATACCACTCTGATTTCCTACCAGGAATTTAGTGCCACAATGTCACAAATTGCATTCTAAGTGAATAAATGGCGCAACAGTATTTATAAATCAATTGCAAATCTGCTTTTCTACTCAGGGCATGCTTTGCTTTTTTTCTGTTAAAAGTAGACCTTAAATTCATATTCTGATTTTCATTTATAGTTACTGTATATTACAAAATATCAATTTAGGACAGAGTAAACCCACTTTTTATTTAATACCTGTTTCTAGGTTTCATTCCTGTTTTATGAAATAAAATTACTAAGTCTTCTCTACTTATCATTGAACCGAGTTATTGATAACTTGATTGTAACAATCTTTTGATAATTACCTCTTAGGATGGACAAAAATACAGAAGTTATTGTTAAGTGGGATCGTGATGGAGAGATCAATTGCGGCAAGAAACGAGATCTTCGATATAACCAAGGAGTTTTTAGAGATGGAGACCCAACTGGCAACAAATTATTCCAAGCAGCTGCCGTTTTCTATGGCTGCACAATAGAATCTACTGGTGTGCTGTTACCTTTGATGTTATCTTCGATGCCGCCAATATCATTGGAAAGCTTCAGTAGTGATTATTGTCATAAAGAAATATCCTTAATATTTCACTTTTTATTTGAACTAACAAGGGGAAAATCTAACAGATGATAAAATATGAATACTAAAGCCTAATTGTGTCAAGAAATTTTCTTACATTGTATGATAGCAGCTTTAATTTGTGAAAAATAGTAAAAATGTACAGTCCTAAAACCTACAATTTGACACTTTTCCGATTACTTGCGGCTCACGAAAATAAAAAGTGAATTTGTCCGTATACAGCTCTTTGTGATGTTATATGTCAGATTAGTGCCCACACATGCCCAGTCGAGTAATTTTGATTAATATTTCAGGAAATTTTGCTCCAATTTCTTTCGCTTGCCTCCTGCAAAAGATAAGCACTGTGTAGGCCTAGTGCTCGTATTATCAGACGAGTGGTAGCGAAAAGTTATTAGCATTACAAAAGCATATTTCCCTTTTAAAGTGGCCCGATAGTTTGCAGCTAGGCAGGAATCTTTTGTCTACGTATCTGCAAGGAAGGTCCAGTTAGGCACATGCCTGACATATTTTCTCCTGGCGGCATCGAAGATGGTACCAAGGGAATGAGCTAGATAGGACTCCATCTCTTAAAACTTCTTGATATAACGGAAGGCTTAGGGTAGGTTCAAGAGTTACTATGAGCTAGGTGGATGTGGACTGGACGGGGACTGCAACGCTGACAGAAGACTCTGACTCCGAATGTGCCTCCATTTAGAGGTTTTGTGGTCTAGTGGATAAGTCGTTGGACTGTGGATCACAGGATCCATGGTTCAAGTCCCGCCACAGCAGTAATGTCTTTTGGCAAGATATTAATCTACATTTGCCACTCTGCTGTGAGCACCGAAAGCGGCTGCCTAGCAGAGCCAGGGTAATAGTTGGAGTGCCTTGAGCATATTGTTATTATTATTTTGACAGTGACAACCTCCCTCCTTCCTCACTAAGAACAGCACAGACTAAAGGTCATCCATCATATGAAAGTTGCATGTAAGAAGTTTTAATCCTATAAACTTACAGTGTTGTATGTTTTTTAGAAGGATTTGGCATGTAGGACTAATATTAATTGCTAATAGTTTATATTTCAAAGGGCAATCCAACCTTTGTAACAAGTTGATTTATGTTAAAGCAGAAAAAAATGAGTGTAATAGACTGGTGAAAGTTTGAAAGAAATCAGACATAGAATAAGAAATAATGTTTGAAAAGTTAGATTACAACATCTATGTAAATCTCAGATCTGCAATTTTATGAGGCAATAGGGACGTATGCAGCTGACAACTTTGTATGTCATACACACAAAAATATAAATAATTAATTATTTTCTTTTAAGCTCCTCTTCCATTGTGGCAGTACTCAAACTATATTGTAACCCTCCCTCCCCCTAACCAGTGGCCTTGTGAATTTGCATTTCAGAATTGTCCAAGAACACCGGTACCCCCCTTCTTTAAAGAGCTACCATGTTGTATTTTTTGCCATAAGTGTGGGCTACAGTTAGATAAGTTGCAATTTTGATATTCAAACATGATTCATTACACCGGAGTGTTGGCTCAGTCAGTAGAGCGTCCGCCTCACAACCGGAAGGTCGTGGGTTCGAATCCCGGCCGCGTCATACCAAAAGACGTTAAAAGATGGGAGTTGTTGCTACCTTGTTTGGCGTTCAACAATAAGGGATAGAGCAACGTCGATCTGGCGCCGCTCAGTGGCTGCCGGGCTCACGATCAATTGGGCAAAAAGAATTTCCGTTTCGGTTTAATACAATTTGGAGTGGACTATTAGGCTATCATTATTATTATTATTATGATTTATCAATTTTTAATGATTGTACATGTAATTGTGAAAGGAACTGTACAAAAACGATTCCAGTTATATTGCAAAGAAATAAATGCAGTCATAATCAAGACGAAAGTATTAATCTTAAGATTTGATTGCTTTGTGCTATTCAACGTTGATTCTTATTTAGTTAGATTTGTTTATAGGAGAAATGTGTCTGAGAGAGTATTGTACTAAAATGATAATGACTTATGTGACAACAAAAGAGGGGTAATAAACGACAAAAAGAGAGATAAAGAGAGAGAAAGAAAGAGAAGGAGGGGGATGTTCTTGTTTGCATGAGAGAGCTAGAGATGAGAGAGAGAGAGAAAGAAAGAATTGAGAAGAAGTTGTACAAAGTGCTTGGTGTGCCCCCCCCCCCAAAAAAAAAGTATACAAATATGCTATTGATCATTGACAAAAATATTCAATTAAACTTCAATCACATATGAAGCAGGACAGTATACAATTTCCATAACAGGCATTCAGAGTCACTAACAAATTATTGCATTTCCTGCATTATGTGAAGGATTAAAGATGAATTTCTGGATGGGGCAGAGTGATGCGAGTCTAATATTGAATATAGTGCAGTGATTTTGAGGAAACAGAATCAGCTAGGTATGACAAATATAGTTTTATGGGTGGGGGGGGGGGGGGGGGGGTCATATTTGATGGTACGGATACACAAGCATATTTCCGGACTCCCCTAAACAAGTTAATGTCTATGAGCACAATTTGTTGATAATGATTGATTGATTCGAATTGATTCCATTTCAAATCAATTATTTGTACAATAAAGAACACAGTTGAGAAAAAGTAAGTTCAAAATCATGAAATGAAACAGGAACCTAATGAAAAACATAGCTTGTTTTTGTAGGTTCCCAAGAATAAATATAATATGAACATTGTTTTTATGAATCATTTTAAAGTGTCTTAATAATCACAGTAAAATAGATTTCATATAATGACACATTTTCATAATCCATTTTAAAGTGTCCGAAGGAAAGAATGACAAGACGGAACACGAAGGACAGGAGACTGACATAATAAGAAAAGACAGGACATGTCAAAAAAAAAATCATAATTAATAGGACAAGATAAAACGAAACATGACAGGACAAGACAAAAAGAAAGACAAAGCTGCACACGACAGAAATTAGAAGAACATAGATATTAATGATAATAATATCAGTAGGAATGATTGTAATAATCATAAGTTCGTTAAAATTTATTCTTTATATTAGTATCAATACATCATTTCCTTTATCATGTTCCATGAGATGATATAGTGAAGTAGAATTAAGAAGTAATGTGACCCTCAAGTAGAAACATTTTCAGTAAAGCAAGGGGAAAATACTTTTTGAGTGTCCCTCGAATAGGATGTAAAGCTTAGTTCACATTGTACTTTATTAGAAGTTAGGTTGTCATATTCTCCCTCACATAACAAAAAGAGGAGTTGAAAGGCACCTTTTGTCTATTTTCAATTGTGGACTCAAGAGGGCGACAAACATAATTAAAAACTTAAAATTATGATAACTCATTAATGTGCAAGAAATTAAATGGCGAAAAAATATATGTTGTTAAGGGGGTAATACTACTTCATCAGATGAAGGGAAGCGAAATCCATAGATAGTGGTTACATAATACGTTATCAAAACTTCCATAGCCTGCTGTCTAATAAGCCACTTCGTGAAAACGGAAAATGCGAGACCTCACACAGAAAAACCGGCCGCGCACTCACTTAGGCCACTTCGTGAAAACGCCGCGCAAAATTTTGTTTTCACGAACCGTCCCCACAGTTTGTTACAATATCCACACTTGATTATATATTTTTGGTTAAAAAAAAATATATGAGCAGAATCGTTATAATCTGTACTATGTGATTGTCAAAGGAAATCTTTGAAGATGTACGTTAACCCCCATTTTAATAACATGAAATGTTAAAATGCGTTTATCTCGAAATTCACTTTTGTTGCTGCGCGGGCTGCGAGGCCACTTCGTGAAAACGGTGACGATATGTTAGGAGTGGTGATGCATTAACAATATCATTCATATATACTAAAAAAAGCAGGGGACCTAATATGGAGCCTTGTGGTTCTCCGCATTCTATGGTGGAAATATTAGATGTTGTAGATTTCAACATAACATATTGATGTCTATTACGCAAATAGTCTTCAAACCAAGAAAGTACAATCCCTCTAACTCCATATGCTTTTAATTTATGTATAAATATACGATGGTCCATGGTATCGAATGCTTTCGATAAATCCATAAAAACACCTACAGTGTGTTCTTTTTTAGAAAGAGAATCAGTTATTTTGTCACATAATTGTAGAATAGCATAATCAGTAGAGTGGTTCTTTCTAAATCCATATTGATTAGGAATTAAAAAGTTATTGATATTAAGAAAGAATATAATCGTTTATATACTATTTTCTCTAATATCTTTGAAATGCTATCTTTGTAAAGAAATTGGTCGGTAGTTTGAAACTTTAGAGTGATCATCCTTTTTATATATCGGAATTATTTTTGCAACTTTTAGTGGGTCGGGAAAAACCCCTTGGGAAAGAGATAAATTAAAGATATGTGATAATGGGGAAGCTATGAAGTGAATTATTTGTTTTAATAAAGATACACTTAGCTCATCGTAGCCACTAGATTTACTGAACGAACAATTTCTAAAATCTCTTGAATATTTGTTGAATTAAAAAATAAGGATTGATTAACGTTATTATTTAAGTATTTAAAGGCACACTGTCCTACTTGTAGCTACTTGCTCCCTCTATATAGAGAACTTCCCAAATCGGTGCCTGTTGGTCCCCCATGATCCTCTTTTTCTTATGTTAAATGCGAGCTGAGTTAATGAGATAGCCACCTGTCACAGTGACCTCGATGGCTCTCTGGGTGGTCTAATCCCTTCTTGCTGCAGTAGTAAAGCCTCCCTTTAAAAAAATCATTCTTATCGTTGATTATTTTGGAAGCATAAATCCGGTCCAATATTAGTAAAGTATTTATTGAATGCCTCAGCAACATCATTTGGGTCTATGTGATGCCCATTATCATTAAATTCAATATTATTCGGAGTATCCTTTTTCTTCCCCAAAATGTCATTAACTGTTTGCCATAATGATTGATTATTATCTTTATTATTTTCAATTTTATTACCATAGTATAATTTGCGTGATAAACGAATAATTGAAGTCAATTTATTACGGTACTTTTTATATTTATTTTGATTTTCATTTGTAGGTGATCGAAGTGAGATTTTATATAAACGAATTCGGGTAGATATTGATTTAAGTATACCTTGAGTAATCCATGGTCGTTTATTTTTCTTTTTATTTGACTTAATTCTTGAGAGGGGCACATTTTTATTATAATGACAAAGAAGTTTGTTTATAAATTTGTCATATGAACTGTTCTCATCTCTTTCAAAATAAATATCATACCAATCTTCTTGACTCAAGTCTATCTTTAAGGATTCAATATTACGCTTGGTTTCTTTACGTCGTTTTGTATGTTCTTTATTGGGAATTTGTAGGTGTTTATCATTAGGACCTATCGTAAATATTGGTAAATGGTCTGAAATATCATAGTATATTATTCCATTCTGTTTATTATCTAATACGTTTGAGAAAATATTATCAATTATAGTATGTGTTAAGTTTGTAATCCTAGTTGGTTTATTAATGAGAGGTTTGAAAAAAAATGAAGATAATAAATTAGTGAAGTGTTGGCCAAGAACGGATATATCGATATTAAAGTCTCCCATAATATATACATCTTTATTTTCTCTAGAAATAAATTCAAGGCATGATTCTAATTCATCAAAAAATGTGTCGGCTACATTGTTAGGTGGTCTGTACATTACCCCAACGATTCTATTCTTATGTTTATCATCAATAATTTCTAAAAATAATGTTTCTATTCCTTCCAGTTGAATATCATGTCTTATTTTTAAATTGTACATCATTACGAGTATAAAAAGCGACACCTTGTGAGTTTAACTGAGAAAGAGAGAGAAATTAGAGATGTGAAAGGTTGAAATTTACACAGTGTTATAAACTGCACGAAAGTGCCTCAGGCGACACTTTCATGTTTATGCATTCAACTTTTTTACCTGTTGTTGAATTTGAATGCTCGGGTTCTTAATTTGAATCCCAGAATTCGTCCGAGGGAGACATTTGCAATAATCCGAATCCAGGGGTAGGGAATTGAGTGGAAAAGAGGAGAAACTGACCAGGAAAATGTATATTACTATTTTTGTTCTTATTCTTATCATGAGTAGAAGTTTTATCATTATTATTATTATTATCATTATTATTTTTATTATTATTTTAAATAGTATTATCATTCTCATCATTATTCTTAAAATTATTATCACCAACATCGATATTATTATTGTATTATCATTGGTAGTAGTAGTGGTAATACTAGGAACAGTAATAGTACGTAGAAGTAGAGGAAGTAGTAGTAGTAGAAGTAGAAGTAGTCGTAGTAGTAGGAGTAGTAGTACAAATATTTTTATTGGTAGTATTCAACTTACCTCCAGTGCTTTTTTGCTTCGCCAGATATAAAATGCCTGGGCATATTTTCACAGCCGAAATAGTTTCTGACGTTGAGGGCGAGGTGATCAATATCGTGGAAGACAACGCAGTCGAAGTTTGTATTTTTTGGCCCGATCTGAATTGTTCAAGCCATTCGTAGCGACGCCCTTCCTAAGGCAATCCGATCGAGTTTCGTTTTTTCAAAAAAATGAATTATTCTGATTATTACAATTAATTAAGGAATGCCCCTACGCGGCGTCAGTTTCCTGGCCAGTGAGTAGTCATCTGGCCCTGAAATTTCTACAATATGCTCGGGAGGTTAGCCCCACCAGCAGGCGCGCCGGAAGCAGTTTGGGATTGGGGGGGGGGGGGGGCAAACATTCCAGGGGGCTCACCTTCCAGGGGCAGTGACTTAACGAGCAAAAATGTTTGGAAGGGAGGGGGGGGGGGGGCAGAAAAAAAATCTGCATCACCATCACTCTTACACGTTACATGCAGGGCAGGCCCCGCGGAACGTTTTTCAAAGTGGATTATTAACAATCAGGTAGAGCGTAAAATGGCGTGGGGTCCAGGGGCTGAGCCCCCAGAAGTTTAGGGGTTTTAGAAATTAAAATTATGGTCAGATAAGCATATTTAGATTCCTTATTTGTGACACTGGCAGGCCACTAATTGGCGGAGAGTCCAGGGAGCAGAGCCCCGGAAGCTCGGGGGTTTGAGGTATTTAATAACGGTCAGATGAGCATACAGGGGACCGCCTTAGGGCCCTTGGTGGGGTCTGGGGGCGGAGCCACCGTAAGCTCTGGGGTTTTAGACATTTAATTAAGGTCAGATGAGCATCCAGGGCCCCGCCTTAGGGCCCTTGGTGGGGTCCAGGGGGTAGAGCCCCCGGAAGCTCAGGGGTTTTAGGTATTTAATAACGGTCAGATGTGCATACAGGGGACCGCCTTAGGGCCCTTGGTGGGGTCTGGGGGCGGGGCTCGGGGGTTTTAGGTATTTAATTACGGTCAGATGAGCATATTTTGATACCTCATATGTGACATTGGCATGTCACTTATTTTTTCTCTCTCTCTTTCTTTCTTTTTCTCTGTAACAAACTTTTTCAACAATTGAGGGTGGCACGAGTCCCCGAGCCCGGCCGTTCTGCAGTCCCTAACATAAATGCTTCTAAATAAACATATTTTTCGCCCGACTGTAAATTTGGGAATTTCTAATTTTCCAACAAACGCATAAAAAGGTATGACTTACAAAAAAAATGAGAAAATATACCGGAAAATCATGTCATTTCAGCAACATTTGTAAATCACTGGTATCGAATAAAAAATACCCCCTCCCCCATTAGTACGCCAGCGTTCAGGGGCTCATAAGCTTCTCACCCCTATAACAAAAAACAGACACGCTTTCCCATTCTCTCGCAATATGTCCACGATATGCGCGTATCGCTATTATAAAAACCTCCATTGATAAATATAGGTAGCATGCGCAATGTTTAGGAAATTTAATTCCTGTTAACTTTCCTTTTCTTTGAATGGAATTTCATACGTCATTTAATTCAGGTTTTTATTATTGTTATGTTCTTTTGGGTTAAAAATACAAACCATCTTTACTCCTTTACTGCTTTTTTTTGAGGGGGGGGGCGTTTTTTGGGGGAAAATGCGTTTTGCCTCCCCCCACTTTTGTGATTGGGGGGGCAGCTGCCCCCCCTGCCCCCCCCCCCCACTTCCGGCGCCTATGCCCACCAGTCCATTACAAATTTTGGTTCGATCTGAATTTGTCAAGCCATCCATAGCGCCGCCCTTCCTGAGGCAATCCGATCGAGTTTCGTTTTTTCAAAAATTCAATTATTCTGATTATTACAATTAATTAGGGAATGCCCCCACGCGGCGTCAGTTTCCTGGCCAGTGAGTAGTCATCTGGCCCTGAAATTTCTACCTTATGCTCGGGAGGATGGCCCCCACATTCTAAGACACATTTTGGCCCGTTCTGAATTGTTCAAGCCATCCATAGCGCCGCCCTCCTAAGGCATTCCGATCGAGTTTCGTTTTTTCAAAAATTCAATTATTTTGATTATTACAATTTAGGGAATGCTATACGCGGCGTCAGTTTCCTGGCCAGTGAGTAGTCATCTGGCCATGAAATTTCTACCTTATGCTCGGGAGGATAGCCCCCACAGCAGGGGCGTACGCAGGATTTTTTCAAGGGGGGGGGGGGTTAACATTTTTTAAATCGGGCCGAAAATTTCGCAACGACTCAGCCAGCCGCTGAATAAGCGGGGGGTAAGAGGACACTTTTTTGGTCTCGAAATTTGACATTTTGCTCCGTTGGGGGGGGGGGGGGGGGGGGGGGGGGGGGGGGGGGGGGAGGGTCATCTTTTTTAGGTCAGCTAAATTTTTCAATTAAAAAAACAAAACCAAAGGGGGGGGTTTTAAGGGGGTTCACACACATAAAAATACCAAAGGGGGGGGGTTAACCCCCAAACCTCCCCCCCACCCCCTGCGTACGGGCCTGCCCCACAGTCTAATACTACCAATGAGGGCATTTACATCGCCATATTGAATATTCAAGTATTTTTGTGTCTGTATTGACAAAAATAAAACCAGGCATGCAGGCCAGAAAATGTAAAATTGTCGAGTATATGTAATGTATAACAATTATACTACAATGAAAAAAATCACTACGAATTAGTTTCGGTCAGTCCTGATTTGCATAGTTATTCAAAGCAAAAAAGTAAAAATATATACCCCACGTTACATGATCAACTCACCCGGGCAGTAGGTCGGAGGCACGAAAGTAACAATGGCCAAAGAAACAATTTAAGAATACAGACCAATGCGGGCATTTACATCGCCACATTGATTATTCAAGTTATTCTTGTGTCTGTATTTTATTTTTGTGTCTGTATTAACAAAAATAAAACCAGGCAGGCAGGCGAGAAAATGTTAAATAGTCGAGTAGATTTAATGTACGATAATTAAATAAAATAGTTATGTGTAAATGCGTGGTACCTTGGGAAACGCATTGGGGTACAAGGAGGGTAATTGAAATTGGCCCTTACAATAGCATATAAAAGCGAAATAACAAAAATTAAGTTAAATGGAACATTTCCATTTTTAACAGTGCTTCCTCTTTCCATTTTTCTTTTGACAGTGAAAAAAAAAAAATCAATTCAAATTTTACCATCTTCCCCTTTTCTCCTCCTAGTCCTTAGTCCACAGTTCAATAATGAAAGATTAACGTTTCGATGACATAAGGTTTATTTGTGGATCCCTTTTCCAACTTTGTCATTAATTTTGAGTTTAATCGAGTTTCAAATATATAACATCTCAATATTCCGTTTTTGGAAAGCATGAAAGTCACTGATACAAATTACTAAAAATATCTGGGTCAATCCAAACAGTAATTTGATATTAGGTAATGACAATGTTATGAGCTTGGTTCTGCATTATTACTGAAATGATAATTTACAGTGTTATATTAGAAATAAAAATGGTAGTCTTTGTCTTACTTTTGTATCTGTTCTCTTGCATATCGTCTGTAGTTCCGGAAATATTTCGTCAATCACAATATACGATGTTCATGTCTATGCGCTAGTCGGTGTAGGTTTTCCAATCTTTGGCGTTTTTTCCTTGAACTGGAGAATGACGTCCGTTGCTTTAAAGAGAAGGTTCCTTTAATGTCATTAATTGCAAAGGTGACACTTTGATTGGCCAAGGTTATCAAAAGCCAATGCTTGGAAACATTCGAAGTAATGATTATTAACAATTACAAAACGCTTAGATACAGCCCCGACATAGCACCTGAAAAGCTCCCCGGTCGCTGCTGAGATATGACGTCACATGTTGATTATTATGTGCACAAGCAGACGATGTCCCATGACATCTTACACAATTTCAGTGCCTGTTTTGTCATCTTTTCTTCAGTTATTTCTCTTACTTCAATACCCTCAGGTGAAATATTTAATCTATTGCCTCACTCTAAACCCCGTGCATGGTATTATTTTGATGAAAAGGATTAAACAAAAAGGAATCCGTCGCTTGTAAACAAAATAAGACGCCATTGTATTTTCAGCTGCATACACCGCTGCATGTTCGGCGTTTCAAGAGGGAACAAAATAATGACGTCCATGCTATCATTCCGGA